>OZ007546.1:3998076-4355553 GCA_963931895.1 Eupithecia pulchellata | reverse complement strand
CGCGATCTGAACACATAATGATTAGTATGTACTATTTTAACGGGGTATTGATCGCGTTTTTTTTATTTATTTTTTTAGTATGCTCTCGTGTCGTGGTCATGAAAAAAAAAAACGCGATAAATACCCCTTTAAATAAAATACAAAGCTTGTAATTATGTTTTATTGGGCGATATAAATAATTTTCTTTCATTATTTTCACACTAATGGCAAGATGTCATTCAAAACCCGAGATTCTCCATGCTTAGCAAACACCTCTTTAAATTTGGGTATCACGGACAGCCCTCTATGCAGAGGGTGCATGAATGCTGAGGAGACGGCGCATGTGCTTGTAAAGTGAGATAGCGTAGCTTCTCAAAGACTACAATACCGTGGAAGACCGAGAATGCCTAGCGAGACATGCACCGGCGTCAGCGAGCTGCTGGCTTTCCTGGAGGATATCGAGTGTGCTTAAATTACCCCAGACCCCACCCGTCACGCAAAAAGGGCCCACCTGTAGCCTAGTTGCGGAAACCAGTCCAGATACGAGTAAACAAATATGTAGGTGTCATGCAATATAAGCCGAATCTATAGTGAATTTATTACAAGCACAAAAAGAGCATTGCACAAGCATGCTATGAGCAATAAAACGACCTCTGTGGCGCGGTGGGCGAAGGTCCGCCTGCGACGCAGGAGGTTGCGGGTTCGATTCCCGCCTCGGGACAAATATTTGTACGATCTGCAGATATTTATTCAGGGCGTTCTGGTCGTTTTCTAATAGTACCCATAACACAAGCTCTGCTTAGCTTGGGGCTAGATGATGCTGTGTGGATTGTCCGGAATTATTATTAATTATTATTATTATAAAAGCCACGCTTGGTGCCATCCGATTTGTCAAATTTTTGTCAGGCCTTTACATGGTAAATTTTATAATTTAAGGCCACTTTAAGTTAAAAAAATAAACATTGTTGGTAACCAAAATTAGTTCTCAAAATCCTGCAGGCATAAATTAGAAAACTTTTACGTAACGCGCAAACATTAAAAAGTTCAAAAGTTCCAAATTAGGGGAGAACTGGGAGTTACCATTTAGGAAAGAGGTGGTTTAATTAAAGAGAAAATTGGTTTAATAAATAAATTTATTCTCCGTGAAGGTACACAAAATTTTATAGACAAATTTAGGGGCATAGATTTTACAGATGGTAGATTTTATACCCCACTAGCGGTCCACCCCGGCTTCGCACGGGTATTAAACAAAAATTTCAAAAATTATACACACTAAACGATGGGTTTCACAGTTTTCATACGGATTTTTACTTTTTTTAACAGCATTGGGGTTTTTGACATTGACTCGACATTCCAAAACTGACACTGGCCGTAGAGAAAAAGCAAGCACCGTGCGCTATACAACCTCTTTTTCTATTCTGACGCGCCATAATAGAAAAAGAGGTTGAATATACAGCCCACGGTTCAATTATTGAATTTTTCATGCGGATCCCTAACTTTTTTGAAAATATTATATAGCCTATATTCATCACGGAAAATTAAGGATTCTAATGGTGAAAGAATATTTTAACTCGTTCCAGTAGTTTCGGAGCCTATTCAATTCAAACAAACAAACAAACAAACAAACAAACAATCAAATCTTTCCTCTTTATAATCTTAGTATAGATATAGACTACGATTCTAAATACAAAAGACTACTACTTCTACTATTTTGGCCTACCAAGGAGGTTTCAAATGCTGTCATACTTTTTGCTCTACCTACTCAAATCTGACTTGTCCCGGACATGTCGGTATGCCCTCCTATCAATTTATGGAAGGAATAGATAGTGCACCTGTGTTTGTGTATACACTTTTCACTATATTTTTGTCCTGTGAATATTGCTAGTATTTATTGAGACTGGCCGTATCCAAACTCGACTGGGAGTCGCATAGCATATCTGCCCTTCTTATGATAAACAGCGTAAGTGCATCGCGGCATATTTCGAGAAAATCGCACTTAAAGTTTTTATTCTTATTTTTGGTGTCACTATTACACTAATTATGTTATTTTCAAATTTGTTACTTTTAGTTGTAGGTTGAAATGTGTATTTTATTATTAGTAACATATTTCTGTTTTCTCTTTTATTTCTGAGTTATTATAACCTAAAAACTATTAATGATTAGTAAAAGTAATTTCACCTTATTTGAGATACTAAACATAAGCATCGCATGTGCAGCAGTTGCGATGTTTATGACTAGGTAAAATGGACAATTACGTTCAATATGACCAGGAAACGTAACATACGATGTTTATGTCTAGTATATTCATAAAATAACAAAATAATTTTCAAAAAAAATAATGCTAAGCAACCGCATTCGTTGAATATGACCAGTACTTAAGTAAATTCTAAGAAGTACAAAGCTATTAGGGTTGTAACTTTAGGACAGTCAAAGTTTTGATTGGATCTAAGTAAAGTTATTTCTCATAATATCATTAATGCGAAAGTTTGTACGTTTATATTTATATTGTGTATTACTCTTTTGAATATTAGTACTGATAGTAATAGTAAATAAACAAAAATAGTTAGTTTAAATGTTTAACTGTTGTTTAAGACAATTACTAAATGCAAAGAGAACGAATTATAAGTACACTACAGTCGCAAATCTTAACATTAATCAGTTCTTCATACACCTTATAAGTTTATATTATTACTTATAGGTAAACTACCCAATACCCAATTAGTAATAATCAAAATTATTATATTTAGAATAAGACAAACTTAAATTATTGTTTAAAAATCTTCCAAACACTACACTGTTTAAATAATTATAGTTGTCAAAATTAAAATATCTTCAGCCTTTTAGTTTACAGGTGAACTTGAAATAGGTAAATTATACCATAAGTTTGACGGATTAATGGAACAAGTTTTGTATCGCTCGAGCAAATTTCATTGATTTGAATATCTTCACTTGAAGAAAATCAAGCTCAGTGAAATTTTCTTCGGCAAGACAAGTCTTATAAAGCATTTTAAGGAGTCGGAGATAAATCCGAGGCTCCATTTTTCTCAGTTTATGTTGCGATGACAGGTGTTGGAAAGAAAAAAAGTCGGAAATTTCCATAATTTTCACAACATTCTCTCCAGAGTATGTCACCTGAACAAAATGTAGGAAATCAGAAAAATCGTTTACTTTCCCTTTCTTCTTCAGCGGTCGCTCGACCTGAGGATGAAATGAGTTAGCAGACATGAATGAATGTCCAGGCTCAAAATATTTTAGAGTAATTGTTTTTGCTATAATTACGATACTGTTTACAAATTCTACTAAAAATTATAAGAAAGCCCATTTCTTATTTTGTGCTGAACAATTGTCAACCAAATATTTATATCGTTTGTGTAACACGAACAGACGAAATATGGAAATGATATATTCTTGATTTCTGCCTGACACAGACTCGTTTCAAAGCGCTGTAAATCCTCTAATGTTGTATTACCCAGAGGAACAAAACTCTCATTGCATGCTATAATCCGTGGGCAGAATATAGCGGCTTTAAACTAGTCTATCCTAGGCAGCATAATGACTTTCTGTAAATCAGCAGAGTAAAAAATGTCAGTTGTTATCTCTGCTTCAATCTCAACATCATTTTGGTACTCGGAAAAACACTTTCTGTTTTATGTTCTGTGAGTAATGTAATTGTTGCAAGTCTCGCATGTACATATTACCAGATTCAAACATCGTATGTGCGCTACTTGCGTTGTGTGTATAAAGGATAACGGAATGAAAGAAAGATTTTATGCAAAAAATCAAAAGCGTAGGAGATAGTACTATGTTTATTTATAAAATATTGTCAAACTTTCTCAAATAAATACAAGGCATAAACAACGTAAGTGGCTCATATAATTATTATGTTTTGTAAGTAGAGCGGACAGTCGAAGGTACTACTAATCATAATCAACGTAGGTGGCTCGCACGATACTTATGACTAGGAGATTGATTAGAATCGCTGAGCGTAGTGGACTATACGTTGTTTATGTTTAGAAAGAAGATGAATATTGTGCACATACGATGTTTATGCTTATCTTTATTTTAAATTCTATCAAACATACAGAAAAATGGATCATTGATCCAGATAGATCTCGCTTAGCTGATTCCAAATATGCTAATAACTCATTTTCGCAAAAAATGTCACCTACGCTGTTTATCATAAGAAGGGCAGATATATTGTTTGCAACAGTCTGTAGTTAACTCTAGCTTGTTGTTTCAATGAGTACTAGATCTTCTTATATTGTACAGGTCTCAACAGAGCCTACGCATCAACTCTACTAGGAGTCGAGACCCTCGGTCTATGGGGTACCGAAGGTTGCCGAGTTTTTAAAAAATACTAGTTAGTATTTGGCGCAGCGCATCAGCTTTGCCATACAGCGAGGTAATGCAACCACTTGGGGACGATACTGGTATCTGGATATATCTGGATATGGATCCTATACCTGTAGATTGGAACAGTCTGCAGGTCAAATATTAGTAACGTTAGTACCTACTAGAACTTAAAAATTGGGTTTTATAACTGTTTTTTCTTTATTGATAAAGGTTGTACCTCTTTTTATTTGTTTTTATTACTGGAATAAAAGAAAAATATTGATTATACTTTCCAATTTTATTCAGTAAAAGGCCGTTACGAATGACAATGATGATTCAACGTCGCATCGCTGTAATTTTTCATCAATTGTCAGTCTATAGAACCGGAATTGCGAAATGTTGTCGAATTCCAACGTTATTTCCATGTAGGTGGATCCAGTTATGCTATCACGGACAATAAAATTAATACAATTATGTATAACTAGCGATCCGCTCCGGCTTCGCACATGTTATATAAAACTAATAACATTTATTTATTTAAGTAAAGGTCTTATAAACAAAACAAAATATTTATACTACTAGTATAAATATGGTGTACTATTATATAAGCCTATTTAACCTCTCCTCCGTAGACCGAGACACGTTCTCGGTGACCCCGTTGACCCAATCACCGCCGCTAACCCGGAGGTGACGTCAACTAGTACCGATTCGCTTCCGCACACTACACACATTCCCCGCTTCCGCCCATAGGTGCACTTGTGCACCTAGGCGAAATCTCCATACCCTCTTGTAGCATCTGGCAACAGCCCAAGCCGAGGTTCGCACCTAAGTGGTGGCCCTTGCGCGTGTTGCCCCAACCTAACTTTACCGGTGTGGCGCCCTCTGCGCCCGCCAAAAGTGCGCTGTCATGGCCATCTGCGGTCAACAGCATTATAGTCCATTCGAAAAAAAAATAAACCTATTTAATTTATTAGTTTCGAACCTTCGCTCTAAGTTCAAGACTTGTTATGTAGACGCGAAGGTTCTCTACCTATATATTATATATATAAACCTCCCTCTTGAACAACTCTATGTATAAAAAAAACACATCAAAATCCGTTGCGTAGTTTTACAGATCTAAGCATACATAGGGACAGACAGACAGCGGGAAACGACTTTGTTTTACTACGTAGTGATTCACTCGTCAGCTATTCTGTAAAGCTTGTAGTTGAATAAAGCAAAATATCTGTTGAGTTCCGCACACACTTTTCAACAGTGGAAATGCCAGTGAAAGAATAGAATTTAATTAGAATTCGTATTTACAATTGTGAAAGCAATTTCGTACGAAAGGAGTAACTTTTATGTCATGAATAAATAAAGAGGATGTATAAATCATTTAATTTCCAAATGAATAGAACGAATGAACGAATTGAATGTATTCAAAGAAATAGGTTCAGGAACGGTATAATACTTTCCTGTTACGTTATCGGCCACATTATCACTTTCTATCAGGTGAGATTCCCGAAAATAATAGGCTTTATACCTCTATAAACTCAAAAACATCAAGACCTAACAGTTGTATTGGTCCCAAGATCTTATTCTACCTTACGGTAGATCCCATTTCCCGTTATCTTACTGGTCCCTAAAAAGCTCAAGAAGCCAACAATAGACCACTACCACACCCATGTAAGGATTTTTAGTGCGCGTAAACAATTCAATCATTCAAATTTGGAAACTGACGTTGCGCAAGCGACGGTTTTAGAGCTATGGCGCCGGATTAGATAAATGTAGATGCTGACATTGTAACGTTGGAGTAATGTAGACATGGCTTTTATTTGTTCTTTTGTATAATTATGTACTTTAACTAGTGTAATTGGTTCATGTAATCGTCCTAGTTAATAAATAAATAAGCTATCACTCACGAACTTCTGCTCTCGGGTCGTACATACCGGGTTCGTATGCGTTTTCAGGGTCTAAGCGTAGCCTACACGCCTTGTCCTAAAACACGGGTTAGTTTGACGTTTAAGTAACAATCATCCCATCTTTTGCATTAGTTGCTTAAACCAGTTCATAACTAGATTTGTACAATAAAATACAAAACAATACAAAAATGCTAATTTGTACATAAGAAAAACAATATAACAAAAGCGTGCAGCGGGCGGGCTTATCGCTTAGAAGCGATCTAATATTCGTATGGAATACAACATATTCTGAATATCCATACAAATCGAACGTAGATGTAAACAAACATCATAACAGCCTTGCGTTTTTGCGTAGGTGTCAAAAACCAGGCCGCAAGATTACACGGTTACGTAACGGTGCTGGTTATACGGTTTGTGCATTTCGAATTATGTATAAATTATTTAGTTGCTTGCTAAAAACCCAAAAATATTTCATAAATCAGATATAATCAATATATATTATTTAATTCATGGTCTTCCTTTATTTCTGATACTATGTTATTTAACAAAAAAATATAATCCTTATGATGAAGCCTTTCGAGGGATATGATAGCTACAGGGTTATTATTTTTGTCGTGTAGCGGTTTTGATTACTGGTTCAAATATGTAATTTAAATAATTTCATATTTGAAACTGTATGAATTTAGTTTAAATTGTTTTTTCTTTTAATTTAATGTCTTCTTTCAGTTAAATGTGCCATCAACAATATTTGAGGTACTTTCTCTCACTATTAAAATAAATTATCAATTTACATTTAGTATTCATCAATAAAACAATAAAAATACTGGACAATCCACACAGCATCACCTATCTCCAAGCTAAGCAGAGCTTGTGTTATGGGTACTAGATGAATGAGCGTTAATTTATTTTAACCGTCGTTAGAAATTTGACCATAATCTTTAACATACCTATCTACCTTTACTATACGTAGGTTTTTACCAACTTCATCACTTTCTTCAATCGACTCAGTTCGAACCGCCAAATCACGTACAAAGTTGTAAAGCTCGCTCATTATCAAATATAATTAATTGGAGTTCTGCGCAAAAGTTTCACTTGGTCAGAGTCGTGGTGAATTTGGGAAATGGATGTGGTATTGTAGTTTTACTTATATTTATTTATTATTTCTTTTTAAGTATTGATAGTAATCAGAGATAGGAATTGCCTGAGTATAGCCAGAGAATATGAGTAATACCCAGTGTGGAAGAAACACAGAGTTGATAATATCTCCTCTACAATCCCGACAAGTAATATATATTAATTTTGTGCACCCCCTGCCTTTTTTATATCCAAATTATTATTTCCAACCAAAGGTAGACAACCTTTGGTTGGAAATAATAATTTGGATGGAAGAGATCGCTTTTAAGCCATAAGGCCGCATTGTTCTTGTCTTGTGTGATGTCTTGTGCTATTTATGGTGTACAATAAAGTAGTTTTGTTTTGTATTGTATACACCATTTTTATTTTAAGTCGGTCTAGTTTTTCTGGAGCATCTAGGTGGTTAGTTAACAGCCACGCGATTCGCAAAAAAGGACCTGTGTCCTAATTTAGGCAACCAGTCCAGAAATAAGTAAAAGTAACATCCATTCCTCTTTAAAGAGTTGGGATTGTGTTGAATTACTGCTGAACTCAAAACTCTAAATTTAAATAGCAATTTTAAATGTACTTGAAATTTTTATGGACTGAGTCTGAATAAACAAAACTTTTTATTTTATTTATTTAGTATTTATTGCGATCACCGAACCGCCTGCAAAGCTTGGTGATTATGGAAAATACCCTTAGTGTTATGTGGCCATTGGAGGCCTAGAAAACGATGAATGACTACATGACTTCACAAGAGCATTAATAATAATAATAATCATTTATTTCAGGCAACATAAGAACAGTTATGAATGGTAAAAAACTTATTCTAGGGCCCATATCAACAAATACCTTACAGACTAACATACATAAAAAAATATGAAGTCTTAATAACTAAAAATACACAATAGGTACGGCGGCATTAATAAACAGAGTAACTAGAACTTTGAAATGTTGCCAGCATTCTGGGCACTGCCTTCTGGTAACGGTTTAGATTTTTAGGCAAATAAATAATGCTGGACAATCCACAGAGCATCATCTAGCCTCTACGCAACGGATTTTGATAGGTATTTTTTTTTAGTAGATTGAGTGATTAAAAAGGAAGGCTTATTGTATAACAGTCATGCATTAGTATCGTACGAAAACCCCCGCTTTCGCAGCTCACTAGTTTTATAATTAAAAAAAAATAACAAAAAACCTACTTCATATTACAAGAATTCCTAACTCCAGATTTCAAACATTGCTCTGTATTTCGATAAAGAAACTTCACGGAGTTCTCTCGAAGGTTAAATGATAAAATACTTGTCGAAGAACTTCTAATAAATGGTCAAGCACGTGCCGGCAAGTTTAAAGTTATTGAGGTTTCTTTGAGTTTTCGACAAAAACAAACTTGGAAAGTCTTTGAGTAAAGGCTGATTTCAGGGCGTGTTTGACCTTAACTTTACAATTATCTTGTGCATATCGAATGGATAGAGTAGAAGACGTAAGAATTTTAGATTGTTCTTTTTGAGATATTTTTATTTAAGGTATAGCAAACTATGATGACAGGGAAGCATAAGCACACTCGTTAAAATGCAATTTACGTAATACTTACTTTAAGCTACTTAAGTTTTGTTTTTCTCATTTAGGTGAACTATTGTGTGTTCTTTGAGAAATAGAGAATCTATAAACCAAAGAATTGGTTCGTCTAATACAGCCGGTGAATGTCGTATTTAACACTCCCATTGCGATTATCAATCCTACTGCTATAGGTACGTGGTTATTATAGCCCTATTGTTTAGGGAGACATGTTCAGTGTATATTATGTGTGCTGATGAGGAAGAGATAGGAGAAGTGGCAAGCTAAAATAGAAAAATAAATAAAATATAAATAATTCTGGACAATCCACACAGCATCATCTATCCCCAAACTTGAGTTTTGGGTGTAATGACTGGTAAATGATAATACTTAATTCAATATAGACAGATTTCTTACAATGGATAGAATACAACCAGAACACCCTGAATATCTGCAGATCGTACAAACATTTGTTCTTAGGTGGGATTCGAACATTTCGACCTTCCCCACTTCGCTACAGAGGTAGATGGTAGACATAGCATTGGATGTCACGAGTAAGAAAGTGGGAAGTGGAGATGACGACCGATAGAAGGTTATGGAAAAAGAGGTTTTCGTCAAACTGCCTATTCGCTAGGATTAACATCAGCTAGCCCCAAGGTAAGCAGAGCTTGTGTTATGGGTACCAAATGACTGATACACTATTAAGAGGAATGAGCAAAAAAAAAACAAAGAAAATATTTATAATGTTGGACAGAGGTGTAACGGTTACTTCGTGACTGGTGCTAAAATTAAAAACTCCAAGAGTTACTGAAAATTGTATTTGAAACATGTTAAATTTAGTTAAGAAAAATTACGCGATTCGGGTTGTAAGAGGATTGTCGCCATATTGAATTTACACATTAAAACACGTTCGGAAATCACTGCGCTGTTTCAATGTCGTTTGGATACTCGCGACATGGGAAAAGAAAAAAACCTATTATCTTTCCTATTTATTGATGAACCAGATTAAGTTGTGGATGGATGAAATAATTCAACGTAACTGTCATAATGATCCGAACCTCCATCTTTAATATGTATTGCGTATAAAAAGCTATTTATACGCAATAAATATTAAGATATACCTTGCCTTTGATAGGAAACAAATTATTTTCCTTATTATATATTAACATGCTTGGGATATTACTGGAATTCTGGAATATTTCCTTTCAGAAAATACGAAGTATCTTTTGATCCATATCGTAGTAAATATTTCAGCCTAAATATCAAAAGAAAGGTAATAACTAATTACTATTATTTGACTGGCTCTATGTAACTACTTATATTAACAACTTTTATTTACTTATAAATATTAGGTAGTTTCTTTTTATGTATATTTATTATTTTTATCATTATAACGGTCTTTTAACATAATAAATTTAAATAATTTCTACAGAGATCAATCTGTTTATCAGAGTGATTATGTGTCAGATTGTGATCACTCAAGTAGGTACCTGTGTTAGAGTAGAGAGTTGAAAAAGAAACCTCTAGATTTAAAAATGATTTAATAGTTTTTCACAGATAACCTGATAAAGCTAAGCAGTTAATAACCCATCGTTCTGGTTTCCGTGCGACTACCCATTGTAAGGCCTTGAACAGACAATACGTACAGTTATTTGTCCGGAATGCTCGCGTGTGTAGACCGTGCTTTGTCCCACATGTATAATTATATCACGGTTGCGGAGTTATTAGCTATAGTTAGTTTTATTAATTGTTTATGAGTAACCAACATGGCTGTTAGGGTATGATATGGACAACAACAACATCAGCCTATAATAGTCCACTGCTGGACATAGGCCTCTCCTTATGAGCGCTATAGATTGCATTATTTATAATTTTGGGGTTAGTGCCCATAATCCCCACGCTGAGCATGCGGGTTGAGATCGTAATTTGGTGGAGTTGTTCTGCAGAGGGCGCTGCTGCCCGCCCCCCGGTGTGTTTCCCTTAGTCGCCTCTTACGACACCCACGGGAAGAGTTGGGGTGTTGGAATTATATGCCGGCACACGGCCACATACCTAGCTCTGCATTATTTATTTAAAACCTTAAAAAGATATCTTTTGTTTTAAAAGTAATTAAAATCACATAATTTATATATCCACCAATAATTAAAATCACATCATTTATATAAAATTTAATACGTACATACACTTTTTCATTAATAAAGAAGTAAAAACTTTTTTACATGACTGGAAAAATAAATACTATTATTATAAAATATTTTCCTTCTGTTCCAGTGGGAGCGTAGATAAGTTTTTAAAATTAATTTCTTTTGATACAATCTATATTATAAATTGTCATTCTATTACAGTACAGTTACCTCAATTGGAAATATTAGTTCTAATTTTCTTTGTTAATAATGTTTTAGACATATAAAAAAAAATCTAATTTACGTATTCGATGACAAAGTAACATTATTTTTCTCTATTATACCTGTATTCATGAGAGTATCTCTCAAAATTAGGAAATTGCTTCATTATGTTGAAATGAATAACGATCACAGTATGAGTGATACACTCACGTGTGCATATGAAACGTCATCTTTAATATAGGCCTCCCTAATGATCCCCATAGCGCCTTCTCTTCAACTTCGCATCCATCATCAGCAGTCTATCGCAGGTCGTCATCCCACCTGACCAGAGGGCGTCCTACACTACGTTTGCCAAGTCGTGGTCCCTACTCAAGAACACGTACGTTACCTGCATACATATAAAGCAGCAGATATCATCGCGCGCGTCTCATCTACTACCGCACGATCCTAACGACAAGCCTGGGGGCAGCACGTGTCTATGTTTTTTGAACGAAATAACTCAATTATCAAGTAGGTAAGTATTGTTTCGAAACATTTTATGTTAATTTTATACCGTGTGACAAAGATAGATAAAGACAAAGACAACGATAAAGATAAAGACAACGATAAAGATAAAGATAAAGATAAAGATAAAGATAAAGATAAAGATAAAGATAAAGATAAAGATAAAGATAAAGATAAAGATAAAGATAAAGATAAAGATAAAGATAAAGATAAAGATAAAGATAAAGATAAAGATAAAGATAAAGATAATTATTGTGAAATAAGATCTGGACTTTTCACACAATATTATCTTGGCTTACAGCTAGGTTTCTTGTTCGCTTCTTTACATTACCTTAAAAAGATTGAAGTGAACAATGAATCAAAGTGATCACTTTATTTCCCAGTATTACTAATGTAATTTGTATTTTGATACGTGTCCAAGACTGCCTTCTTTGTGAAAAGTGCAGTAACTAGAATTTTCGCGACAATTGAATGCGTTATTGCAAGTTATTTGAAGCAACTAAATTAAGCAAAAATTCTAGTTACTGCACTTTTTACAAGGAGGGCAGTCAATCCTGTAAGGATATGGAAACAAAGCACTTTGATTTTGAGTAAAGAGCTTGTGTTATTTATTACTATTAAATAAGCCACAGAAAAAAATTTGAAAACGCAATATACAGGATGCCTCATTTAGATACGTCAGTATGGGAAGATTGGAACTATAAGACTTAGGAAGATTTCTGAGGAACCATTGTCATATATTTTAGTAACATGAAAAACTGCATTCAAACCTTTAAAAAAAAGTTGTACCTACTCATGTCGGGAAACGAACCCGGTTTTTGAAAAAAATAATAATCACTATTTTGAAGTCGATTATGTAGTTCATAGCAGTAAATTTAACTATGAAAAGTGATGTTTATATAAATAGAATACATTATTTTCATATCCTTTAATTTATTTTAGTCAGTTTTCTGTATGAATACTATTTTTTTCAATAGAATATTCAGCTCGTTTGATGCTCAGGTATTTTTTAATAACCGGATAGCTTCCATACCCCATGGACCGTGGGTATTGACGCCAAGGGGAGAAATAGACAAACCAGACAACTAATTTTTTACTTTATAAAAAATAAATAACTAAAATAAGAGTACCCTTCATTTCCTAAATTTTTATAAGCACCATAGATGGCATTATTTATAATTTCGGGGTTAGTGCCCATAATCCCCACGCTGAGCATGCGGGTTGGGGATCGCTATTTGGTGGAGTTGTTCTGCAGAGGGCGCTGCTGCCCGCCCCCCGGTGTGTCTCCCTTAGTCGCCTCTTACGACACCACGGGAAGAGTTGGGGTGGTGAAGTTGAGTTGGCCGGCACCTCACGGCACACATAGATGGATAGATAGATGCGTTTATTGATAAAAAAGATCACAGTTATGTTTTATGAAAAATATTTACGTAAAACTCTTTTAGATTTAATACACAAGAATTATCTTATATTATGATTTAAATACACCCTTAATGTGTGTCTATGACAGTTACGCAACCAGCCTCTGTTGATATGGAGCTAAATAAATCCTTATGTATAATTCCATTCACCCTATAACTACCTTTATTCAACTTCAAGTTCTTTATTGCTTGTGGCGAATAAATTTAAAACCAACAAGTAAAAGATATCCCTTTAACCTCAACCAGCTTTGAATCCTCAACGACCTTTTTACAGCGAAAAATATTTAACCTTTCGTTAAATAACGTTATCATCCGCATTCCTGTCACAAATTAAACTGTAGCGAAACATAATTAAATAGAACGCAGTTAATGTAGTTATAGAACGTAGTTAACGTTGTAATTTGCGAACCTCGTATTGCCCGGACCGTAAATAAAGTCTTCCAGTGTTAACGTTAAAACTTTTGTCAGTTTCAAATTATTTGGCTGGTTGTTACACCGAAATGTAATGACGGTGACGGTGATATAACTTTATTCCCTGTGTTGTGATTGGCGTAATAAGTCGCTGCAGAAAAGTCATAGTTTCGCCGTTTCGCCTCTCTGTTTACTTCTGATTGTTTATGTTATTCGACTTAATTTTTTTCTAAATTTTTGTTTTATAGGTTTTTTTGTTGTTAGGAGTAGTTTTCGATTTACCATAAAAAAACAGAAGTACGTTCCAAATATACTAGAAATACATAAGTCAATGTCTAATGATAATGACATATTGTTTTTTTTGACATTGATATACCCTAATTTCCAGTTGACGTCTTACCACCTATCGACAAACTATTATAAAACAACAAAATATTTAATTTAAATAACAAAATATTATATTTTTTATTTATTTATAAGACTCAGTTGGCTTCTCCGTACAAAAGAAAAGTCCGGTAACGTTGTCATGGCCATCTGCAGTCACACCGTTATCACTTTACAAGAGTTGTCAAAACAAACTAAAATTGCGAATTTTGTGATGCCAAATATCAACTCATGGATTACTAAAACCGCTTGGTTGAGGCAAGACATGATTTTGTCATTTATCTGTATCCGATAAATAATATAAATACGTAACCAGAGAGCCAACTCGTATAAACGAAAATCGAAGTTTCTGATTAGTTTTGCGCAAACGTTATTTTATGTAGATAACATAGAGTAAGTTTTGCTTGAAAACAAATCGAAAATAAAAAGGAATTTACCTAAGATGCAGTTCTGGTGCATGCATCCAATGCAGGACATTTAAAATCGTCCGGGACTGCATCTGGGGTCTAACTCCTGAAGCAAAAATCACTGTCTTATTATTTATTCGTGATTCCGATATAGAATATCTATATATTAATTTATGGAACTAAATAAGAGCTATTTACAATTGAAAGAAATGAGCTAACTGCAGACTGTTGCAAACAAACTACAGGCAGCTCAACTGATCCATATCATGGATTTATATCATATATTTATGTATTTAATTCCAACACCGATGGTTAGCACTCCCTGAAACTCTATGATAATAATTGCATTAAATTAAAATAGATTATGCTCTATAGGGACCTCATTTACTCAAATGAAAAAAAAAATCTAATGCTAACGGCCATTTCGTCCGGTGTAAGTTAGGACCCGTTTGTTAGTAACCGACTAATAGTGTAGAGTGCTAACTTCAACTTTCCAGTTTTAGTTCAGTTTGTTTATGGTAGCTACTCACGATACAGCCTGCTCGTAAAGACTTGTTCTGATCAACGCGGGTTTTGCTTTGGTTTTCCTTCAGGTTAAACTTTTGTTCGGTTTCGATCCTCATTATTGTTATGGATCTTTATAGCTTCTCCATTTTTGCTACATCATCATCATTATCAACAGCCTATAATAGTCCACTGCTGGACATAGGCCTCCCCTGATGAGCGCCATAGATGGCATTGTTCATCATTCGGGGGTTTTTGCCCATAATCCCCACGCTGGGCATGCGGGTTGGGGATCGCAGTTTGTATAGTCTCAAATGTAAAGAAAGGAAAGATATTGTAAAACTATCTATTGAAAGGACTATAGAACTTTCTTGTGTGGAACTGGAGCGGCATATCGTAGTGTGTGTTTACCGCCCCCCTGACGCAAATCAGGCAGCTTTTGAATGTACTATGGAAGAAGTTTTGCTGAAAGTATTTACATGTAGAAAACATCTCATTGTGTGTGGCGATTTTAACATAGATATTTTAACAAATCCCCTAGCCGATAGATTGCTCAATTTATTCAAATGCTTTAGCTTACAACATCTTTTTAATGACCCTACTAGGGTAACCCTAACATCTGCCACTTGTTTAGATAATATTTACTGCAGTCAATCTCCAATCAACAAAGCAGTAATCACTCATTTCAAATCAGACCACTTTGGTCAGAGTGTTAAATTTAGTTATAATTTGAAAGAGAGTAACAATGTTGAAAAATTTACCTACAGGCCTATCACAGAGAGCCGTATTAAGAATTTTCAAAGCAAAGTTGAACTAGCCGTAGCTAATATATCATGCTCTGATAACCCTAATCACATATTTACCAAACTTTTTAATGCTATAAGCAAAGAACACAATGAAGTATTTAAACTTAAAACATGCTCAGTGAGAGATAGGGTCGGATTTACTGACTGGGCCACTCCCGGCATTTATAGAAGTAGGGATAGACTATATAATCTTTATAGTGATAGGAAATCTATGTTACATGATCCTGCGTTTCTTCTGTATGTAACCAACTACTCCAAAATATTTAAGAAAGTCTGTAACACAGCCAAATGCTTATTTTTAAGAAAAAAGATAGTGAACTCATCAAATAAAATAAAAGCAACATGGAGATTAATAAATAACGAAACCGGTAAAACAAAGCTACATAATAGAGAAATAAGGTTAAAAATTAATAATTCAATTCTTACACAAGAACAAGATATTGCCGATGCTTTTGATGCATTCTTTTCTGATATCCCTAAAGTTGTTACCCATTCTCTAAACTCCTCACCTTCATTGTCGGTTGAATTTTTAGAATCATCTGTTGTTAAATGTAATGAAGTTTTTATCTTCAGTCATGTAAATGCTAATGATATAGTAAAAACTTTTAAATCAATTAATATCAAAAATACAGAGGATCTCTGGGGTATTTCAACGAAGGTATTAGGTTCAATCATCAAGGAAGTGGCTCCTTGTTTGGCCTTTATTTTCAATAGTTGCGTCGACGCAGGAGTTTTTCCTGATCTCATGAAATATAGTAAACTTGTTCCTCTTTATAAATCTGGTAGCCACACTGATCCGGCCAATTACAGGCCAATTTCCATACTACCTGCATTCAGTAAAATTTTTGAGAAAGTAATTCTCACTCAGTTAACCTGCCACTTCAACGTTAATAGGTTATTCCATAAAAATCAATTTGGCTTCACCAAAGGTAGATCGACAACAGATGCAGGTACAGTTCTATTAAAACATATATTCGATGCCTGGGATAAAGCAAAAAATGCTATTGGTATATTTTGTGACCTTTCCAAAGCTTTTGACTGTGTGGATCATGGTACTTTAATTATGAAGTTGAAACACTATGGAATTAATAACAAGGCACTGGACCTTATGCAATCATATTTATCTGATAGAGTTCAAAAAGTTGATATTGGTAAAGAAAGATCTAGGGGTTCAAAGATTGAATTAGGCGTTCCGCAAGGATCAATATTAGGCCCATTTCTATTTTTAGTCTATGTAAATGATCTCCCTTATTTAGCGAAAGATTTTTGTGATATAGTCTTATTTGCTGATGATACCTCGTTGATTTTTAAAGTTGACAGAAACAAATATAATTATGACGATGTAAATACTTCTCTTTCACAAATACTAGATTGGTTCACCGCCAATAATCTTTTACTCAATGCTAAAAAAACCAAATGCATAAAATTCATGTTACCAAATGTAAGAGAATTCCCTACTAAAATTACGCTAAGGGATGAGATAGTTCCTCTTGTAGACTCTACCATTTTCCTAGGGCTACATATTGATTCCTCTCTGCAATGGAGACCGCAAATTGATGCTCTCGCAGGCAGACTTAGTTCAGCAGCCTATGCAGTTCGAACAATAAGATATATTACCGATGAAGATACAGCTAGGTTAGTTTATTTCAGTTACTTCCATAGTATTATGTCCTATAGTATTTTGCTATGGGGACAGGCGGCGGACATACAGACTATCTTTGTACTTCAAAAAAGGGCGATCCGTGCGATTTATAAATTAAAGCCACGCGATTCTTTGAGAGAATTATTTAAAGAAATAAATATCTTGACAGTAATATCACAATACATCTATGAAAATTTAATGTATACGCATAAAAACAGAGACAACTTTTTAAAAAACTGTGATGTTCACGCTAGAAATACCAGAAACAAAAACAAATTACTTATACCATCGTACAGATTACATAAGGTATCGAAGTCATTTATGGGAAATTGCGTGCGCTTCTATAATAAGCTTCCATCTGAAGCAACTGAGCTCCCTATTCGTAAATTTAAACAATACATAAAACAAAATCTTATTAAGAAAGCATTTTACTCGATAGATGATTACGTTAACGATAATAATGCTTGGCCAGATGTCGCTCCATTCCACACCGACAATAGCATGTAAGAAATTGAATGTTGTGCTTAGCTTCATATATGTATTAAATAATTATTGACATTATCTAAATCATTTTAAACTTAGATTTAGATAGGCAAAAACAAACATTGTATTAGACACATAAGTTATATGAATGTACTAGTGGTTTCTTTTTCACTTCTTCCACTAGTGGACAAAAAATTGAAGTGAAGAGAAATCAATAACATATTTATTTCTTTTTTATAATAATTAACTGTATAAAATTTGACTTGTCTAAGTGCTTATTTTGTAAGCCTAAAGAAATAAAGTTATTGAATCTGAATCTGAATCTTTGGTGGAGTTGTTCTGCAGAGGGCGCTGCTGCCCGCCCCCCGGTGTGAGTGTGTCCCTTAGTCGCCTCTTACGACACCCACGGGAAGAGGTGGGGTGGTGGAATTCTACTCGTATGCCGGCACCACACGGCCATTTTTGCTACAACTATTTGTTATTATTGCTTTTTTTTTTTTGAATAATGAATGTAGGTCTAAATAGGCTTCAAGTACTGGTGGAGAGGAGATCATAATATAAATTTCTTTGAAGTAGGAAAGTAGGTGACACTTTTGTTTTTTGATGTGGTTCAACGGTTCAATTGAAAATACTAGTTCTGATTTGGTAATTTAATTGTTATCTCCTTTGTTAATGTCCTTTTACTCAAGCTATTTATTAACTTACTAGCGGTCCGCCCCGGCTTCGCACGGGTATCAAACAAAAAATTCAGAAATTATATACACTACCACGATGGGTTTCACAGTTATATTATACATACATATTATTATAGATGTACTTTCGTTTAGAGACTTTGGATTAGTTTTTTTATCGTCCATCATAATGTTCTTGATCATGTTAAAAATAGAATACTATATGTACTTCTACTCGGTTTTACGGCTTAGGGTCCTCTTAAAAATCATAAATATTAGATTTATTGTCTAGTTTGATGCCTCTTATCCTCCGTCCACGCATTTGTTTTCTTTGACTGAATAGAAGAATAAAATATTTCAAAGACTTCTTCTTTCAAGAGATGCGAATCTATCGGTTCGAAATATATAAGAACTAAATAAAAGTTTCGAAATATTGCGCAAACAAATTTCGTTTTAAAGCCCTTGCAATGGGAAAAATATCTAAAAACAAATAATATATTAGGGATCTTCCTATATATATATTATTTAATGGACGTGTTATATTTTGGCGTTCGACGTTGGTAATTTTGTTGGGATATTATGTAATTTCTAGAGTTTATCCCGAGTGTCATGGCTTACCCACTATAATAATGAAAATCTTTGATCACCTGTGTACCAAAATTTGTAATAATTCATGTACGTATACGTACACGTATGTATTATGTATGCATACAAGTATAAGCATCATCAGCCTGTGTTAGTCCACTGCTGGACATAGGCCTCCCCTAATGATCGCCATAGCGCCCTGTCTTCGGCTTGTCGCATCCAGCATCTGCCAGCAGTCTTTCGCAGATCGTCATCCCACCTGGCAGGAGGGCGTCCTACACTACGTTTACCGAGTCGTGTATAATGTATGCAGCTAAAGCTGAATTCGTACCTATTGTTTTAATTTTAATATTTCTATAAAATATGTAAAGTGTCATTGTAAATTAGAATTCTTGATAAAAAAAATCTATTATATTCTATGCCAGAGAAATAAATTCGACGCGGTATAGCTACTAATAAAACAAGTTTAATAATATTTTATCGGAAGCTCTCGCTAATATAACAATCGTGACTCGGATATCATCTTTGTTGGTCCATTTGTTCCGAATTGACAGTAACAATAGTTTCAGACTAACTGGTATTTAAATGGTTATGTTTGGGTGACTGCACTCCCCAAGAACTGGTGAGTATCAGCATCAGTATCAGTAAGTATCTTATCAGCTTAAAATACAGCAATCGTTCATCGCTAAAAAAAATTATAGTAACTTTTGACGCTTACCCTACTTATAAAATTGTTTGGGAAATCTTCCGATGGTAAAAATAGTGCGTTTGACCCAATAAGACTTCTATATTCGTTATACAGGGCGTCCCACGGCTATGCCACATGGAGGGAAAATTCTTTTAATATTTTAGATGGAACATTTTGCTGAAAGAACACATTATCTTAATGGAAAGTACAATATAAACTGCATTTATATGATACATTTTTTTATGAACGAAAACATAGCTTTTACAATTCAACTATAGGTACCTCATGTATTTGGTGCTCAAATTAAGTCAAAGGCACTGTTAACCCAAGTGATGCCGCAGGCATAGGCTTGTCAAAAAGTACTTCGTGACTTGCTCTCAGATGGGAATTTAATAATTAAGATATCGTTTATTTTAATGTTGATTTAATTGATTGCTTTGGAGATATATCAACGGCTTCCTATAATTTTTTACGTAAATAATTATGGGGTTTTTGAACCAGTTATTATTGACAAGATTCAGCTTGCAGCTTCGGTTTTATGGATAAGATATAGCTTTTATTTCTGACCTACTAGTTATAACATTCTAAAATCCAATATTTTTCTGGTAAAAAGCTATTTATGTATGAAAGTAATATTTAATTGCTTTTGTAACTCCATTAAAAAAATAAGGATAATTGCTACAAAACAAATAAAAAAAACCGAGCAAAGCTTTGAGAAACTCGTATGAAGAGTAGCTTTTTTTAGGTAAATTTTGAACTAATTTTGATTAGGTATTATTGTAACTTAGTTAATTTTTCGTATATTACTAAATGCGCCGTTTTTATTATTTCTTTGTGCGTTTGTTAATTAACTTTCATCTAGTTTTTTTTGTAAAAACTTATAATTAGCCGTCATTTGCACATCACTTTTGTTATAAATTAACCTAAATAGAAATTTTCCTGTAAGTGTAAAATAAATAAATAAACATTTTAAAATAAATAAGCATTATTATAATAATAATCCTAATTTATATATCTATAAAGAACAGAATAATTCTGTTCTTTATCTCTAGTTAGGACACTTATTCCAGAAGGTGAGTGATGTCGAAACGGTCAAAAACTTTCGAGTCTCGTATATCCCGCGCTGACCGCAGAAGTGAGGCTTCGAATAAAAATAATTTGTCAAACCCGTCTAACGGGTCGGCTACCCGACCGCATCGACGTAGATGTAGGAAGATTTATACATGACATAATGTAGTTGTTTAATAATTTACTATAATATTAACAGTAAAATACAAAAGTAATTGAATTAAAGTGATTTATTTGATTTGTTTTTGTTGTACAAAAGTCAAAGAATAGCGTTATAGCTTGAAAAAAAAAAAAACAATCATAAACAATTAAACGAAGAATGACAATATATTTACTCACTATCCATTTTATTTTAGATCAAATGAAAATAAATTAGAAGAAATAATAACTGGTATATGTATAAAGAAATGGAGGAGTATCCGTTTATAACCCACTGCTGGGAAAGTAACAAAAATATTAAACTAAAATTTCCACTCTCAATATCCAAAACATTAAAACACATGAAAATATCAAATGCTATTGAATCAAATAAAATAACCAATCATCATCATCATCATCACCAGCCTATAATAGTCCACTGCTGGACATAGGCCTCCCCTAATGAGCGCCATAGATGGCATTATCATTTGGGGGTTAATGCCCATAATCCCCACACTGGGCATGCGGGTTGGGGATCGTAGTTCGGTGGAATTGTTCTGCAGAGAGCGCTGCTGCCCTCCCCCCGGTGTGTTTCCCTTAGTCGCCTCTTTCGACACCCACGGGAAGAGATGGGGTGGTGAAATTCTATGTCGACACCACACGGCAAATAACCAATAGTGATAGCTTAATTCAAGTATCATTATATTGTTTTATTTGGTGCTGATAATGTAATTACAAACTGTTTATCCTAGAAACTAAATAATATCCCAAAAATTTTCGATTTCAGAGGGATTTGAACCCGTGACTCATTATGTGAGTGCGCTGACCTCTGTTTCTCCTCTTATCAAGATCCGTTACTTTCATTCAGAGATGCTATGAATATCTTTGCTCTTTACCACTTCCGAATCTTAATAACTCTATGTTGAGATAGTATCACAGTACATAGTCAGTTAACGCGTATTAGCCTCTTGATCGATCTAGTACATGCATGTCGATCGCTACACTGTGTTAAGGGGAGGCTATACTGTCGTCATTAGCCAATCTTCATATACAAGGTGCCACAAAGTAGGTGTGCTGTCCTTAGCAGCGGTGATTCCAGATCTTGACCTAGGGGTTTATAATTGTTATGCATTTTAGGTTAATTTGAATAGGGTTTTAGAGCCATTTTTGAAAAATATGTCAATTAGATTCATTGTAATTGACCACAAAAAATATTCAATCGTCAAATGCCCTAAAATCGACTTTTTTTTCAAACGTCGCGCGTAATTTTAAAGGAAACGCTGGACGCATTCGTTAATAATAATAGTAATAAATAAACATAATATGCAGTCGATACCATTTCTCTCTTGACAGATGACACTTTTTAGTCTTATCACTTAACAGTCATGACATTATGACGTCATAACATGGCGGCTACTTCATGGTGTTAATAATCTTAAAAAAACTGTATTTTAATTGATTTTTAAAATGTATTAAATGTGTTTAAACTAACATTTCCCGACTGCTTTTTGCCTAAACTATTTCAATAACATTATTATTAAATATTCTAATATACAGAAAAATACCTCATTATGCTTTCTTTGACTGATGTTTAATTTAGGAATGGATAATAACAATTTAAAATACTTTCGCAAGAACAAGTAAGTATAGACTGTTTAACAAATTTTCTGCTTTTACTTATTTACTTACTTGCGTGGCATAGAAGCCATATCCCAACTAACACTTAGGCGCTAAGACAAGAGCTATATTAGATGTATAAGAGCGCTAACCAGATCTTACAGTTATTAATAAGTGTTACTATTTGGAGTTAGAGCGCACTATAACTCCTCTATACCCCCGAATTGGGCACACTTTTATATCGCCTTGGGTTATTTAATGGCTGTACAACAGAGTTACAGATTTGGTTTAGAGGTATAATAGAGCTATTAGAGAGCTATAATAGCGAAAACTGAAACTACAAGAGATAAAAACGCGATAAATAAGCGGAAGTTAAGTCCTTTAGTGGTACAATAGATTAATATAGCGTTTATTAACTCTTTGGGTGCTTTGAGGGCTGCAAATAGGTGACTACTAACTCTTTAAGGGGAACAACAGAACTACAACGTCACTCACTATGTCTTTAGGTGGAATGAGGGTGGCAAATGGGTGATTATTAACGCTCTGAGCTCCAAAAGGTATCTATAAGAGCTATAAGGTTCTTAAATTTTAACATCACGATATTCTTTTTTTTATCAACAGAATAATTACTTCTAGTTTTGTGTGCGTAAAATGTTTAGATATTTATTAATCCAAAAGGCCTCGTTTGTGAAACTGAAATGAAATCGTTTAGTTCCAACTTATTGACTACAGGAGAGGTTGATTTTTCACTGCGAACGTAAGTACATTGTGATTAAGTATATGTATTATTAACAAATTATTCAAGCGCCCGATGACTAATGTCTCTTTACTGAAAATAAACAATGTATTAGATATGGAGTAACATAAAAGTTTTCGAAGAATCGAATAAAACATTGTTTATTCCAGTTTAAAGTATCGTGCTAGTCGTAATTAATACACATAATGAAGCATAAAGTAAAATACTTTATATAAATCATAGTTGCTTCTGTTTTTATAACCTTAGTCAGATCAATTCGCAACCTTTAAATGGTGGGCAAACAAATTTAGGGATCCGTAGTACTGTCTGTCCGTAGCTTTTTGAGTGACATTCATTACACTTCTATTTTACAGTAACGCGAAAGTAACGCATACTGCTACTTTAAAACCACTCAAAAATAAGAAAAAGGTCCTTTATATCATGTTTATGTTTAAAATTTATCAATTATTTAGAAATCAGATATAGATTTCTGTGTTAGGCTTATAAGTACTTATGATAGGATGCCGGCATAGGAGATTCAATTTTATGTATATATTTTATTCACTGTATCTTTTCTCTCTCCTCTCATTCATCTCCTTCATCCTCCTTCATCTCCTCTTTTCAGTGACGTCATGAAATAACTTGTATTTTAATTTCAGAATGCCGTACACAACAATTGTACAAACTATAGAAAAAGGAAAATATGTGCTGTGTACTGCATGCTCCATCGGATCCATGGAAACATAATAATAGTACTAAAATGGCCTAAATGCAATGCGTTAAAACTTGTAAAATCTACAAACACCTTACTACAACTTGATGGGCGACGAATGAAGTGTCAAGTAAAAATAAGAAATATTTCAACTTATGCAGAAGCTGAACGCGAATTAGATTTTTTGTTATAACGATATGAAAACGTGTAAAACTTGATAAAAAAAAAAAACAAAGAGAAAGATGATGTTGATAAAGGACTTGATAAGTCGGAAGGCGGCCTCTGCAAAAGAGACCTACTAGTACAAGCTGTAGGTCTGATTGTGAATGATATGATACAAATTAATAACCTCTTGATCTTGACTATATTTTTATTGATTTATTACTATAAATCTTGATGATAAGCTGAATTTCATGAATCTTTATCAGATAATTTTTTTGCTTTATAGTTTTTAAATGACAAATATAAGGATTCAGTGTGATAAATAAATATATTTGAATATGATTCATTTAAAGAAAAACTAAGTTAATTTACTTTGTATAAAAGAATAAAAGAAATGTGATTGAAATATTGTGTTTAATTTGATTTATTATTTAGAAAATTATGTACGGGACCCAGATTGTCATTTTCGCAGAAAACTCCCGCTTGACTACTTCTAGTACCTACTATCACTTCGCCATTGCTCTGATATCAACAAGTGAACAAATAAGGGTTACAGAAGAGGTATTGAGATCTATTACTCTACCTAAACCTATACAGAAGTGACATTAGGCACTAGAAGTTCTATGATAGCGAAAAATGTTCCCACTGTTACAACTTTAAGTAATATAAGAGAGTATTGTACCTCTTTAGGTATTTGGTGCTATAATAACCATTGTATAAGTAATTATTGCTTTTGTACAACTTTTAGTTCTTGGCAAGAGTTCGTTAGCGCTTGCATAGCACTTTGGGGGGTTGTAGTCAGTGCTTACTTCTTATTTAGATTCTATGGTTGTAAGATTCACTTACAGCTATAAAACAAGATGCTTAGCCTGTATTATAGCGTTACAAATTGCTGCTGTATGTCTTTAACCTTTAAACTCATCTTGTTATTACCCTTAAAACTATGCTGTATAGCTCACAGTGGAATATATTTTGTTAGACTACACTCTTATGTTGCCAAAAGTTGTTATTGCTGCTGCTATAGCACCTTTATATCACGTTAAGGTCTAAAATAAGCTCTAATTGACGCCAAATTGTTTGTTGGGATATGTTTTGGATTTAAACCTCCAACTACCAATTCCAAAGTTCCCCTGATCCTTTGCTATTTGAATCCAGTCAACGATGACGGCAAAGTTCTTTTAAATCTCTCAACTCCGTCGCTCTAGCGGTACCTTTTCATTTATGTAGTACCGCTTTGATGCAAACCAGTTACTTAATCCAATCAACCCTAGATTCACCAATCCATCTACGTACCTATTTTCTATCTCTGTCTAGCTAGAAGGTAATATATCGGGTTATTGGAACAGGGTGCTTAGATTAGCGAAACTATGCAGATTAAGTTGGAATTAGATGGATCCGCTGAACATGTGTACGCAATTTGTGTTCATTTAGCGCTATAAGATACAGTTTGGCAATACCGGTTGTACCGGTAGATAGAGTTTGGCAATACCGTTTGTACCGGTAGATAGATAGCTATCCTCTATCCTCTACTCTATCGGTATTTTATTATTATTGTTATTATTAATTTATTTTATAACTATTCTATTGAATATCTATTCTTTAAAAAATATTTTTAAAGATACGCTAAGTTACAAGGTTTTTCATAATATCTATTATGTATCTAAATAGAGAATATATTTTTCTTATAACCGTTTTGGAAATTATCAACAGATTTCTCAGTTATTTAATTACGTTATAACCTAACGTTTACCAACATAAAAACGAAGTTAATTTTTTTTCGAATTACATTAAAAAAAATTCAATGATACTAAATATTTCACGATTGTTACAGTCTATTGTCCAGTGCCTTCCTTGGTAGCGTAATTTCAGCTTTTTATCAATGCGGTTTTAATAATGACTACCTACTACTACCGACTACCGTCGGATATATACCGGTATGATCAAGGTGAATATCGGTACAAAACTGAATGCTATACCGGTATATGATTTTAGTGCGCTCCACGGTAAGTAATGCTTTGTTACTTGACACTAATGCCTTCGTTAGATGTATTCATGTAACATTATAATAATGAGAAGTGCTTTGTGAGCTTTTAGTGAGCATTTCCATGTGTATGTAGGTATTTAAAAATAAACAATATAGTTATATAGTAAATAAGGAATTCCGTCTTAGCTGGAAATAACTTAAATATAAACTTATATATTTAAACTTAAATATAAATAAGAACTTAATATTTTTTTCGTAGGGCTAAGCTCGCCTATGTACCCTTTCAATTTAAGTTCATTCTATATTTTTGTTGCGTGTACAATAAAGAATATTTTTTTTGTGGCAAATTGCTTTTGCATTATTTTTAATCCTTGTGTTATGAAGAAAAAACTACAAAAAATATTGAATCTTGCTCCAAGACGAGACGACAAACCTTATACTTACCATCTATAAAGAAACAAAAAACCACATCAGTCAATAAAGAATATATGAATTGTATTGCATTGTATCAGTTCTGTTTCGGATCTGTCAAAGTTTGCCTTACCTGTGAAGGCTGTCAACTGTCAAGCTACAACTGTCAACCTGTCGCTCAGAGGACACGTTAAGTGGATGAATTGATAGTTTCTTGTATTCTATGTAAATGTGAAATTACAAGCTTATTCAATGTTTTGATTGAAATGGATTAAATACTAACCTAACATTTTGTAAAACAAATACAATTAAAATTGACCCTTTAGGACCATCAGGTTGATTTCGCATAAAATTTAAATCTCAAGATGTATAATTTCCCAGAATGCTGTTTGTTTTTAATTTCGCAAAATGTTGAATACTCATAAAGGTGAATTCCCAAAATGTAGTATTTTCCAGAATGTTGATATTTTTAATTTCGCAAAATGTTAAATTCTCATAAAATTGACAAACAATTTCTTGAACAGGCTGTGAAAACACAGGATAAATTCAAGTGATTTACCGTATTTTACTGACACTTTAAAATGGGTTTACACAACTTTTGACATATTAAGTTAGGGATTTGGACCACAGTCAGTTGGGCCTTTACGTACCTATGATCATCATTTTCCCTCGTTCGTTGATCCACCCAGCTTTTCTAATGTTACCATTCCTTATACCATTATTTGGTTTTCAACCTTTAACACCAAACAAAATGACTGGTATTCATATGGATCAGTTAAGCTATCTGTAGTGTTTTTTTGCAACAGTATTTTTTATGCAGTCAGATCCATTATTTCAATTTTAAATACTGGTTCTAATTTGGTTATTTAAGACTAAAATAAAAATTGATATCATCTGCATCTCTCTGATCGTCCGCCCCTTAAATAAAAATTTAAGAAAATGGTCATCCAATACGCTTAGGAAAGCATAAAGATGAAACAATTTGAACTAAAGATTGAGATCACTGATAAATTTCAATCTGACCATATTCGACTAAAACATTCATTCTACTGTGCTCAATGACCGAATTTAATGCTATTTCTTGTACACAATACGATAAGAACTGGTTCAGTAATTTTGTTTCGATGTTATCTTGTGTGAAAATTTTTGTTAGATTTTTGTCGAGTTTTGTTTATACGTTACATAAGGTATTTAATCTTTTCATCTCGATTTTGTTGTTAGAAGCTAAAGAAATGAATAGGTTGATCGTGCCTAAGGCGACACAGTAAATTCTTACAACTCTGCTAACTTGTCTTGTAGGTATTAGTTACATATGCACATAATGATAAATGATCGTTTGTTTGTTTTTTTAATCTTAATTAACAAAGAAAATAATAAAAACTGCCCGGTTTAAGTGCTAAGTGCTTATTTTGTAAGCCTAAAGAAATATAGTTATTGAATCTGAATCCGTTGAATCTGAATCCTTTGTTCAATATGAAGAATTTAAAGTTATTATGGGGAATTGGGTAATTTTCGAAACATCATCATCATCATCATCAGCCCATAATAGTCCACTGCTGGACATAGGCCTCCCCTAATGAGCGCCATAGAGCCCTGTCTTCAGCTTGTCGCATCCAGCATCTGCCAGTAGTCTTTCGCAGATCGTCATCCCACCTGGCCGGAGGGCGTCCTACACTACGTTTACCGGTCCAGTAGTTTTGGAGCCTATTCAATTCAAACAAACAAACAATCAAATCTTTCCTCTTTATAATATTAGTATAGATAACAACATTAGAACTGTATTTTACAATTGAGCTTAGTGCATCCATTTCAATACCAGTCGGAAGCGTTTTCAAGAAGGCTGTGCAGGAACCTAAATAAATACAATTTTAATACAAATAAAATCAGATCATGGTGAAAATATGCTCAAATTACACTGGTATAACGTATGTTTAAATTTGGGAAATTCATCCGTGTTGCCGGAACCTTAATAGTTCTGAAATTCACAATTAGAGATCATTTCGCTGAAATTCCTATCAATAACAAAATATTTGAAAGCAAATACTCGATTTACTGCGGTAACACCTATCCACACAGAAAAAACAATTAAATTAACAAATAAGAACTATTATTTACGATTGAAACAATTGAGCTAACTGCAGACTGTTACAAACAACCTACAGGTAGCTCAACTGATCCATATCGTTACCAGTCGGAAGCGTCAATTTGCCATCGTCTATCGGAATTTCATTTTCGATCTTTCTCACATACATTTCGAAATTATTTTAGAAAATTGTGTAAATAAAAATGGCAGCAAACATTTACCTTCAGAACCTTCAAAGCCCTTCATTAGAGTATTTCTATAACAAGATTAAAACCCTCTAAAACACCGTCTGACTAAATTTATCAAAAATAAATGTTAGAAGCACACATACCAATTAAAATGCGATCTAAATGTGCCCGAGGCTCCATAATTAATTATAGGTCTAATATTTAAATGAAACTGTGTCAGAAACATAATATTTTACATCTCGGAATTTGTATAACAATAGTTATTTAGCTATGTATCTATACTAATATTATAAAGAGGAAAAATTTGATTGTTTGTATGTTTGTTTGTTTGTTTGAATTGAATAGGCTCCGAAACTACTGGACCGAGTAAAAAAATTCTTTCACCATTAGAATCCTTAATTTTCCGTGATGAACATAGACTATATAATATTTTCAAAAAAGTTAGGGATCCGCATGAAAAATTCAATAATTGAACCGTGGGCTGTATATTCAACCTCTTTTTCTATTATGGCGCGTCAGAATAGAAAAAGAGGTTGTATAGCGCACGGTGCATGCTTTTTCTCTACGGCCAGTGTCAGTTTTGGAATGTCGAGTCAATGTCAAAAACCCCAATGCTGTTAAAAAAAGTAAAGATCCGTATGAAAACTGTGAAACCCATCGTCTTAGTGTGTATAATTTCTGAAATTTTTGTTTAATACCCGTGCGAAGCCGGGGCGGGCCGCTAGTCATTTTATAAAGAGATATCGTACTAAATCTTACGCAAGAAAAAATTCTTGACTGCCATTGTCGGTTGTAAAAATTTTGACTATCAGCTAGAAGTTCCGGTTTATGTTTAGTTTTTTTTAACATGGACTTACCTGTAGTTTGTTTGCAACAGTCTGCAGTTAGCTCAATTGCTTCAATTGTAAATGTTAGTTCTATTTTGGTTATTGTCTTTGTTATAAAAGGTAAAAGGTTATTAAAGTTAAAGGTTTAAGGTTTGTAATTTATTTTACTTATTCTTTATATTTTCAAGAACTTTTTATATATAACTGTTAGACCTTCGTTTGGCCACGATCCAGCTTTATAGTGAGTTCACTGTGTAATGCTGTTGTTTTTAAACATAAGCACTCAATATATTTTTCATTTTTAGTGTCTTGAACTTAACGTCTTAAACGATTGTTGAGTAGATTATATTATTTAGGTTAGATTATTGTAACTTACTTTATTCTTATTTTTACCAATGTATAAAGAGTAATTTTCTTTGTTAATGAAGGTTTCATCTGACTTAAAACCAAACAAAAAAAGTTTTCATTACATAATTTAAAATGGAGGCTACAAAGTGAACTACTAATTTACTTTAAAACAAGAAACAAAAATGGATTACTTCATCAACATCATCATCATCACCAGCCTATAATAGTCCACTGCTGGACATAGGCCTCCCCTAATGAGCGCCATAGATGGCATTATCATTTGGAGGTCATTGCCCATTATCCCCACGCTGGGCATGCGGGTTGGGGATCGCAGTTCAGTGAAGTTGTTTTGCGGAGGGCGCTGCTGCCCGCCCCCCGCTGTGTTTCCCTTAGTCGCCTCTTACGACACCCACGGGAAGAGTTGGGGTGGTGCAATTCTATGCCGGCACCACACGGCAGAATTTTAAAACAAGAAACAAAAATGGATTACTTAACTAATGATAATTAAACGTATGTGCATCATTTAAATTGTTCCCGTTAGGAGAGAGGAAATTTATTTATTGTGTAAGTGTTCACTAAGTGTTCACATTTCGGGTGGTATATGGTGATACGCGGAAGCGATAGCGATTTTAGAAACATCGGATAATAATGAGTTTACGCGTTATCTACCATGAAACAAGTCACAATTTAACATACTTTTGCATTATATTAAGTTTTTTCTGCTTTATAAATGGGACAAGTTTCTTTTGTTTTAATAGGATTTACCTCAATAAAATTACATTTACTAACAGCCAGACGAACAAAAAACTACATATATTTTTCCGCCAACAGAAGAAAACAAAATTTCGTAATTACTTTTCGTCACAGTAACGTGGACTTCACCAAGCCTAATCAACCTTAATAAAAATTTGACAAGCTTCAAAACTTTCCGAAATGACATGAAATGAAATGACACTTTTTATCTACTAATATTATAGAAAAGATTTGATTGTTTGAATTGAAAAGGCCGAAACTACTGGACCGATTTGAAAAGTTTAATTAGAATCCTAAATTTTCCGTGATGAACATAGGCTAAAAAAAAATAGAGTAGCGCATGAAAATTGTTTTTTTGGTTAAATACCTGTGCGAAGCTGGGGCGGACCGATAATTTTAAATAATTAGTTAACTGACATTTCCGAATCCATCAAAATATTGAAGCTGTTTTGTACAATCACTTAGAAAACTTATAAATCATATTATCTCGTGTTACTAGAGAAAGGAACGTAAAACAGACTAAAAATACAGTCGTCATTATTGCACCAAATGACCGTACTGTGCACAGGCCCTTAATCCGTTCAGCTCGATCGTGTGTAAGCTGCATTTATCATTAGCGGTAGCTTGTTTGCGCTTATCGGTTGGCGATAATGCTAATGGTGCTTATTGTTTTGGTTCTATATTCAAAACTTGCATTGCATAGGTTTGGTTCGATATTTAAAACTTGCATAGGTTTGCTTCTAAATTCAAAACTTGCATAGGTTTGCTTCTATAATCGAACATTGAATTGGTTTGGTTGTATCTCAAGTCAGTTTGATCGATATTCCTGAGATCTCGACCAAATTATATGCAAAACAGTGCACTTTCAAATCTTTTTTATTACTTTTTTTTTATCCCTTTAATTATCTTAGAAGACCCCTTTTAAAATAACCCATGTTAAAGTTTAGATGGAAAACATCCCCATCCTGACTGTTTTGTTTTAAGGTTTCTACCGTGAATACATTTTGCAACATATCGTCCAATTTTAACAACGCATTTCTTCTCTGAGCTATTTCGTATTCAACAAAAAGGAAGAATTCAACTGCACAAAATCCACAATAGAAAATATGACAGGGGTTCACAGCGCTACCGACTTGTCTGGTCAATGTACCGCAGCGCTTGTGTTTATTTTGTAAGTAGCAAAGAAATTTTTGAAGGGAATAAATAAATAAAAATAAATAATGCTGGGCATTTCACTCAGCATTATCTAGCCCCAAGCTAAGCAGAGCTTGTGTTATTGGTACTGTTATTGTATTAGAATAGTATCTACCTACAATTGAGGGTAGATTTACGTATATGTTGTTCGTTTTTAATAAAATGCCTACCGGCTTTGTACCTCCATGTTTTATTGCTACACCTGATTACATAATAATATATGAGTACGTAGAAAGAAATTTTGTATTATACATATAGAAAACGACCAGAAAGCCCAGAACAAATATTTGCAAATCGTACAAATATTTGTCCCGAGGCAAGAATCGAACCCGCAACCTCATGCGTCGCAGGCGGTCCTTCGCCTGCACCAGAGGTCGTCACTATTATTTCTGGTTTGGTCCACATGAACTGTTAAGTTGGTAGTGCTTTGGGTCCAACAGGTTGAAGATTTATCACGATCTATGGAAATAGGTCCTTGTTACATGTAAATAAGGTTCGTTTTATAAATATGTAATTCGATAGTGTTATGATGATGAAAAAGGGATTTTTCGTTGTCATGTTTCCTTTGTGTAGACGAAACCTTGATTTGGTACCTTGTCTCAAACTGAAAAGAGTGTCTAATCACTTTGGTCATAGGTATAAACTGCATAATGAAAGGATGGGGTTAGAATGAACTCCTCTGTAAGATAATATAACAATCCTTACTAATATTTTAAATGCGAATGTAACTCGGTCTGTCTATCTGTCCGTCTTTCACGCCTAAACTATTGAAGCGATTTCGATGAAATTTTGCATCGACTTTTTCTAGACCGGGCGAAAGAACATTCCCGCGGGATAGTACAGGAAAACGCGATATAACCGAAACCTATTTTTTAATATTATTTTATAACAAAACTACGTTACAAAAAAGTTCAAATACTATTCGAACCAATGACTTCTACGCGGACGACGCCGCGGTCAAAAGCTTACTTAATGTAGGAGCCCAATTAAAAGCAGCTTTTGCTGAAACATGTTTTGTGATCTATAGCAAAAGAACGTCCTTTTTCTTTTTTTTTTATTATTTTCTATTGACTTCATTTATGGGTCTTTTATGGGTCTGTTGTATGTTGCAAATTAAAAATATTCTATTCTATCTTCGTCCGGCTTGAGCAGTGAGAATTGCATCAACTCTCACTGGCTTTGTTTTTGCTAATTGACTTGTAATGGTTGACATGAAGATCGTGCGATTGCGGCGTAAATCAACCCCTTTAACTCATCCCCTGGATTGAAAGAACCCAACCAAGGAAGTTTCCTTCGTTCGAGAGGAACGAAGGTAGAAAATGCACATGTTTTTTTTTTATATTAAAACATTAGTTAAAGCAAAAGTTGCGTCAGCCTGCTATTAGTGTATAATTATTATCAGAAACTACTCTTTAAATAACTTATTTTACCTTATTTAATATTTTGTTAATCATATCGCTCATTTCGTAGCGGATATATTTAGTACCTATTTGGTTGTGTCTATTCACTCGTTAATGTAAAATCTTGACAATATTTTCGGCCATTTCCAGAATAACTGGGCCGAATACCTCCACTATTAGGAGCAACGTATTTTTTAACAAGCAACCTTCTTCCTTCAATTCTACTTATGCCCACATTTTTTTGCCGCCGGAAATCTTATAACCTTGACCAGGGACGTACTAAGAACTAACAAGAAGTTGGTCCTTATATTGGTTTGGTATAGAATCCTAAATAACATTATTTATTTGCTCATAGCGTCAAGATAATCATCGGTATGAAGATACATACAATAGTTTCTCACATTTTTGTAGATAGTTAGACTTGGTAACTAGTACCTAGTTAGGTTTTGGTAACTAGGCTTCATTTACATTTATATCAAACCAACAAGACTATTATATTTTAATGCTTTGTTTTTTATCGTCACGAAGATATTTTATATATCTCAAAATAGACAAACACAAACAAAACAACAAATTAAAACTAGTTTTACTATAAAAACTATCGTAGTTTGACGAATTCATTATTCATTGAAGCGGGTTAACTACGAACCTATTTTGTGTTTGAAGAACACCAACGTTTAACATCCTTAACTCATTTTATCATTTATTTATTTCCCAGTTGAACATCCTCTTTAAGAGATGAAACGTTGGTGTTCTTCAAATACAAAAAAGGTTCGTAGATAAACCGATATTCTATATATTTAGTACCCAAAATGCTGGCAGCATTGCATTACAGAATGGCAATGATAAATTGGTTGACTGAAATAGCAGCCAGCATTCAACTCATCACCTGTGGAGTCCCAGAAGTTTGGTTATATATTTTATAAACGTTATGTGGCTCAGGAACCCAAAGGCCAAGGGTTTGAATACCAAAAAGGCTCAAAGGTACTCTTGGTTAAAACTTTAGGCGTACTTTCGCCGTTTGTAGGTCTTAGTTGTGTAGGCGGCCCTTACAGATGTTCCTGTAAAATGTAAAGGCGCTCGTAACTACACACGTCGGATCCCAAAACGCCGAACAATCTTCATCATTTTCTTATCTTCATAATTGTATTTGGTTCACTATACTAGCACAAGGCCTAAAACTATCTCATTCTAATTTCAACCCTGTGCCTCCGCACTAAGGCTAAAATTGATATTCACATGAAATTCACACGTGGTTTCCAAGCTTGCCGACGTGATTTGAGTACAGAATTATAATTATTTGCTCGTAAAGGTAACTTCAGAAAAAATCTCGCTATTCAGAAATTCTGGGTTTGAGGGTTCTCTAGTAAAAATGTCCAAGCCTTTATTCCCTTTGACTGAATAAAAATATGCAATGCATAGTTTTTTTAAATAGATATGCGAATTATGTCGACTCGGAAAACATGTTGTACTAACTGGAGCTTCGATATTATGGAGTTAAAAAAAACGTGTCTTTTTTCCATAAATAAAAACTTTCATTGTTTGTCAAATTCAACATAAAGCGCTATCCACACATTTCCGGGTCAGTTCCGGGTCAGGGCTATCCGTGTTCCGAGTTGTGTGAACAAGTTCATACAATTCCCTGACGCCTGACACGGAGCTGTGTGAACAAGTTCATACAATTTGTACGTAACCGATTTTTTCCCCGTCCCTGACGGAACACGGCCGGGACGAGTTCCCGGAAATGTGTGGATAGCGCTAAAATGTAAGCGGGTTATCTACGAACCTTATTACGGGATCGTTACCCTGATTTGATTTTTGCGCTTTTCAATATTTATAAATGACTTTAGTGATAATAATCATGGTAGTTTCAAACTTATACCTATTAATAAAATATTAAAGAATATTTATAGGGTATTAATAATATAATGTAATAATGGCCTATGTCCAGCAGTGGACTATAATTATAGGCTGGTAATGATGATGATGATGATGAATAATATAATCACGTACCTTTTGTTTTATTTTCCCCTACGTTTCCATCGCGTTCGTGTTCAGGGACGACTCAAAAATAGGGAAAATAAAACAAAAAGTACGCGATAAAAACCCGATAAATATTCTTTAACATGTAACTAAACAAACGGGGATAGTTTAAAAAAAAAATTGTTATAAAATAATTACTAATTCATAATTCTACTTAACTAATTTCTAATTCATACTTTGCAATTGGATTCTCCTTCTCCTTCTCCTCCTTCTTGTTAAGGAGAATCCCATTGCATTGCAAAGTACATATCTTCAGTGATGATGATTTCTAATGGTTCCCTTACTAGGCCGGGCATGGTTTCGACGAACCTCTTGGATTTAGTTTATTAGGTTTGACGAATTTATGTTTTAAGGCGCATACAGCACCTAAACTAGCGCCACCACCTACTTTATGTTATTATTCTGTTTAACAAAGGAATTTTCAAAAATCCATCGTGCAGTTTGTGATACTTATCATAAGCTTTTTTTTAATGCATCTGTAATAGTTTTATTCTATTTAGTTTAGGAAGAGATACGAAGTTGCCCTTGGTGGCCACTAAAATCTATTTTCGTATCTCTTCCTAAACTAAATAGAATAAAACTTATGTATGTATGCGCCTTAATGCGAGGTTTATTTGGCCGGCGCGAAAACTCTGACAAATTTGCACTGTAAAGACTAGGTATTCTATTGTTGGGTATGCCTATAAAAATAGAAGTACATGGTTGAATGAATAAGAAGTTTTTATTCAATCATGTTTTAAGTAATAATACAAAAAGATACTTTCCTGTCATAAAAACCCGTTTCTTATCGAAGAATAACATAAAATAGAACCTTTTTCGAATTACTATACACTCACTTGGCCTCATTCATTCAAAGTAAGGTATTTCAAAGAGAATGTTTCTCTGTGTTTGCGGCTTATTTATATTTTACGGCCTAAATAAATAGAATTTATTTGACACGTGTAACTAAAAGAAATATTGTACCAATTTATACAAGACTAACATGATTCTAGAGTTGTCGTTGGGTCAATTTAGCATCATCAGCATCAGTATTTTATATTATAAAATATAAAATGAGGTATATAGATGATAAAAAGGATGGGTTATTCCCGCTCGTCCCCTGAGGGGACGAACGGGAAGTAAACTTCCCGCTGGCCCTGTGGGGACGAACGAGAACTTTACTTCCCGTTCGTCCCCGCTTATATAATATGAGGATTGGGACGAGTTTTGCTCTAACTCGAAAACTAACAATCTAACAAGGTCCACACAATTACTGTATGGACCTTGTTAGTACGTATATGTATACGAGTATCTGATTCGTCTAAGCTCTTGTAAGTTGTAAGAATATTCAAACCTATATGTAAAGTATGAAATTCTAAAAAAAACAGCAGAAAAAATTGTATTAATACTAACGGACTAGTAGTTGATAACCTAGAAACCTCAAAGCTTTGATACAAGGCTATGAAACTACGTATCGATATTGATTCCCAGAATCTCTTTGATTAGCTACGAGAATGAATGAACGGATATTTCATTTCTACTTTTAGGTTTATGCCGGATGCGTTTACATCGGGGGTATTTTTTTTTAATCTTATTTATTACTAGCGGTCCACCCCGGCTTCGCACGGGTATTAAACAAAAATTTCAGAAATTATACACACTAACACGATGGGTTTCACAGTTTTCATACGGATCCCTTACATTTTTTGACAGCATTGGAGTTTTTGACATTGACTCGACACTCCATAACTGACACTGGCCATAGAGAAAAAGTAAGCACCGTGCGCTATATGTATATTCAACCTCTTTTTCTATTATGACGCGCCATAATAGAAAAAGAGGTTGAGTATACAGCGCACGGTTCAATTATTGAATTTTTCATGCGGATCCCTAACTTTTTCGAAAATATTATAATAGCCTATGTTCATCACGGAAAATTAAAGATTCTAATGGTGAAAGAATTTTTCAAATTGGTCCAGTACTTTCGGAGCCTATTCAATTCAAACAAACAAACAAACATACAAACAAACAAACAATCAAATCTTTCCTCTTTATAATATTAGTATAGAAGAATTTTTCAAATTGGTCCAGTACTTTCGGAGCCTATTCAATTCAAACAAACAAACAAACAAACATACAAACAATCAAATCTTTCCTCTTTATAATATTAGTATAGATTAAGGACTTTTGCTTGCTTAGTTTGTCAGTCCTATCGTAACCTAAACGTATTACTAACAAACAACAAAATTAGAGTAATCAATCAGTTAAGATATGTTTAAAGGGAGTCACTGATGCATAAAAAATTTAAACAATGAAAATGCCGCTAATGAATTTGGTTCCGCTAAAATGTTAATGAGGGGGGTAAGTTAATTTTCTCTCTTCTATTAATTTAATAGTTTAGCGATCACAAATCTTTTATAGTAATATGATGATATTACCAGTTTCCATGAACCTTTTACCTTTAGTTAAGTAATTATGTATTTAGTTAAGTAATTATCATCATCAACAGCCTATAATAGTCCACAGCTGGACATAGGCCTCCCCTAATGAGCGCCATAGATGGCATCATTATTTGGGGGTTATTGCCCATAATCCCCACAATTATGTATGTAGGTATATGCGTATTTAATTTTTATAATCATACACTTCTCTTCTGACGTACACTTCTCGGTTCTCTGTTTTTTGAGTCCAATCTATTAGAGTTATATATAGAGTTACTATTAATATAATATATTGTGCCTATCTGATAGGCACAATATATTATATTAATAGTAACTCTATATAATATATTATATCCTTGCCGTAATACAGTTTGTTACTAACACGGAGGGTATGATTCATACAACCAATTGAAGCTTTAATTTAATATGTTTACAAGTATGTATGCCTTTAATTCGCAGTACTAAGATAACGTTAAATAACTTATTATTATTGTACTTATAACTATTATAAACTGTAGTACAGTTAATAATAGTTATAATTACCTTTAGTTAACAACTTATAAGGCTATTGTAATTTTTCTGAATAAATATTCTTATTCTATATCAAATGTATAAAGCTAACGTAGGTACCTACCATATTTTGGACAAAGGCCATGTCCTGTTTTCGGTGGGTACTTCATAAATTATACATTTCAATAGAAATCAATATAGAGCCCGACTCTTTATCAATTCATACTTTCGGTCCAGTGGCTTTACTGTTTTGACACCTCTAGCATTGGATGTTATAGGGGTGTGTTAGAGATGTGCCTAGCCGAATTTAAGCCGAATTGCAGCTAGATCCACATTATCTCTCTCATTTTAAAGACAAATTGGTAAAAAAATATCGAGAATCTGAATAGTATGTAGATGTTTTACTATAAAAACTATCGTAGTTTGATGAATTCATTATGAATGTAAGCGGGTTAACTAAAACGTTGGTGTTCTTACAACATATAATAGGTTCGTAGTTAACCCGCTTACATTCATAATGAAGTATGTAGATGGTTTTACAAGGGACACTCCATTTTATGTAAAATTGTTACTCTCCCGAGGAACTACGTACAAAATATACAAAAAAACAATAATACAAATGAATACGATGTGACGACCACTGTGGCGCGGTGGGCGAAGGTCCGCCTGCGACGCAGGAGGTTGCGGGTTCGATTCCCGCCTCGGGACAAATACTTGTACGCTCTGCAGATATTTTTCCAGGGGTTCTGGTTGTTTCCTATGTATAATAAAAAATATCTATCTATTTAATATTATTGTATTATGTATATCAGTCATCTAGTACCCATAACACAAGCTCTACTTAGCTTTGGGCTAGATGATGCTGTGTGGATTGTCCAGCATTATATATTATATGGCCTTCTAAACAACTAATAATATCTTTTTATTGAAGGAACACGAAAAAAATCAGGTCATAAAGTAATGTGTTGAATCTAATCAACATGGAAATCGTAGAACTCGTAGACATGGAATCGAAATCAAAAAAAAAAAAAATTGTAGACCTCAGTACCTATAATAAAAAAAACGCAAAAAGTAGCTCATTTGCAGTTTTTTGTTATTTATTATAATTATGTGCATAAGTACTGGAGTTTTTTAAAATTTCATAGCTCACTTGCTTGCAAAAAACGTCAAATGTTTTATATCTTCAGGACCTATCCTCTCAGGACCAAGGGCTTAAACTTGAATTTTACGCCCCTAAGCTATGCTGTAATATCACATAGTTAAAATCATCTTTATTCATTAATCGAAAATAGTCAAATTCATTAATGAATTGCAAAGTCTGTAAATCTTGTTCATAAATATTGATTTTTCAAAAATTCTCGTTACTTTTTTTTCAGATTATCAACAATCTGTACGCATTCATTATTCGTTTCAACGCCAAAAGATACGCATAAAATCAGTCATCGTTTTTCGTTACGCGAAAGTACATTAAACTTTGCTCGGAAAACAACATTTGTTGAAAATTTTTCGGTAATTTTTCGGCATCACTTGGCCTGCCTTCGGTTGCATTAAAAAATAACGAACCGTGAAGCTAGCTGGCCTTTTAAGATCATCGCAAACGAGAAACTTTGCAGTCGTCAGATATAAAGATTGTCTTCTGCTTAATGAATTATGAATTACTAAGAAAACTCCAAGTTTTCCGAGTGCCATTAAGTGGTCTTGGCTGTGCTGTGAGTCGGTAAAGCACAGGATTAAAGTTTTTAATGAAATGATCCGGCAACGAGTTCCAAAACTTATAGGAATAACCAAGACCTGTAGTGGATAAGTCTTTCACTGATTTAACCTCTATCAAATAACTGGCATCTAGGACTTTTATCATCAAAATCTAAATCTAAATGCTTTATTTACTTAAGGCCTTACAAAATAAGATTACCTAAGAGACCTAAGTAATACTGGGAAGTAAAGTAATCACTTTGAAAAACCCTTTACCATGTTAGATTGTTAGTTTTAGAGTTGGAGCAAAACTCGTCCCAAACTAAAAATAAAAAAAACCTTATACAATGGTAATGAAAATGTACAATGATATCGGCGCAAAATCTCACCTTCCTCCCTCTTAATAGAGACGGTATCTATACTAATATTATAAAGAGGAAAGATTTGATTGTTTGTTTGTTTGTATATTTGTTTGTTTGTTTGTTTGTTTGTTTGTTTGTTTGTTTGTTTGTTTGTTTGTTTGTTTGTTTGTTTGTTTGAATTGAATAGGCTACGAAACTACTGGACCGATTTGAAAAATTCTTTCACCATTAGAATCCAAAATTTTCCGTGATGAACATAGGCCATATAATATTTTCAAAAAAGTTAGGGATCCACATGAAAAATTCAATAATTGAATCGTGCGCTGTATATTCAACCTCTCTTTCTATTATGGCGCGTCCGAATAGAAAAGGAGGTTGAATACTTTTTCTCTACGGCCAGTGTCAGTTATGGAGTGTCGAGTCAATGTCAAAATTCCCAATGCTGTTAAAAAAAGTAAGGGATCCGTATGAAAACTGTGAAACCCATCGTGTTAGTGTGTATAATTTCTGAAATTTTTGTTTATTACCCGTGCGAAGCCGGGGCGGACCGCTAGTATCAAATAATTTGCTATCTCAAATTTATAAAGCGGGTCATTTAACCTAGTTTTTGGACCGTGTCGTGTCATTATAAAAGTTAATTTTCGAGTGAAAAATGTCAGTGATGTTCTTGTAAGTTTCTGGTAAGAATAAAATCAAGTTAATAAATATAGAACTTTTAAAATATTTGACAACGTTCCATCTTTTTTGCTAAATGAAAAAGGCCAAAGGGCCAAAGGCCTTTAAAATGTAGCCTTACCAATATGTGAACTTGGGTGGGACATATCCCGAGTCTGCCGAATCTGATGGAACCATTCCAAGCGAAGTACAATAATAAAGGACGCTAGTATATACTTCGACAAGGTTCCATCTCATTTGTAAGTGACATTTTTGCCAGAAATGTGACAAAAAGGACTTATAGTGTCAAGGTTCGGAACCGTTCTGATCAAGCACCGATTCCTCATCATCACCAGCCTATAATAGTCCACTGCTGGCCTTCCCTAATGAGCGCCATAGATGGCATCATAAAACTACGTAATTTCACAATTAGAGATGAAAGCCTACTTCACACTATTTATGCCATATTCGTCCCTAGCTTTCGGCCCACATCATTTAAAAATCTTTATACAACCCGTAAGATGATTAATGTCCATACTCGTCCCGCATACCTGAAATTAGTAATGGGCCCAGTCGACTAAAGAAAAGTAATAAATTAAATGCATTAGGTCAACTGGCCCCGTAGGCCCAGTTTTTTCCGGGGCCAGTCGACTAAAGAGCCAACTAAAAATATAATGATGAATCCACAAAGCAACACCACAAGCTTAGCTAGAATACTAACAGATATTGACTGACTGAAATGACACATTAAAAATACCTATACACAGTGGTAGCCCCGCCGCCGCCGCCGCCCCGGCCGCAGAGGAAGTGCCGATCTTGAACATTCATGATGTGCACCGAGAGATCGCGGAATGGATGATGGAAATGCGTGAGTTCCGGCGCGAAATGACTGAGTTTCGGTCCTCTATGTCTGGCCTTTCCACTAGAATGGACCTAATAGAGCAAAGGCTTGAAACGGTCGAAAAAGTGCGCGACGGGCCCTCCACAGAGGTCACCGCCCTTCGGCGCGAGGTCGAGGTGCTGCAGTACGAATTAAATGACCGGGATCAGGACTCTCTTCTGTCCGATTTGGAAATCGGTCATTTGCCGGAAGAGAAGGGGGAAAACGTAGTGCACACGGTCACTATACTTGCCGCTAAGCTGGGAGTAGCTCTGGAGGAGCGGGACATTGTTTTCGCTGAGCGCGCCGGGGTCGCGCAGGTTGAGGGCGCTGGCGGCGCGACACCGCGCCCGCGCCGAATCGTCGTGCGCCTTGCACAACGTCACCTGCGAGACCAGATGCTGCAGGCAGCGCGCGTTCGACGCACCCTCACGCTCTCGAACGAGGGACTGGACCCTAGCGCTATCGCCGGTGCCACCGCTCCACGGCGTAGTCGTATTTTTATAAACGAGCGTCTTACCCGTACAAATAGACAGCTTTTTCACCGTCTCCGTGAGGAATGCCGTAATCATCACTGGCGTTTCTCATGGACCGCAAGGGGGCGGATCTTCGCACGGCAGGCTGATGGCAAGGAACGGTTTGTGTTCCGATCAATGTCGGATGTGAGACGGGTTTTTGGATCCGAGTCAGTTTGAGTGGTGTAATAATTTAAGCAATAATTTCAAACTACTTATTATTATATTCTTTCCATCACACTACCATAGCCACGTAGCAGTCAGTATGCCCAGTAAATGGGATGTATTGTACCTGTATAATTGTAGTTATAATTATAATAACCTTTCTAGTAATATCGTAAGAAATTATCTGCTCTCTCTGTCTTTATTTTGTCAATTTCTCAGCTTTTATTCCATGTCCTTAAAATGCACACCAGTTTTTAATTATTCGCTTTGGTCAAATTGTTTGTTTTTTTGTGGTCATTGTGCTTATTCATACTTGTTTACACTATGTACAATATTTACATCGTACAGACTATCATGCAGGAAACCTCATTATTGTACTCGTAGCAATGTAAAACGTAATGTATCTCTCGTCTTAGTAACGAATTATTTAACTCACATTACTTTACTTATGTATTGTAATAGTAACAAAATGTTATCGATATATGTTGTAAGATTATTCCACAAGTATGGTTTTAGATAAATGTTTAAAGATCGGTTTGTATAATGCAGGGTCATTAGGGACAAACCATGATAATATTGCTGCAGCTTTTGGGAGATATTCGATGGATCTAGTAGCAATAAACGAGACATGGCTCACTTCTAGCGAGGATAAAAAAGCTCCTATTATACCTAACTACCGACTGCGCCATATACCCCGGCCATCTTTTATTGCCAGACGAGGTGGTGGAGTTGGATTCTATGTCAAGAAAGGGGTAGTGGTACGGACTTTGGCTCATCCTATTGATCCACTGCATGCTTCTGTAGAGCAGATGTGGGTAACTATGTCGGTGAGGGGAAAGAAACTAGTCATAGGAACCGCCTACAGGCCGCCTCGCCTGAATACTGACTTGTTCTTCGATGCTCTCTCCGACTCTATAAATTCTTTTCCTTGTTGCGATAACCTAATTCTACTCGGGGATTTTAACATTAATGATAACTGTAAACTTCATAAATTTCAAACTTTTTTAGAATGCCAAGGTCTGTCACAGTTAGTTACCATGCCAACACATTTCACTGATTCTACTCAGTCTCTAATTGATGTCATATGCTCCAACCTTCATGTGAAGAATATTAAAAATGACCCGGTAGGGCGATCAACTGGACATCATCTATTAGTATGCGAGTTTAAGATTAGGCGTGATAAGATACCCTCTAGATTATTTACATATAGACCGCTGAACGATATAGTCAGTGATATTTTTAATAACGATCTAAATCTAGTTAAATGGAATTTAATAGCGTCACAGGAAAATGTTAATGATATGGTAGAGCAGTTCAACTGTAATGTACTTGCCCTTTTCGACCTTCATGCACCACGTAAAACTACTATCCTTCGGGATCGCGGTTACCCATGGATTACCTATACAGTGAAGGAAATGATGAAGCTCAGAGATGAAGCACTCCTTACATTTCATAAAACTAAATTAGACTCGAAGAATACCTTGTACAAAACTCTTAAAGCTGAAGTAAATCGTGCTCTACACTTCGAGAAGGTGGCCTATTTTAATGAAAACATAAATTGTAAAATTAAAGATCCTAAAAACTTATGGAAAAATTTAAAAACCACTATTTTGCCCCCTAAATCAAATGAACTCCCGCCCCATTTAACTGATCCAAATGCTATTAATTGCCATTTCCTTAATGTTCCTGGTGCTCAACAGACTGACATATCTCTTCTTACCTTTTTTGAGTATCATCGTTACGGCGAAGCTGTTTTCAATATAGACACAGTAAACTGTCAACAGCTAGTTAAAATTATAGGTTTCTTAAAGTCTAACGCTGAGGGAACAGACAAAATCAATCTAAAAATGTTACTCATTACACTACCGGAAACTCTCGAATTAATAGCATCTATCGTCAATAAATCAATTACGACATGTACCTTTCCCGATTTGTGGAAGACTGCTACGGTCCTCCCGCTGCCAAAAACTCCTCAACCAGTCACGATGAAAGACCTTCGCCCTATAAGTATTCTACCATGCATGTCAAAAATTCTTGAAAGGGTCATTTGTAATCAGTTAACCGAGTACCTTGAAAAGAACGAGCTGCTGCCGGATGTTCAGTCAGGGTTTCGGAAGGGACGTAGTACTACCACTGCTCTTCTTGACATAACTGACCACATACTACGGGCACAAGATGATGGGATGATTACCCTGCTGGTTCTACTCGATTTTTCTCGTGCGTTTGATTCCCTGAACATTGCATTGTTACTCTCTAAGCTAAGCTTTTACGGCTTCAGCGCTAGCTCTGTAAAATGGTTCGATAGCTACCTTAAAGGTCGCCGTCAGCATGTTAGGATTCCAAACTCTGATGGAACTTCTAGTGTCTCGCATGACCTGCCTGTTGAGCGCGGTGTACCCCAAGGCTCAATTTTAGGACCTGTACTGTTTATCATTTACTCTGCAGACATTTGCCGCAGCATAGAGCACTGTAGATATCATATATATGCCGATGATGTCCAACTCTACATTTCGTTCAAACCTGATGACGCAAGAACAGCGATTCAAAAGCTCAACGAGGACCTCGCAAATATTGCAGATTGGGCAGGTCAGAACAGTTTGTTACTCAATCCAATAAAGACAAAATATTTAGCCATTGGTACCAAGCACAAATTAAATACTTTTAATCCTCCGTTGGACATTTCTTTGATGGGAGAGCCTGTAGAGCGAGTCTACGAAGCGCGGAACTTAGGTCTCGTGTTTGACTCAAACTTAAGGTTCGAACGTCACACTACCGAATCGGTCAAGTCTTGCTTTTATAAACTTAAAGTTCTCTACAATATCAGACCTTATTTAAGTGAAGAGCTACGTGTCCAGCTCGTCGAATCCCTGATACTATCTAGGCTCAACTATGTGGACACAGTAACGGGACCTCGACTGCTGGGCCGTTCACAGCGGCTGCTCCAGAGACTACAAAATGCGTGTGCTCGTTTCTGTTTCAAAATTCCACCCCGATCTCATATAACCCCCTATCTTATCCAAAACTTTATCCTCAAGATGAAAGCGCGCCAGAAACTCCATCTCGCATGTTTACTTTTTGGCGTGATAAAATACCGCACTCCTTTGTATCTATATGAGAGGCTTAACTGGATGTCCAAAACGAGAACTTTGCGTAAATGCTCGAAACAGCTGTCGACACAGCGCCACCACTCGGCAGCTTTTCGAGGCAGCTTCCGGTACGCTGCAGCTAAGTGCTGGAACAACATCCCCCCTCCTATACGGGACCTTCAGTGTTTGAAAAATTTTAGAACAAAACTAAAAACGTTTATTTTAGAACATCAGATACGCACTGGAGATCTGCGAAATGATATTTCTATTATCTAGCGTAAATGTCAAACGGGCCTCTCTCGCTTTTACTTTCTTATCTTTTTATTTATTTTTCTCATCCTTACACTTAAATAACTATTTCCTGCATACATTTTACCATTTTACCTTTTTTTTTTGGTTGTTATAAATTACGTGCTTGTTTCAGTTTTCTTTTTCTTTATTTTCTTTTATGTTGTTACTTCTCTATGTTATATTGTAATTGTTAGTCTACTACAGACAAATCTGTTGCTTAAAACTAGTTTTTTGTCATAAATATTTATTAGTCTCTATGTGCTTGTTATATTTTTCACATTAGTTATAGCTTATTGATATATGTACTTATTAGATAATTGTTGGTGTACGTGACGCGTCAGTTGGTTTCGACGGAAGATCAGCGTTGTGATTCCTTTACCTTACGGCTAGGTTTCACAACATAATGCTGAGTCGGACGCCATTTTGTAGCTCTTTATCTTAAGATTATTAGAATAAGAAAAATTGTATACCTCTTGTTGCTACAAATAAAGTTTTCTTTATCTTTATCTTTATATTTTTCATCAAACATAGAAAATACCCCGAACACCCGGAAAAAATATTTTCAGATCATAATAACTTTTATCCCAAGATGGGAATCGAACCGACAACCTCCTGCGTCACAGATTGACCTTCACCCACCTCGCCACATCGTCTAGTTATAGTGCTTACTCTGTGAATCCTACCAGTGAATATTATGCAGTGAAGATTTAATATTATCCACATAACGCTATAAATATTCACGGAGCGCCAAACATATTAATCAATTCTGGAGCATTTATAAAACGTGGAGGGTTCTGTTTCTAGAGGCGAAAATTTGGTAACGCTCATGGTCATCTGCGCTTACAACATCAGCCGATATAGTCCACTGCTGGACATAGGCCTCCCCTAATGAGCGCCATATGTGGCATTATTCATCATTTGGGGGTTATTGCCCATAATCCCCACGCTGGGCATGCGGGTTGGGGATCACAGTTCGGTGGAATCGTTCTACAGAGGGCGCTGCTGCCCGCCCTCGGTTTGTTTCCCTTAGTCGCCTCTTACGACACCCGCGGGAAGAGTTGGGGTGGAGCAATTCTATGCCAGCACCACGCGCTTAAAAATATTATATAAAAAAATCTGGAGGCGAAAGGGAGGCTGGATGTTGCAATAGACAGAGAAAGTATTTTCCTGTTTGATATTGAAAGCGCTTACCGCCGTAGATTATATATCAGATTTACTTTTAGACTACCTAATTTCTCTTAAAAGTTTATAAGACTGTAAATAAATAATAATAAGCGAGGCTATAAATAACACTGTCGATTTTATCGCTAATGGCTGGCCTAATTTCTTCTAGGCAACATTCCGTATTTCACGCAAAATAATAAGCAGGTATATCGCAATATCTTAAGCAAATAGGTCGCTACTATGATTTCAATGATATTGTGTCATCCGAATTTGGATAATTTGTCATCCGTAGCCAGAAAACTTTCACAGATATATATTAAACATTTGAGCTTAATTAGCATCCCCATCCAAAGAAGCAAGGCACATTGAATGGGTACTCTGCCTTCTGGTGACGGCTTAGGTTTTCAGTACTGTTATTTTCTAAGTTCATAAAATAAATAAATAAATAAATGCTTGTGTTACCCATAACGTACCCATACTAGATGACTGGTAATACCTACATAATACAATATTTTGTTAAATTTAGATCACTCTAAAAAAATAAAATTACAGTGATCTAATAAATAAAAACTAGTATTTACAATTGAAACAATTGAGCTAACTGCAGACTGTTGCGAACGAGCTACAGGTAGCTCAACTGATCCATATCAACACCAGTTGGAAGTGTACCCAAGATGCTGGCTGCATTGCCACGTTGTATGGCAATGCTGATGCGCTGCGCCAGATATTGACCAGCTCTCGGGTCACACGTCGCAATGGATAATAATAATTAGCACAACACTTGGACGTGGTTTTAGAACCTACGTAATTACGTCAACACCATGGCAATTTTGGATTGGTGCCATCCCAACACTTCGCGCTTAGCCAACAAGATGCCTCCATGACTACAACCTCACATCACCGCATAGATATTAGTTGTGAATAGCGAAACAGAGTTATGCTAAGCACACCTACATTAGGAAAGTGCTACACTGCAGTGCTAGTACCAACCACTTTGCTCTGTAGGAGTGGTAATATTTGTTATCTCTATGTTGGTACCATTTTTACTCGACTACCAACGGAGGAGGGTTATGAGGTTGGCACCGTATGTAGCCAATTTCATTACTCCCATGTAGAGCTGCAACTGACTACTAGTCCTTAATATGTATGTAGTCCTTGACGACCACTGTGGCGCGGTAGGCGCCACAGTGGAGGCGGGTTCGAATCCCGCCTCGGGACAAATATTTGTACGATTTGCAGATATTTGTACTTGCAGATACTTGTTCAGGAGTTCTGGTAGTTTTCTATGTATGTATAATAAAAAATATCTATCTATTTAATAATATTGTATTATGTATATCAGTCATCTAGTACCCATAACACAAGCTCTGCTTAGCTTGGGGCTAGATGATGCTGTATGGATTGTCCAGCATTATTTATTTATATATAGTAAGTATCGTCAGATAAAAATAGATTCTAACATGACAGCTATTTGCTAGCTGTCTACTGGCATTGAGATTTTCGATTCTTAGACCCCTTATTAAGGGTCCAAAATATCAAAGAAAATATGCGTGAGGAACATCATTGCAAGGACTTTTGTATAACTGTCCGGAAAAAAAAGCACCTAAATATTCGGTAATAGAAAACAGTTTCTTAAAGTTGAATAAAGTCAACGTCGTTTATTTTTTATTGAGAGTGTCCGTGAATTTTCCCTCGTCGATGCCTGGGCCCTTGTTCACTATTGCCAATCCAAAAGCATTACAAAGGTACATCACAGATAGGACAAGACAGCGGCGTGGAATCGGACATAACCGTATTTAGAACACGTGACGTCACACAGTCTGGGCAAGGAATCTCCTATGTCTTAGAGCAGGTATGGGCAACCTTCGGCAAGTTGCGTGCCAAACTTAATTTATAAATGCAGCTGCGGGCCTTACAAAACAAGAATTATAAAAGATTTTTTCATATTTCTTTTTATTAGGTAATTTTTTTTTTTACCTGTAACGGTTAATGTGATTAATGTATTGTGTTTGAACTTCAGAAACAGGTTTATTAATATCTGGACAAATTCCACTTTTGCAGAGACCTAACGAGTTTTCCAGATTTTCATATGTGAGTCTCGTACGGCATTTTGACTTATTAGTCTTCATCATCGAGAAAAATTGTTCGCATTGGTATGTACTTCCAAAAACACAAACGATTCTTCTCGCGAACGATTTGTAATTTGATTGGCTGTCGAATTGAGTAATTATGCTACACTGCTTAGATTTCGTTAATTGTGAAAGGGATGACAAGTAATCTTGTGAGGCTACAAGCGATCCGATACTGTGATGCCATTGCGTCTTTCGTTAGGATACCTATTCATTGCATACGCAAGCTACAATTTTACATACAGAAAGCAAGCAATGGTTATCATTTATTTGAAGTGTATGTTATTTTCATGTTATTTCAATTTAGTGTTCTATAGTTACAGCGTGCGTACTCTGTTTTCGCGCGAAATTTCAAAATGTCTCGCGGGCCGGGTCAAAAGTCGAGGCGGGCCGGATCAGGCCCGCGGGCCGGTCGTTGCCCATATATGTCTTAGAGAATAAGGCTGCTGCGTATGTGAAATACACACACGCACAGGTGTGAGACGTCTCATGACGTCACTCAGTAAAACCACTCCGCATAAAAAGTAAAAATCCCCCTCAAAAGTGGGATAAGGTTATCTCGCCCAATTTTCACGTTATCCCGCCGCCTTCAAAACTTCGCGGCTCTGAATAAAGTTACGAAAACGAGCGACAATAAGGTCATGTCGCACGCAATGACCGAGTATAGGAAATATTCAGTAAGGAAAAATATGATAACTACTAATAATAATAATAAACAGTGCAAAAATTTCATTGTTTGTTTTAATTGACTCCTAAAGTACTGGACCGATTCGAAAAATAATTTCACTATTGGAATCCTACATAATCCCTGATGAACATAGGCTATAGAATATTTTCTAAAAAGTAAGGGATCTGTATGAAAACTTCAATAATGCAACCCATTTGCTTCCTTTGTTTCGCTTTATTTCGGATTCCTATAACCGACCGCTTGGATGGTGATTGAAATCTAATAGTGATTGTACACTGTGCACTTAATTACTTAACCCTTAATTACTCGCGTCAAAAAAGTTACTTTAACGCTCGCGTGGGGTATATTTAACCCCAATCTTTAAGGTGAAATAAAAACACTTTTGATTAATTTGTTTTATATTTATAATAAAATTTAGAAAGAATCATGTTTTTTACTTTAGGATAACATTATTCATAATCAAAATTTTAATTGAGTATTTAAGAGATAAAGCAATATAACGTAGGAACTATTTAGTTGCTACATTCATCACATGTCATGGTGGAATGGTCATGACAAACATGCTCTTGGTATTTTGCACACACAAATCTTATTTTTTTGTCTTTGTACCTTGGGCAAAGATGGCATCTTTTATAATTTGTTGATGGACCGCCTGTAGACCTGGAGCCAGCATCTTGAATTTCAACATTTCTCTTCAAATGTTTTTGTATAGTACGAGGTAGTTGTGGTATTGGTTTTTTTCTCATTCCATTCCAAATCTGTTTCATTGGCAGTCTCTTGAGTTTCTGATTCATGGCCACTTTGAATAATTTCTGCCTAAACTTCATCTTCATCAGAACTGTCTGTTATGTTCTCTTCCTCCTCATCTAATAAACATTGATCAATTAGGTGGTCAGGATGTCACTGATGTGCCATTTTGAGCTTACTTTCCTAAAAATAAAGATAAGTAACAAAAACACTCTACTGAACCTTCATAACTCAATAAAAAACGAATATTTGTAAATACTTACCAGTCAAAAATAGTCGCACTAACACTCGCGTGGGGCAATATATACCCCAGATGCGATCTTTGGACACAACCACATGGTCCGGAGCAGCAAACGCGACTGATTCGGGGCGGGGGCAGATATTTAGGCAGGTACTAGGAACACCATTCCGTTAAATTTAAAAATGGCAGAGTTATAACAATTCAAAACCTCACTGGGGTTAAATATACCCCACGCGAGTAATTAAGGGTTAATAACCTAAAGAGCTATGAAATATGTTATTTTGTTATGTAGATGTTTGCAATAAATAAATAAATATGAATAAAAGCCAGCCTGGAAACCCTTATGTCTTTTGACCAATTCTAATAATCATAATTAGTTCATTAACATTATACCTCATGCATGACAAATAATTATTATAACTATCGTTGTCATTGTATATTAATTAAAATTTTATTTAATAGAATTTAAGGTCTCTATTGCTTTGGGTGTGCCCGTAATGATAGAAGTGCATGTTTAGAAATAAATAAATTTTTGAATGACCTACTGTAAAAAGTTTACTTTGTAAGTCAGGATACGGGTAATTTTACAAATGACCTCTCGGACGATATCTGGAATGCTGGAGTTGCCAGTCTGTGATTAGCCTTTAGGTGGCAATTAGGAAATTGTTGGATTGGAAAGTGTTATAATGGCAACACTTACAGTTACAGTTCGGTCTAGTTTTACGCATTTTCATGAAAGGTTCTTTTTCCTTTAAGGAGATGTTGTTCGAAATGTGTTCGAACAACCTATATCTTCGGTAGTATTTTTTTAACAGAGAGGTAATTATCTTAGGAAAATGTCTTACAAATAGGTATTTGCAGATTATGCTATTATCACTGTTTCTATTCTGCGGCGGAAATCGAATGCGCTACCACTGCGTCTCAGACGTACCCCTTGCACCACAGGGGTCGTAAAGTTATACGATGAAATTATTGTTGTCGGAGATTATATTATTATAGGATATACTTGGGTCCTTCCAGACCTGTCTACTCTAAGCATCTCTATTTGAATTGACATGGAAAACGACCAGTACACCCACACACAAAGCACAACAGCATATAACCTCCTGCATTGCTGGTGTCCTTAGCCCACTGCGCTATTAACGTCGTCTATGGCGCTCATTAGGGGAGGCCTATGTCCAGCAGTGGACTATTATAGGCTGGTGATGATGATGATGAATACATATCTACATTTATGTACCTACCTACGTATGATCTGTTTAATAGTCAAAAGAGTCATAAACCGCGGAAAATAAAAAGGAATTGAATTTCAACCCAGTGGATGTCCTTGTTGAAATTCCAGATTTGACACAATATTTTGACAAATGTCAGTGTCACTATGACATACCGCTAAAATGACAGAGTGCAGTCCGCATTTAGATCTCTAGATTTAGAGCTATCAGAATACCCGTAATGGAATATAAACCTGGATAGGATTCAGATATGGCTTATAGCTATAGACGTCATCTTAAACATAACTAAAATTTATGTACCGCGCAAAATAAAAAAGAATTTGACGTTCAACACAGTGGATGTCCTGTTGAAATTCCAGTCTTGATACAATATTTTGACAGCTGTCAGTGTCAATAACATACCGCTAAAATGACAGAGTGCAGTCCGCATTTAGATCTCTAGATTTAGAGCTATCAGATACCCGTAATGGAATATAAACCTGGATAGGATTCAGATACCGGTTTATAGCTACCAGGGCAGTGCAATTTCCTATGTTATGGTTGCTATAGCGAATGTTAGGTGAGCTAATACAGTTTGATTAGTACTATTTTAACGGGTATTTATCGCGTTATTTAAAAAAAAAAATATTTGCTATAAATACCCATTGTGTTTCGATCGCTTTAGTTTAAAAATATTCACTGATACAGTTTATACATCACAATAAGCTTTGCTTAGAAGTACACAGGCTGCAGGTAGGGGCATTTAAAAACAAAAAATAATAATGCTGGACAACCCACAGAGCAAAACCTAGCCCCAAGCTAAGCAGAGTGTTATGGGTACTAGATGTCTGATAAACAAAAAGAAATATTGAATAGATAAAAATTACGATAAAGTAACCTAAATGGCGGGGAATCTTTCGCGGAACAATGTAAACCGTAGATAAAAAATCTAGGTTTTTATTTTACACTAAATTAATGCCTCTTAGTGAAATTTTAAATGATCAGTGTGAATAGAAAATGAATAAAATGTAATTATGCATACCAATAAATTGCAAACGTTATATTTTTCTAAGGACCTAAATATTTACAAAATCGTATTGTATAAAATGTAAATCCTGTTTTGGCTGTAGGTTATGTACATTAGAAGTTTCTCTTTTTATTATTTAGATCTAAGAGCTGTGGATTTTGTTTCATAAATAAATCAAAAATCAAAATCAAAGTGCTTTATTTCCTTTAGACCTTACCTTAGGACTCTTGGACACGTCACAAAATACAAGTTAAATAAGAACTAAAAATGGGAAATAAAGTGATCACTTTCATTAATTGTTCACTTCAATCTTTTTAAGGTAAAGTAAAGAAGCGAACAAGAAACCTTTACCTTGTTAGATTGTTAGTTTTAGTGTTGGAGCAAAACTCGTCCCAAACTTTTTTGTCGTCTAGATAATCTTATATTTTATAGTAAGCTTTTTTGCAAAGTATATTTTTGACAATCTGTTTGAATTTATTTATAGATAATTTTTGCAACTCACTTGGAATTTTGTTGTAGAAGCGTATACATTGCCCTTAAAAAGATACATTAATCTTACGTAGCCTAGTAGTGGGCACAGCCAGTTTGTAAATAAATAAATAAATCGTGCTCGGCTGCCAGCAGCGCACCGTCTTGCTCACACTCGCCGAGGTGCCGGAGTGGTCATGTCAGGAATCCTCGCCTTAAGAGTGTACCGACTGTTTACATTTCAGCTGCAACAGACAGTTGCATAGCCAATAAAGACTTCACCGGTAGCAGGATGCTATTCAGAGTTCATCCTGACGCCTTTTGTGGCGTAGTCAATTCATCTGAGACGTAAACTATTGCTGGTTTGATTTCTGCCGAGCGAAAATAATACAAATCTTTCCTCTTCATAATATTCATCATCATCACCAACCTATAATAGTCCACTGCTGGACATAGGCCTCCCCTAATGAGCGCCACAGATAGCATTATCATTTGGGGGTTATTGCCCATAATCCCCACGCTAGGCATGCGGGTTGGGGTTCGCAGTTCGATGGAGTTATTCTGCAGAGGGCGCTGCTGCCCGCCCCCGGTGTGTTTCCCTTAGTCGCCTCTTACGACACCCACGGGAAGAGTTGGGGTGCTGAAATTATATTCCGGCACCACAAGGCACTTATAATATGACACTTTATAATATTAGTGTAGAAGTATCTGTTTTTATTTTGGTCTGCTGACTCATCTACTTCGGTGTTCACTGTGTAATTTTTCTGAATAACAATAGAAATTTGGAATAAGTACGTGTGAGTGGAGATGGGAACTCAAATCAAATGTTTTGGGTCGAACGGAGAAAAATACCTATTGGGTGAAAACTTGGGTTGAACGGGGCAGCACTCATAAGCTTCGTTCTTACTGGACTGGTTGACCTGTTTGACAAAGAAGCTTGTTGGCATCATTGAAAACATCATCAGTTAATAAAAAAAGGTACGGCTAAGGTTTAGCTATTGTTCAATATAAATAATGAACGTTCAAAACCTATCAATCAATAAAATCTTATCAGAAATTAAATGGCCTTTACCAGAACACCGCAACAATAAAACCCAATTAATTAATAATTAACTAATTTATCATTTCATAATTACATTCTTTTTTTTTTTCAATTGATTGTTATATAGGTATTCTATTCAGAACTCAATAAAATAGAAAGTTGATTGTGTAAAAAATCCAAAAATTTATCGTATGTAGTTAATTAATTTTGAAGCAATTCTTCACTTCATCGTATAAAACAAAGTCGTTTCCCGGCTGTATGCCGGTCTGTCTCTATGTTTAAATTAATACTACGCAACAGATTATGATACGGTTTTTTAACATATAGAGTCATTCCAGAGGAAGCTTTTTGTATCAGAATTGCATCCGAGCGAAGCCGGAGCGGGTCGCTAGTGTTTTATAAAATAATACTCGTATCATTTACGAATTACTAATTTTTGTCGAAATTCGACAGTCGTTGTGGCGAAGGTTTGCAGAGATTACGGGTTCAAACCCCGTCCTAGGAGACATTTTGTACAATTTGTTAATTCCGGTTATAATAGAGTAGGCAATCATAAAAAATATCTTTATTATTAATATATTGTATTAAGCATACCTACTAGTCATCTGGTACCCATAACACAACCTCAGCTTAGCTTGGGAGCTAGCTGATGCTGTGTGCATAATCCAGCATTATTTATTTAAACACAATAACAGGCCTAAGAATAAAACGTATACCAATTTAAAAAAAAAGTATAAAAAAATCATACAAAGAGTTTTTCCTTTCACTTTTAAAAAGTTCCAAATCAAAAATTATTATCCCATCGCCTTTCATCAAAATCTCACAGCGTTCGACTGTTTAAAAAGTGCGGATGCTATTAGCTTTCCGGTGATCTTAGCAGAACTAGAAGTTTGGTCGGACAGGGATGGCGTAAGGACGGACAAGGAGCGGAATAATTAAATCTTCTGAGTATTTATACGTTTCATATGTTTCCAAATGATTCTGCCATTTTGAAACATATTATTATGACACGTATAAATTTTGTTTTCCTACCGCACGACGGCATCGTGCGGTAGGAAAATCGCCACTAAAGTGATGGCATTAGCACTTGCTAATTACACCTGTAAGAAGGCTAAATAATAATCTGAAATAAATAAACAATAATTAAAGCTGTAAAAGTAAAAAATCGCATTATAATGGCACACGTACAACAACAACAACAACATCAGCCTATATCAGTCCACTGCTGGACATAGGCCTCCCCTAATGTGCGCCAAAGGTGGCGTTATTTCATCTGGGGGTTATTGCCCATAATCCCCACGCTGGGCATGCGGGTTGGGGATCGCAGCTCGGTGGAGTTGTTCTGCAGAGGGCGCTGCTGCCCGCCCCCCGGTGTGTTTCCCTTAGTCGCCTCTTACGACATCCACGGGAAGAGTGGGAGTGGTGAAATTCTATGCTGGCACCACACGGCCTACGTATGGCACACGTAAATAGAGTTAAAGACTGCCATCTTTGCTCAAAGAGAAGACAGCGACAATGAGTTAGCTAGTAAAACCTAGCTCATTTTTCACTTTTCCAAAATCCGTTACACAACAAAAAATTGCAACAGAAATTAACAGAAATGTAAAACTTACACAATATTGCTTCTCATTCGTGACTCAGCCATGTACTCCCAGAGGGAGTTCAAGGGACCTCAATAGAATTCGTTTTAAACCTATTAAAAATTGTAAAACAAACACACAATTCAAAGCCTGCGCCGCCTGGCCGAAATTTGAGCTGAAGAAAACTTAGATTGAACTTTTGTGGGGCTTGCCTGAATTTTGTTGTTTAGGGCTGTTTTACTTGATGCGTGATGGTGCGATTTTAAAATGTATATTTTAAAATCGTATATTTTAAAATAGTACTATGCAGCAGTCGCCATAATAAAAAAAGAAGTTGAATAATATATAGCGCACGGTTATATTATTTAATTATTCATAAGTGTCCCTATTTTTTAAAGTATTCCTTTTTTAAGTATAGCCTTTGTTCATCAGGGAAAATGTAGGATTCTAATTGTGAAAGTCTAGATAGTTTTGGAGCCTATTCAATTCAGACCAACAAACAATCAAATCTTTCCTCTATAATACAGTATAATATTAGTATAGATCTAGTTTTGATCCCTATTTTACTTGTCCTTTCATCGCACCGTGTAAAAACCACTTTATTTTTCCCGAATTTCGTTCCTAAGGCAACTTGAGAAATTAGATTCCCTAGACCTCGTTAGTATAATGGAATAATTGTCTGTTTACAATTTACTTTCTCGGCCGGGTTTGCGCATTTTAATTTGCTTACCAAGTTTCGGAAACTTATTTAACTGACTTTATGTTTGCAAGGTCGCTTGCACTGGTTCTGTCTATCTCGAGCTGTCTCTTTCCGCGCCGCCTTCAAAACTTCGCGGCTCTGAATAAAGTTACGAAAACGAGCGACAATAAGGTCATGTCGCACGCAATGACCGAGTATAGGAAATATTCAGTAAGGAAAAATATGATAACTACTAATAATAATAATAAACAGTGCAAAAATTTCATTGTTTGTTTTAATTGACTCCTAAAATACTGGACCGATTCGAAAAATAATTTCACTATTGGAATCCTACATAATCCCTGATGAACATAGGCTATAGAATATTTTCTAAAAAGTAAGGGATCTGTATGAAAACTTCAATAATGCAACCCATTTGCTTCCTTTGTTTCGCTTTATTTCGGATTCCTATAACCGACCGCTTGGATGGTGATTGAAATCTAATAGTGATTGTACACTGTGCACTTAATTACTTAATAACCTAAAGAGCTATGAAATATGTTATTTTGTTATGTAGATGTTTGCAATAAATAAATAAATATGAATAAAAGCCAGCCTGGAAACCCTTATGTCTTTTGACCAATTCTAATAATCATAATTAGTACAACATTATACCTCATGCATGACAAATAATTATTGTAATTATCGGTGACATTGTGTATTAATTAAAATTTTATTTTATTATTATATGGAAGCTTTAATTTTAATATAAGACTAGAATTTAAGGTCTTTATTGCATTGGGTGTGCCCGTAATGATAGAAGTGCATGTTTAGAAATAAATAAATTTTTGAATGACCTACTGTAAAAAGTTTACTTTGTAAGTCAGGATACGGGTAATTTTACAAATGACCTCTCGGACGATATCTGGAATGCTGGAGTTGCCAGTCTGTGATTAGCCTTTAGGTGGCAATTAGGAAATTGTTGGATTGGAAAGTGTTATAATGGCAACACTTACAGTTACAGTTCGGTCTAGTTTTACGCATTTTCATGAAAGGTTCTTTTTCCTTTAAGGAGATGTTGTTCGAAATGTGTTCGAACAACCTATATCTTCGGTAGTATTTTTTTAACAGAGAGGTAATTATCTTAGGAAAATGTCTTACAAATAGGTATTTGCAGATTATGCTATTATAACTGTTTCTATTCTGCGGCGGAAATCGAATGCGCTACCACTGCGTCTCAGACGTACCCCTTGCACCACAGGGGTCGTAAAGTTATACGATGAAATTATTGTTGTCGGAGATTATATTATTATAGGATATACTTGGGTCCTTCCAGACCTGTCTACTCTAAGCATCTCTATTTGAATTGACATGGAAAACGACCAGTACACCCACACACAAAGCACAACAGCATATAACCTCCTGCATTGCTGGTGTCCTTAGCCCACTGCGCTATTAACGTCGTCTATGGCGCTCATTAGGGGAGGCCTATGTCCAGCAGTGGACTATTATAGGCTGGTGATGATGATGATGAATACATATCTACATTTATGTACCTACCTACGTATGATCTGTTTAATAGTCAAAAGAGTCATAAACCGCGGAAAATAAAAAGGAATTGAATTTCAACCCAGTGGATGTCCTTGTTGAAATTCCAGATTTGACACAATATTTTGACAAATGTCAGTGTCACAATGACATACCGCTAAAATGACAGAGTGCAGTCCGCATTTAGATCTCTAGATTTAGAGCTATCAGAATACCCGTAATGGAATATAAACCTGGATAGGATTCAGATATTGGCTTATAGCTATAGACGTCATCTTAAACATAACTAAAATTTATGTACCGCGCAAAATAAAAAAGAATTTGACGTTCAACACAGTGGATGTCCTGTTGAAATTCCAGTCTTGATACAATATTTTGACAGCTGTCAGTGTCAATAACATACCGCTAAAATGACAGAGTGCAGTCCGCATTTAGATCTCTAGATTTAGAGCTATCAGATACCCGTAATGGAATATAAACCTGGATAGGATTCAGATACCGGTTTATAGCTACCAGGGCAGTGCAATTTCCTATGTTATGGTTGCTATAGCGAAGGTTAGGTGAGCTGATACAGTTTGATTAGTACTATTTTAACGGGTATTTATCGCGTTATTTAAAAAAAAAAAATATTTGCTATAAATACCCATTGTGTTTCGATCGCTTTAGTTTAAAAATATTCACTGATACAGTTTATACATCATATAAGCTTTGCTTAGAAGTACGCAGGCTGCAGGTAGGGGCATTTAAAAACAAAAAATAATAATGCTGGACAACCCACTGAATACCACCTAGCCCCGAGCTAAGCAGAGCTTGTGTTATGGGTAGATGTCTGATAAACAAAAATAAATATTGAATAGATAAAAATAACGATAAAGTTACCTTAATGGCAGAGAATCTTTCGCGGAACAATATAAACCGTAGATAAAAAATCTAGGTTTTTATTTTACACTAAATTAAAGAAAATGCCTCTTAATGAAATTTTAAATGATCAGTGTGAATAGAAAATGAATAAAATGTAATTATGCATACCAATAAATTGCAAACGTTATATTTTTCTAAGGACCTAAATATTTACAAAATCGTATTGTATAAAATGTAAATCCTGTTTTGGCTGTAGGTTATGTACATTAGAAGTTTCTCTTTTTATTATTTAGATCTTAGAGCTGTAGATTTTGTTTCATAAATAAATCAAAAATCAAAATCAAAGTGCTTTATTTCCTTTAGACCTTACCTTAGGACTCTTGGACACGTCACAAAATACAAGTTAAATAAGAACTCAAAATGGGAAATAAAGTGATCACTTTCATTAATTGTTCACTTCAATCTTTTTAAGGTAAAGTAAAGAAGCGAACAAGAAACCTTTACCTTGTTAGATTGTTAGTTTTAGTGTTGGAGCAAAACTCGTCCCAAACTTTTTTGTCGTCTAGATAATCTTATATTTTATAGTAAGCTTTTTTGCAAAGTATATTTTTGACAATCTGTTTGAATTTATTTATAGATAATTTTTGCAACTCACTTGGAATTTTGTTGTAGAAGCGTATACATTGCCCTTAAAAAGATACATTAATCTTACGTAGCCTAGTAGTGGGCACAGCCAGTTTGTAAATAAATAAATAAATCGTGCTCGGCTGCCAGCAGCGCACCGTCTTGCTCACACTCGCCGAGGTGCCGGAGTGGTCATGTCAGGAATCCTCGCCTTAAGAGTGTACCGACTGTTTACATTTCAGCTGCAACAGACAGTTGCATAGCCAATAAAGACTTCACCGGTAGCAGGATGCTATTCAGAGTTCATCCCGACGCCTTTTGTGGCGTAGTCAATTCATCTGAGACGTAAACTATTGCTGGTTTGATTTCTGCCGAGGGACAAATAAAACAAATCATTCCTCTTTATAATAGTGTAGATAAGTACCTGTATTTATTTTGGTCTGCTGACTCATTTATTTCGGTGTACACTGTTTCATATTTCTGAATAACAGTAGAAATTTGGAATAAGTAGGTACCTACGTGTGGGTGGAGATGGAAACTCAAATCAAATGTTTTGGGTCGAACGGAGCAAAATACCTATTGGGTAGAATACTTGGGTTGAACGGGGCAGCACTCATAAGCTTCATTCTTACTGGACTGGTTGACCTGATGTTTGACAAATTAACTTGATGGTATTATTGAAATCATCATTAGTTAGTAAAAAAGGTATGGCTAAGGCTTAGCTATTGTTCAATATAAATAATAAACGTACAAAACCTTTCAATCAATAAAATCTTATAAGAAATGAAATGGCCTTTACCAGAACACCACAACAATAAAACCCAATTAATTAATAGTTAATTAATTTATCATTTCATAGTTACATAAATTGTTCTTCTTTTTTTCCAATTGATTGATATATAGGTATTCTATTCAGAACTCAATAAAATAGAAAGTTGATTGTGTTAAAAATCCAAAAATATATTGTACCTATGTAGTTAATTAATTTTGAAGCAATCCTTCACTACATAGTATAAAACAAAGTCGTTTCCCGGCTGTCTGTCGGTCTGGCCCTATGTATGTTTAAATTAATACTACGCAACAGATTATGATACGGTTTTTTAACATATAGAGTCATTCCAGAGGATGCTTTTTGTATCAGAATTGCACCCGTGCGAAGCCGGAGCGGGTCGCTAGTGTTTTATAAAATAATACTCGTATCATTTACGAATTACTAATTTTTGTCGAAATTCGACAGTCGTTGTGGCGAAGGTTTGCAGAGAGATTATGGGTTCAAACCCCGTCCAAGAAGAAATTTTTGTACAATCTGTTAATAATATTCCGGGTATAATTTAGTCACCATAAAAAATATACATCTAAGTAATTTAATGTATTAAGTTATTAAGTATACTAATCATCTAGTACCCATAACACAACCTCAGCTTAGCTTGGGAGTTAGCTGATGCTGTGTGCATAATCCAGCATTATTTATTTAAACACAATAACAGGTCTATGAAGAAAACGTATACAAATTCAAAGAAAAACTATAAAAAAATCACACAAAGAGTTTTCCTTTCACTTATAAAAAGTTCCAAAACGAAAATTATTATCCCATCGCCTTTCAGCAAAATCTCACAGCGTTAGACTGTTTAAAAAACAAAACGTCTGAAACTTTTCAAATAACCACCCAGTGCGGATGCTATTAGCTTTCCGGTGATCTTAGCAGAACTAGAAGTTTGGTTGGACAGGGATGGCGTAAGGACGGACAAGGGGCAGAATAACTAAATCTTCTGAGTATTTATACGTTTCATATGTTTCAAAACGATTCTGCCATTTTGAAACATATGACACGTATACATTTTGTTTTCCTACCGCATGATGCCGATCGCCACTAAAGTGATGGCATTAGCACTTGCTAATTACACCTGTAAGAAGGCTAAATAATATCTGAAATAAATAGACAATAATGAAAGCTGTAAAAGTGAAAAATCACATTATAATGGCACACGTAAATAGAGTTAAAGACTGCCATCTTTGGTCAAAGAGAAGACAACGACAATAAGTTAGCTAGTAAAAGCTAGCTCATTTTTCACTTTTCCAAAATCTGTTACACAACAAAAAATTGCAACAGAAATTAACAGAAAAGTAAAACTTACACAATATTGCTTCTCATTCGTGACTCCGCCATGTACTCCCAAAGGGAGTTCAAGGGACCTCAATAGAATTCGTTTTAAACCTATTAAAAATTGTAAAATAAACACACAATTCAAAGTTTAAGTCCACCCCTGCGCCGCCTGGCCGAAATTTGAGCTGAAGAAAACTTAGATTGAACTTTTGTGGGGCTTGCCTAAATTTTGTTGTTTTAGGGCTGTTTTACTTGATGCGGTGCGATTTTAAAATGTATATTAATTTAAAATCGTACTATGCAGCAGTCGCTATAATAAAAAAAGAAGTTGAATAAATAGCGCACGGTTATATTATTTAATTATTCATAAGTGTCCCTATTTTTTAAAGTATTCCTATTTTAAGTATAGCCTTTGTTCATCAGAGAAAATGTCGGATTCTAATTGTGAAAGTCTAGATAGTTTTGGAGCCTATTCAATTCAAACAAACAAACAATCAAATCTTTCCTCTATAATACAGTATAATATTAGTATAGATATAGTAAATATAAGAGTCTAGAAGACAATCTTGTTTTGATCCCCATTTTACTTGTCCTTTCATCGCACCGTGTAAAAACCACTTTATTTTTCCCGAATTTTGTTCCTAAGACAACTTGAGAAATTAGATTCCCTAGACCTCGTTAGTATAATGGAATAATTGTCTGTTTACAATTTACTTTCTCGGCCGGGGTTGCGCATTTTAATTTGCTTACCAAGTTTTGGAAACTTATTTAACTGACTTTATGTTCGCAAGGTCGCTTGCACTGGTTCTGTCTTTCTCGAGCTGTCTATTTATTTCAGGAAATACTTACACTCATCATCCACACGCCCAAAGCTAAATGAAGACCTGACGATGATTGTCGTCTGAGATTATAATATTTTTTTCGAATGAACTTTAATGCTGTTGACCGCCGATGGCCATTACAACGTTAACGTCTTAGAGTAAACGTTAGTTTTAATTCTGTTTATCACAGATAGTGCCTTGCCAAGATGATAAGTTATATCTAAGACTATACCTTAATTTTAATTCGGTTTACCCAGATAGTAAGCGGTTTGGTATGGCCCGTGAGTTTTTTAATACAACGCTATTAATAATAATCTCGAGATTCCTTCATTCATTGACTCATTTCATTTATTTATTTTGGAAAATTTATTTGGTTGTTATTACTAATGGAAAAACAATTCGATGATGCCAGCTTTTAGTAATCATGTGTCGCAGACACAATCATTAAATTCATATTCGTATTTTACCTAAAGCTTAAGTACGTATCTAGCCTAAAGCTGTCCAGCGTGTAAAACTATCTATCTATATAAAACGCAAATTAAATGTTTAAAACTTTTCTATCGTCTTTTATAGCTTTGGTTCAAGCTAGACAACTTCACACCATCTGTGTACAAGCGAGGTGTAAACAGTAGAACCAGCACAAAACGTGTAAATACACGCTTGTGTCTAACGTCAATAAGGCATTTGATACAAAACAAAACGTAACCTTACTACCTTCGCTTGTCGTCTATTGCTTCAAACACAAATGTGATCCCTCACCATACCTAAGTCGGTAGGTATGTCTTTTTAATTAAACTGTCAAAGATAACGTCACATTTATTGAAGAGATAAAACTCTATCTGGTCCTCAGGTATGGGCTTTATTCTAGTTTTTATATTCTCTTTATTATAGATGGGCCTTAGTTTTTGAGTATTTTCCATCCTATAGTAGACTAATATTGCCTGAAATAAATGAATTATTAATATTAATTAATTAATTCGACAGTAAACTACTATTTGAATAACGGGTTGTTCATCTAAGCATTGAAAAATTGGCCCAAATAATAAACGTATAAAAAAAACATTAACGTTAACGTGATACAACAATTATTAGGTATGTTTAAATTCTCAAATAGTAAATAACATTGTTAATAAAACTACATAGTTGCTACGCTCACTATGTAAATCGTAAAACGCTTTTCGGAAGATTGCTCCCTAGCTATTACGTCGAAGACGGCACTTCTCAACCCTAATAAATACGTACATTACCCCCCAACTTTCCTTAGTACCTACCTGTATTACGTGATTGCTCAGTTCACCTCCTGAGCACCTATAATCCCCTATTACAATTCCACATAAATATAAACTACCGGTCCGCCCCGGCTTCGCACGGGTATTAAGGCGCATACAGGAGCGAATGACCTTGAGCAATTTGGGCGGGGCTATGGTTTCGGCCCGCACCCTTCCGCGCGCCCCCCGCCGCCGGCGCCGCATAGCCAAGAAAATGAAATAGATTTCGCGCGTAAACCGCAAAAGATAAGTAGAAATCCTTCATGGCCGCGTGGTAAACCAAGCCGGCTGACACGCGATAATTGCGGGTTCAATTCCCACTGCGGGATATTTTTTTACAAATTGTCTATCTTTATTTATGTCTGTGCTGTTCTTGTGAAGCTAAATAAATGTATCTTTGTCTTTAAAATTCTGCAAGTATTTGTTCTTGGTCTGAGAACAGAACTCGGTACTTTAGGTAAGTACCTAATAAGTATGTATGTTACCGCCTTACCGCCTCTTGTTACTACCCGCGCGCGGGGCGTTCGCGTTGTAGGTAATTTCCTTCTAAACTAGCCTATATTCCAATCATTCGAAAGTTTTATGCAAATCAGTTTAGTAGTTATGTACATGGTAACAAACATTCATACAAGCTTCTCTAATTTTCAATGTTTGTAGGATATCAATGATAGGTAGGTTATACGGGTGGAATAATTTGAAACAATAAATCTCTGAGCTAAAGGAAAAAGGTCATAATGGACCAAGAGAAAAAAATTACCATTACATGGTATTTACATATAGGTTTTTACACCTATTCAAAGAAATGATGCCAGAAATCGGATGTAAAGATTTGATAAAACAGTAAATTTCTAAGCAAGAGGAGAAAGGGCATCCTGGACCAAGAGACAAATTTACTTTTATATAGTAGATTTTTTTTCTTTTATTTTCTTTCTGCTGTTTTTTAGGGGTTTGAAACCGAGGTCAAAACCCTAAAAACCAGCAGAAAGAAAACAAAAGAAAAAAAATCTACGATATATAAATTTTGTCTCTTGGTCCAGGGATCCTTATGACTTTGATTCTGTTTTGTGTTTTGAATCCATAATATTTCAGAAACTACTGCAGCTATTGACTTGAAATTTAAAATAATAATACATTTAGTGCGCCCGCACAGATTTACAGAAATTAAGGTGGTATGAAATGAAAGGTACTGATTTGTACATTTCGTTTTGGAAATTTTGATAACTTTTATACTTTTTGAGAAAAAGGTCGAAAAATTACCATTCCCCCTCCCCCCCCCACCTATCTCCGAAGATTGCAGAGCGATCGATGTAAAATGTACCAAGTATTTGAAGATATGGATCTATATTTTACAGGAAAAATATAAAGAAGTCTATAAAAATATTACTTTTTGAAATATGGTCAAAAAAGGGCGGGAAAAATTTCTAAAGTGGTGACTACCAGAGAAGTCTGTTAACATAACTACTTTTAAAAATTATGGTCAAAAAGGGGGGGGGGGGGATTTCTAAAGGGGAGACTACCCCCGTCGAGTGGGGTGGGGTATCAATTTGCACATTCCAAAACAGTTTTTGAAATTTCAAAAGGTTTTATACTTTTCGAAATATTTTGATAAAGGTCGAAAAATTGGCCATCCCCCCCCCCCTATCTCCAAAGATTGCAGATTGATCGATATAAAATGTACAAAGCGTTTGTAGATAAATATACAATGTGTCTGGTCACCGGTGTCGGAGACTTTGGGGGGGGGGGGGGTGAAATACGGTAAATTTTATCGAAAAATCACTATTCCTATCTTTTTTCTACCTCCATTGCAAAATGGCAGTCATTTTGTTTTCTTTTGCCTCGAAGCACGGGTGCTTGTACTGATTTAGCTATAGCTACCCATGTAGAGGTCCTAGAAATGAAATGAAATGAAATGAAATGAAATGAAATGAAATGAAATGAAATGAAATTTATTTATTGTAGAAACTGTGTACAAATAAGATCTTAACAGCTAGGCGGAACAACAGTTTATCCATTAATTATGGACGTACAATATTTAACTTATATAACTATAGGTAATTTAATGATTTTATAATTCTTTGATGTCATAAAAACATTTTTCTAAGAGCCACGTACGGAGTTTTGTCTTAAATAAACTTGTAGGTAGTTCTCTTATGTGTCTAGGAATTTTATTATATACTTTCACAGTCATGTTATAGCAATTTTTCCCACTCAGTGCAGTTTTGTGTGGGGGCAATATAAGTCTGGTAGGATCTCTATATTTTATAACAGAGTTATTTTTATCTTTATATTGATTAAATAATGAAGCATGCTCTTTTACAAAACAGCCAATTTGGAAGATATATAAACAAGTTAACGTTAGGAGCTTATGTTTCTTAAAGAGAGGCCTGCATGACTCTAATGGGCCTACTCCAAAAACGGCTCTTATACACTTTTTTTGAATAATGAAAGCTCTTTTGATGTGCGTAGAGTTACCGAAAAGCAAAAGACCATACCCTAATACAGAGGTGACGTAGCCAAAATATGCGGTTAAAGCAGTTTGTTGGCCTGATGTTCGTCTTAATCTTTTCAGAGCGAAAACGAAACGATTAAGTTTTTTGCACATTTGCTCTACGTGCGATTTCCAATTTATATGTTTATCTAATGTTATCCCGAGGAATTTTATTTCGTCTACCTTTTCTATTGTCTTATTTCTACATGTCAGAGTTCTATTGTATATATTATGATTAAATTTAATGTCATTATTATAATTTTGAAAATGTACATATTTAGTTTTTGAAATATTGGCTTGTAATTTATTAGATTCCAGCCAATTTACAACTAAGTCAGCTTCCAAGGTGAGACAGTCGATTAGTGTCCCATCCTTTTTCTCATCAGCAACTACAATCGAGACATCGTCAGCAAAAAGAACACATTGGTTCCTTGTGATATTTGGCAAATCGTTGATGTAAACAAGAAATAGCAACGGTCCCAATATACTACCCTGTGGCACGCCAGAATTATTCAGTTTAGCGGTAGATTGGAAGGTAGTCGATAGCATTTTGTTATTAAGTTTTTAACTTCTACGTATTGTTTTCGCCCAGTTAGGTAGCTTTTAAGCCAATCTAGAGCAAGGCCTCTTATTCCGTACATTTCACATTTTTTTAGCAGTATATTATGGTCTACAAAGTCAAAAGCCTTGCTCATGTCATAAAATATAACTGCAACTGGTATACGCCTGTCAACAAAATCAACTACTTTGCGCACAAGTGAAAATGCTGCTAGTGTAGTAGACTTGTTTTTCTGAAACCCGTTCTGTTCCTCCGCTATTATGTTATATTTGTCAAGAAATTCAGTCAAGCGACGATGAATAGCTTTCTCGAAGATCTTAGCAAAAATAGGAATAAGAGTTATAGGTCTGTAATTGTTTAAGTCTTTGTAACTACCTTTTTTATGTAAAGGTTTTACGACCGATAATTTAAGCCTTTCAGGGAAAGTACCTTGAGAGATAGAGAGGTTGAGGAGATACTTTAAAACAGGACAGATTATGAAAACACATTGTTTTAGTATGTGAGTAGAAATATTATCGAACCCTACTGATTTCGTATTATTTAACGAGAGTATAACCTTTATAACTTCAGCGTCGGTTATTGGCTGAAGAAAAATGCTGTGAGAGTTCGTTTTCATTCTCGGAACATCATTAAGTTTGGTATTTTTGACCATCGTGCTATCTTGATCTTTGTTAGTTATATCAATAAAATAATCATTAAAACTCTCAGCTATAAGTTGAGGTTCGGTAACTAATTCCCCTTTGCAAAGTATAGCATTAGTATTGTCTAGAGATCGTTCACAATCAACTTTATCTTTAATAATATGCCACGTAGCTCTACATTTGTTTTTTGATTTTTTTAAGAAGTTGTTATTAATTTTTTTCCGTGACATATTTATACATTTTCTTAAAGTGACACAATATTTCTGATAATTCAATTTCGCGTTAGAAGTCTTTTCCTTATAGCAGAGGTACCTTAATTCTCTTTTACGTTTTGTAGATACCCTTAATCCTTTTGTTATCCATTTTGCAGAGGACGAGTTAGGCTTGACCTTATGTTTTTCTAATGGGAAGCATAAATTGTAAATTAGACAAAATAGATCATGAAAGTTGTTAAATGCTTTATTAAGATCACCCTCCTTAAGAGTGTCTATCCATGAGAGTCCAGTTAAATGCTTCAAAAAACATTCTATATTTTCTTGAGAGTAGTTTCGCGATTCAATATACCAATATTCAAAATATTGAGGTTTATTATACACAGAAAATGTTAATGTCTGGCTTGTGTTATGATCAGAGAGATATGTTGGATGGGTACTGCCTATAGCATCTATATTACTTATGAAGTGATCTATGCAGCTAGCTTGCCTAGTAGGCTGCTTAATATGAATGCTGAGCTTATAGTTTAAGGCAAGATCTGCTAGGCGTGAGGCTGCCGTGCTCTGTCGTAACATATCAATATTAAGATCTCCAGCTAGGATAACTTTTTTAGAAAGCTTTACCACATACTTGTCTAACAATAGCTCTAGTTGGCTAAAAAAGACGTTAATGTCACTCGCAGGGGTTCTATAAATGCAAAAAATTATGTAATTTATAGACGATAAGGTTATCCCACATATTTCAAATGACTTTTCTATAGGTAATATGGTTTTAGTGAGGTCAATTTTTTTATATCGAAGTGGATGTCGTATTAATATACAGGCGCCCCCTCGCTTTTCATTAGCTCTTGAAAAAAAACTAGCTAACTTAAAGTGTTTCAGGTTAATGTTTAATTCACTACCAGACCTAACAAATGTTTCTGTGAGACAGACAACATCAATATCAGTCCCTTTTCTTGAAAATTCATCAATACATATTTCAAGCGAATCGAGCTTATTTAATAAACCAGCTATATTTTGGTGAAGAATAGTAAAACTTGGTAACGAAGGATTATTATTCACGAAAAAACTGACAGGAGTTATCTTTACGAACAGGCTCAGCTTTTTTGAAAGTCGTGAAGTAGTAAGGTAGGAAGACGATAGAGGGCTCATTTGATAGCCAATAATGTGGACAATAAAGCAATGATAACATTATTTCCATTTCCATTTTATAGTAGAGGAGGAAAAAAGAATTTACAAAACAAAAAAAAAAGATTTTTTTAAAAAGATTTTTTGAATAAACTTCTAAACTATCTTACTTATAGCTAAGATACAAGACTTATTTTGAAGCACACAGTATTTACTATCGTTCAAAAACAAAAAACATGTAGCTTGACAGTTTGGATTCTATGAAAAAGCTAATAATTCAAATTTTTTTTTTCAAAAAATCTTTTTTTATGTTTCATATATTCTTTTTTCCTCTATTATAAAATGGAAATGGAAACAATGTTATCGTTGCTTTATTGTCCACATTTTTGTCTATCAAATAAGCCCTCTATCGTCTTCCTAGGACCTCTACATGGGTTGCTATAGCTAAATCAGTATAAGCACCCGTGCTTCGAGGCAAAAGAAAACAAAATGGCTGCCATTTCGTCATGGAGGTAGAAAAAAAATAGGAATAGTGATTTGTCGATAAAATTTACCGTATTTCACCCCCCCCCCCCCCCCCAAAGTCTCCGACACCGGTGACCAGACACATTGTAAATCTATATTTTACAGGAAAAACATAAAAAAAATATAAAAAAAAATAAGTGCGTTGGTACCAACGCACTTACCTACCCACTAATCTCTGTAGTAACCGCAACCTCCTGCGTTGTAAGCCCACCGCTCCAAGAGGTCGTCAATAAACGTAACAACCTAAACGACAAAAGTTCAAAACCCTCGGCGCGCGAGTTACACTCGCAATTGTCGTACTTGTTTATCTAGAATCCTAGATAATTATGTACAAGTACAAAGGGTGGCCGTCGCGAAGAAAACCCGTAAAAAATACTCGTAAATAAAAAATACCCGTAAAAACACAATAAATACCTACCCGTTAAAATAGTAATAATAATTATGAATTCAGATCGCGTAAGTTTAAAAATATCCGAGCTCTAGGAGATGAAATAAGGCTATGTACCATTTTTACCCAGTCTCCTTTACATTTTGAATCCCATTCCCATTTCATAACAGCAAGTAAGGTGGGGGTGTACCTACCTAGTGCTTCACTTCGGAGAGTCATAGAACTGTTGCAGCCATACTAGAATTCTGAAGACGATCATGAACCGCGTTAGGAAGAATGCCGTACGTACATATTTTATTTCGTCGCATAATACATCATAGCTACCTACCTAATATTAGCTACCTACCTAAGCGTAATGGATGTTTTACCTGTAGCAAAACATTTTCACTCCAGTTTCAACTTGTCCGGTCACTGTAAATCTATAAATAAATAATAATGTAAGATCAGTAATAAAACAAATAAATGGGTAGGTCTAAGGAGTATTTACTTACATTGTCGTTCATTTGTTCCTACCTAGTTTAGTACCTACCCGATCTCCTAAAATAAATATACAAATATGTAAAATCTACATAAGATTGCTAATAGGTAGTTACAATAGCATAAATTTTCTAAAATAACGAGCTTTCAGAGCTCTGGCTTTCTTCAGCTTACTGATCTTCGGAATTTTCAATATTTTACAAACTGTCTTACACCAAATAAAGCGTCCATGCGCGGATAACTTTGAATAATAAATAAAGCGTCTATGTGCATCAATATAGCATTATAGTAAAAAAGCAAAAGTACGCCTCGCGCTCACCTAGAGCGCGAGGCAGACGAACACAACCTCCCCGTACGACAGTCAGGGTTTCACTGCCGCCCGTCGCCCGCGCAGACTACCTTCAAAGGTTACCGCCCACTAATCATACGCAAAAATTTAAAATAATTATTTTCTATGTGAAAAACCGTCGTATCACAAAATCATACGTTCAGTTTGAAGATAAAGTCTTTGCCGACATGATGGTGAAAAAAAAAGTATAAAATTCTAAGTAGTTTAGAAGTAGATACACTTTTTCAGTCAGAAACAGCTCCACTTTGTGATTTTTTTTCACCCAGTAAACGAGCACGTAGAACATTTTTGTACGTTCACTTTACAGATAAAAGGTCAATGTATAACATATATTTTTTCAGCCCATAAAATTGACTACTCTAGGAGGAGAAAGCCTCCAAAGAGGAGCAATCAGCTACTGTATGCGCCTTTCAGAAATTATACACACTAACACGATGGGTTTCACAGTTTTCATACGGATCCCTTACTTTTTTTTAACAGCATTGGGGCTTTTGACATTGACTCGACACTCCATAACTGACACTGGCCGTAGAGAAAAAGCAAGCACCGTGCGCTATAATATTCAACCTCTTTTTCTATTATGACGCGCCATAATAGAAAAAGAGGTTGAATATATAGCGCACGGTTTAATTATTGAATTTTTCATGCGGATCCCTAACTTTTTTGAAAATATTATATAGCCTATCAGTTCATCACGAAAAATTTAGGATTCTAATGGTGCAAGAATTTTTCAAATCAGTCCAGTAGTTTCGGAGCCTATTCAATTCAAACAAACAAACAATCAAATCGTTCCTCCTTATAATATTTGTATAGATAAAGATATAGATATAGATAACCAGTGATTAGTTTACGTAAAGCTTTGTTTACCGAGCGATGCTCGGGCAATTACTTTTGTGGATATAGTTTGAATTAGCTATTTATTGCGTCAGCTGGCTCTCTGTTGTGGTGACGGCTGTGTACCACAATAGAGCGATTATAGCTTAAAACAGAGTGCTTAGTATGGGTGTTCATTATCATATGAATACAAGTTAAGGTTAGTAAGTTTTACATTTAAAAAGTACAGGGTGTTCATTATCATATGAATACAAGTTAAGGTTTGTAAGTTTTACATTTAAAAAGTACAGGGTGTTCATTATCATATGAATACAAGTTAAAGTTTGTAAGTTTTACTGTTTTAAAGTTACTTTTATTTGACGGCCGCTGTGGCGCGGTGGGCGAAGATCCGCCTGGGATGCAGAAGGTTGCGGGTTCGATTCCCGCCTCGGGACAAATGTTTGTACGATCTGGAGATATATTTTGAAGTTTGGTCGTTTTCTATGTATAATGAAAAATATCTATATATGTAATATATTACATTGTCGTATTGAGATGAAGTCCTAAAGCTTCTAACCCAAATATATCAGTCATCTAGTACCCATTACACAAGCTCTGCTTCGTTTGGGGCTAGGTGATGCTGTGAAAAGTCTGGATTTTTTTTCCCAATCGTGTTTTCTTAATCACTCATCCATACTAATATTACAATGAGGATAGCTTTGATTATTTATTTATTTATTTGTTCATCAATAGAAAAAAAGCAGACAAGAAATTGTCATTAATTCTTCTCTTCTCTCTTACCCATAGATATTTCTAATGCATTATGTAATGTAAGCGGGTTAACTACGAACCTAGATTGTGCTGGAATTTACAATAAATTCGTCAATCTACGATAGTTTTTATAGTAAGATATTTCCAATCCTAGAATAGTATTAACTCGGTGCGATGACGATCTGCGAAAGACTGCTGGCAGATGCTGGATGCGACAAGCCGAAGACAAGGCGCTATGGCGCTCATTAGGGGAGGCCTATGTCCAGCAGTGGACTAATATGGGCTGATGATGATGATGATGATGATGAGAATAGCATAAACAGGGTGCCACTTATGTAAAAGAATTACGTACAAAACCCCCAGTAGTTTGAAATGCAAAAGCTGTATTTACGTGTATGAAGAAATCACTGCACCACATACATTCAAACATACCGACTGGGAAAGTGTAACAGCAGCTCATTTCGAAATGACCGTCATCAAGACAAGACAATTATTTTTTTCCATCTACTAATGGACATGTAATCTATGCAGCCTGCGGTAGAGTGAAACCGATAGAAGTAGTCATTGAAGATACCAGGGAAAAAGACGAACTTATTAATCAACATCGATTTTTAGAAGTATTAATTGAAGACATCAGGGAACAAGACTTACTTGTTAATGTCGTAATGTCATCAATCACAAGGATTTTGAGATATCGCACTTTTAAAGTTTGGAACCTTGTGCTTTGGTGACCCGCATCACAATTGCCTTAAGCGGTCTTAATAATCTAATATTCATTCAAATAGTCGACAACTTTGTCATTTTGCAGAGGGTGTGCATTTTAAACGGATTATACACAGCTTATAAAAGAATATATCGGAAATTGATTGACAAAAATCAGGACTCCGCGCGGATTGAACTCGAGATGCAGCCGATCCTGATGAAGTCATCCAGGGAAGAGTCATTCGTGTTTTCCAATACAATACAATAAAGAATTGCTTTATTGATATCCCAATTTACATAATCACAAACTAGTAAGGTATATTATTTTATAATGCTGACCTTAAAAATAATAATAATTTATACTTAATACATTTTATAGTAATTTAAATTATTAAATTTCAGTTTAATTAAAATGAAGGCTACAGAGTTTAAAAACTCTCCACCGACACCATTTGCGTTTAGAAGTTCCAACGAATTGAAAAATATTCGTTGTGTAATACTAGTTAGAATTTATCATCAACCTGTGTACTATAGGCGACATAACACAGCCTCGACCTTCTACTTGTAAATCAACATTATACTTATCTATGGTAGAGACAGCTCATGAGCGTCATTAAACCAGATTCTTGCAAAGTTTCATTTGCGAAATAGAAAAAGGAATTACTTTTTATGCAGAGAAAACATTGCAGGTTCTTATTTGGGCGATAGATGTATTAACTGTGGTGTGACTTGTACTACGTTAGAGAGGACTTGTATAGAATACAGGGCGTCCCAAAACTATGTGATATGAAAGGAAAGTACCTGTAGTTTGCTAAAAGGAGATCCTGTGTTACTTAGGAGGAATTATAATTTTTATTTATTATTTTGACGGGCATCATAAGAATACCAACCAGGTGGTTTTAATATTTCCACATTCAATAATTCAACAATTTAAAGTAATAATCTAATAATAGACATACCTATACACGAAAAACAAAAAGTTAACTAGTAAAACATTTATTAACAAAAAAAAATATAATGAAATATCCGAATGAGAAAATTTAAAATTAAAACATTTGAGCTAACTGTATACTATTGCGAACAATTTACAGGTAGCTCAACTGTTCTATAAACCAATCGGAAACGTCGCCAAGACGCTGGCTGTATTGGCTCGCTGTATGCTGATGCACTGTTCTGTTATCTAGTTATTGCATAATCTATACTAATATTATTAAGAGGAAAGATTTTTTTGTTTGTTTGAATTGAAAAGGCTCCGAAAGTACGGGACCAATTTGAAAAATTCTTTCACCATTAAATCCTACATTATCGTGAATGAAATCTGGCTATAGAATATTCTCAAAAAAGTTAGTGATCCGTATAAAAACTTTAATATAGTAGACTTTAATATACCCGTGACGTATTAGTAAGTGACTTTAATATACCCGTGACGTATTAGTAAGTACATGAAAAATAATTTAGAATTCTAAAAAAAAATATACTCGTCCGAAGTTAGGGGGCTACATACGAGTACCAATAGACTGCTACTTTTTTATAATACTTACCGTACAGAAGTTGATCATCACCAGCCTATAATAGTCCACTGTTGGACATAAGGCCTCCCCTAATGAGCGCCATAGATGGCATTATCATTTGGGCGTTGATGCCCATAATCCCCACGCTGGGCATGCGGGTTGGGGATCGCAGTTTGCTGGAGTTGTTCTGCAGAGGGCGCTGCTGCCCGCCCCCCGGTGTGTTTCCCTTAGTCGCCTCTTACGAAACCCACCGGAAGAGATGGGGTGGTGAAATTCTATGCCGGCACCACACGGCGCCCAGAAGTTGATATTTGTAATTAATTGAGACCTTATTTCACCGTCGAATGTAGAACACAAGCTGATTTTTAACAATCGCCGATTAAAATAGTAGGCCTAAAAATTCACGTGAGATTTTTTCCCGCCATAAATTTTTACTTGTTAATTATAGGTGTTGCCAGCTACCTAAAGCCTGGAGGCTGTAAAATAATCTCTCGATCTGTTGTTCCCGTGTTATTTACGAAAAAAAGCTTTTAGATATATCAAAATAAATGACAGGGTTTTTTCAAATAGCAATAGAGATGGTAGGTTAAATTTTCAACTTTGAGATCTGAATAGGAATGTACCCTATTCATTATTTTTGATAAAATTTATATAGTCTTTTATGTCTGTATATTATTGGCTTAACACTTTTAGCAGTTTAAAACTTACTAAACACAATTATTAAATTTTGTAAAACATTATTGACAACTTTGAGCTAACTGCAGACTGTTGCAATTAAATTACAGATAGCTCAACTGATCCACATCAATACCAGTCGGAAGTGTATCCAAGATGCTGGCTGCATTGCCTCGCTGTATGGCAATGCTGATGCGCTGCGCCAGATACTGACAACTAGGGATGTTACGGAGGTGGTTTAACGGAACCGAAGTCGGAGTCGGAATTTTAAATTTTGGTTTATCGGAGTCGGAGTCGGAGTCGGAGTCGGAGGCGGAGGCGGAGGCGGAGTCGAAGGTGGTGGCAGAAGAGAGATTAAGAGCCGAGTGTGACGACCACTGTGGCGCGGTGGGCGAAGGTCCGCCTGCGACGCAGGAGGTTGCAGGTTCGATTCCCGCCTCGGGACAAATATTTGTACGATCTGCAGATATTTGTTCAGGGGTTCTGGCTGTTATCTATGTATATCTATGTATTAATAATATTGTATTATGTATATCAGTCATCTAGTACCCATAACACAGACTCTGCTTAGCTTGGGGCTAGATGATGCTGTGTGGATTGTCCAGCGTGATTGGTTTATTTATTTTATTTATTTAGTTTTAAGGGGAGGCTTAATCAAATATTATAGTACAATACAAATACAAACATTATTATTTTAATCATTCTCTTTAATTTACTTCAAATAAAATTATAAACTTAAATAACATACTTACTTAGTCGTTAAAAATTAGCAGTAGTTAGAAAATTAAATCAAATGAATGGACTCTAAGAGTAGCAAATTATATTTAATAAACAAAAGCTTTGCAGCTTTGTCTCCGTCTAATCTATTTCTTAGCGGGTCATAGATTAGGCCAGCCCCACTAAAAAGTTAGTTCTTCGTATTCAGTAGCATGCACTGACTTTAAATGACCCTTTAACGAAGTAGTCGTGCCTCCTTTTCGTGAATATATCTTTTCACAAACTTTGCACTTTGCCGTATCTGCACAAACTTCAACGAAGTAGTTCCAAATCACAATTGATTTCGTCTTCATTGTTATATATATCTTAATCAGAATCAAACAGATAACTTTAATTGAAACGCCGCGCAAAACAAAACAAATCATCCATACTGCGTAATAGACAACTTTAAAGTGAGTGGAGTGAGTAATGGACGACGAAAAGTACGTGGAGGGGAGTTTTTGCAAGACATGCATAAACCTGTTTGTGCTGACCGCAGCCGCCGCGCGCCATCGCCCGCTATCCACTATGCTTCGATCTCCGATTTAAACCTCCGATTGAAAGTTTCGGAACAGAAGTCGGAGCCGGAGGTGTAATATCAATCGGAGGTTCCGACATATCGGAGTCGGAGTCGAAGCTTCGTAACATCCCTGCTGACAACTCTCGGGTCACAAATTCAAACTCGTCGCTTCGACCAGACACCAGATATTTTGAATTTATTTAGTATATTCTTATTGTATTCTATAGGAGTAAAGAAATTTATAATATTGTAGCTAATTAAGTAATAGACCCTGTTTGGCACAACGTGTATGAAGAGAAATGATTGTGATTGTCACTTCAAAACACGATATTTCACTAAAACTTCTCGTTTAACTAAAATGTTTATCAATTATGTAATATTACAGAGAAAAAGCTTTTGGTATTAATACAATTTTGACATTATTCTAATAATTTAAGTATACTTATAGAAACGAGTATATATGTACGTATACATTCAGGGCAAGGAATATTTTAAAGTATTAGAAGCAAAGTTTACAGCTGTTCTTTTGCGCTACGTTTTCCAAGTTATGTAAGTTTTATGCCGCGTAAAGATAATTTTTGCTTTGATACTTAAATCATTTAAGAATTGAAACTGCTTAAATTATACTCCCATAAAACCAATTCAGCAACATAAAACAAATGACTAAATCAGCCTACATAAATTAAACTCAAAGTAAACAACGGAAAAATCCAAGTAAACAAATAAAGTCACCCAAATAAAATGTCTGCCGCCAAATCTTCGCGGATACTAAACAATTAATCAGAATCGTTCATTAAATCCAAGATCACGGCTCCGGTTACTTTGATTGCCAGTGCACGAACCCTCAGTTTAGGACATGGGGAACAGCTGGTAAACTTTACTTTTAGCTGGTAAAGTAAAGTAAAGTATACTTTACCAGCTGTTCCCCATGTAAGACATTTATTTGCAAAACATGTGTAAAAATAAAAAGGTGACCAATAGTTATTCTTGAGTCAATATTTTTGACCAATATACATTGTGCAATATAATTAGAGAATATGACATGCAGATTCTTAGTATAATTGTGTGTAAGTACATAGCAACAGCTATTTCACATGGCACACTATTACAATGATCAGTGCACAGAACACCTTCATTGCGGATCCTTTAATAGTTCTAAACTCGGTAAATTGCATTACACATGACGTGTCATATGTATTTACATATTCTCGCTACAGAAGAAATCTTCAGATGCTTATAAAAATTTAAGAACTACCGTAACATTCAAACATTGTCCTACAAGACTGGTTAGTATATGGCGCAGCGCATCACCATTGCCATACAGCGTGGCAATGCAGCCAGGGTCTTAGGGACGACGCTTCCGACTCTTGTTGATATGGATCAGTGCGCTAGGTACCTGTAGATTATTAGCAACAATCTGCAGTAAGTTCATTGTTTCAATTGTAGATATTAGTTCTAATTTATTCTGTCCTAATAGAAACCTATAAATAAATTAGTTTTCGTCATTTAAACTCAATTGCCGATTTAGATGATTCCTAGTTCCGCATAGAAAATTGTTGACCCTTAGCTCTCGGGAGGATATCTGAGATTGACTATTTCCTGCAAAACTTGAGATAACTTTAAAACATTGAAACAGCTGTTTCAAAACTTCACTGTGCACACACCGAACCAAGACCAATTGTCTTAAATTCCACGTAATGAACCCATTTATTCGATAAACGCGTGTGTGCCCACACAATGCTGATTAGATCAGTCTGTGCTTGTGTGGGCTGATAGACAATACCCCAGTTTATGGCCTTCTCCATTTCATCTACATCTACAGCCTATACTGTTCGACTGCCGGATCCACCTTACAGGCTTCTCTATATATAACCTGAAGGAACACAGACATACAGGTTCAGTCAATCCCAAGGGTGCCTGCAAGAGATCACTCATAGCGATTATTTATGCCAGGATAACTTGAATAAAAGGCTAGATTGATGCATTCCTTCATTTCATATAATAGCTACGATGTCTGCCTATTCTAAAATTTATGCATACTCGTTTGGAAAGGGAAAGCTCAAGGGTATTATTTCTGTCCACGCGCTAAAAAAATGTGATGCTATTGGGGAATTCTTCGAAAATCTGGTAGAGTCCTATGGGTAATAATTACACGCTTTTGAATGAGGCATTTTGTGCCAAAAATGCCTTATTCAAAAACATTGCCACTATTATGTGTTTCTAATAACATGTAGGTTGATTTTTAGGATGATTATATTCCTAGCCGAATTTCAGCAGAAGTTATACGCAGTAAGATTCTTACGTTATGAATGAGAAAAAGTCAACGAAAACAGGAATAAATATAATCAAAATCTGCTGTAACTGTCTGACCGTGTGTCACGTTATTCCACGAAATCCATCTTCGATTAACAGTGGGTTGGTATGATGAATCTTTGCGGTGACATGATTGGCCAATTGGGGTCTAATTCTCTAAGGTATAGTAGATTTCTTGCTCAAAACATATGAAGTCACAGCGCGTTCTAATTACAATTTTGTCCGATTCCACGCCGCTGTCTTGTAGTTGCTGTATAACGCGTTTGGATTGGCAAATTGAATGATACGTTATTAAATCCTCGTTGTTATTCCTAAAAATATAATCTGCCACTAAGGTAGGGTACCTGGGTCGGATTCTGTTCTTCAGCTGATTTCTGGCAACCATCTGGGTCTATTGACAATGGTGAATCTTCTATACCTTCGTGATACCTCGTTACATCATCTTCTTACACCATTAGGTGAGACGAGAGGAGGTAAGTTCTATTCACGTAAAGAATAGATATTTATTGTTTTTTTATAACGTGGCTGCTTTTTCTGTCCTTTAATGTCTTCAAACAGGCAAGTCTGATCTTTGTCCTCTCTCATAAAAATCTCTCCCAATATGGACTGATTTCTGAAATTTTATAAAAATATCAAACTTTATTTGAATAAGTAGGTAAGGTACGTAGTTCTTTTCCTAGAACCTGATAATTTTCTATTCATACTGGACTTTGCTACCAGACTATTACCAGAAAATTAAAAATAAACCCACTTGAATCTACAGCAGCAGCCATTTGCATTCAATGTAGAACTACTTATTTCAATTCTTGCAAGTAATTTCAAGTATCTTAATAACCAGAACCAGTATTGTAATGGAAATAGGGTTTAGAATAGGCACGATAACTGATATTAATAGTCGTTTTATCACTTCCGCTGCTGTTACTCAAGCGGATGTTAGTCGAGATACTTATAACGTTTTGATATATGTAGTGCATTTTGTACATCCTCGTTTTGCATTTAATTATTAAATTCTTGCGATGTTTGGATATTTTTGTTTGTTCGCCAATGTTTTGTAAAATTGTTAAGCTTTTTATGTCCTATGTAGGATAAGCACACTTCTTTAGAAAGAAAAGAAATTATAATTTACAATTACTTAAAGTTTTGGTAACATCTATACTAATATTATAAAGAGGAAAGATTTGATTGTTTGTTTGTTTGTTTGTTTGTTTGTTTGTTTGTTTGTTTGTTTGAATTGAATAGGCTCCGAAACTACTGAACCGAGTTAAAAAATTCTTTCACCATTAGAATCCTAAATTTTCCGTGATGAACATAGGCTATATAATATTTTCAAAAAAGTTACGGTTCAATTATTGAATTTTTCATGCGGATCCCGCATGAAAAATTCAATAATTGAACCGTGGGCTGTATATTCAACCTCTTTTTCTTGGCTAAAACTTACTGTCCCAAATAATTTTATGTGAATCTGTGACAAAAAATACGATAATAACAAATTTATTGAAAGGAACATTCAATTTAATATTTTTGTTTAATACCTTTTTAACCGATTTCGACAAAAAAACAGTTATTATGTACTTTATTTGTCGATTTCTCTCTCGATGTTAAACCAATTTTGAATATAAAATAATAATTACCTAATGATGAATATATTCTCCAGCTATTGTTAATTAATGAATGAGATTTAATGAGAATGCTCCTGAAGTGGCTCAGAAAATATTAAATTGAAGTGAAGAGAAATCAATAACGTATTATTTCTTTTTTTTATAATAATTATCTGTATGAAATTTGACTTGTCTAAGTGCTTATTTTGTAAGCCTAAAGAAATAAAGTTATTGAATCTGAATCTGAATCTATTATACTTAACAGAAAAAAGCAATCAAAACTAAGGTACTACACTTATTTATTATATAATATAAGACATCACCAGAAGGCAGTTTGCCCAGAATGCCACGTAGATGGCGATGCTAGAAATAAAAACCAGCATTCCGATCACCTGTGGACCTCAAGACTAGCTATGTTAGATCGTTATCATTTATTATTATTTTACAACAAATCAAAAAAAAGTTCCTCAATCAATAGAAAAAATCGCCTATTCCCGATTATACCTACCCCTGCGTTCCTACTAGAAACAATCGGGAAAAAATTCCCTATTGTTACTACTAAGCACAATTGGGAGGAAAATATTCCCGATTGTTACTACCTCCTTTAAAAATTAATAAAGATGTTTTGAAGTAGAATATTCGGAATTAAATGTTTTCCTACAATCTTTTTAGAAAGGAACGAAGTGTAACCGAGGTCATAGGCCTGAAATAAAACGCACTGAAACACCTGTAAGGTGGAACGGGGACAGGTTTTTTCAGAGGGAAAACGCAATATTGCAAAGTGTCGTAAACTAGCGCCCTCTAGCGGCGTCGCCGTGACAGGTTTAATGCTGTACCAAAGCTCTATGTTCTTATTTTTATTTCATACATGCATGGTGACTGTAGTTATCGTAATAGCTTTGCATATTCGATGATACTAGCTCAGAATCGAGATGCAGCGAAACATTTTGCATTGGTAGACAGCTCAAAATCGAGATGAAGAAAAGTTTTGCATTGGAGGGTTGTCAATGTCTATTACTAGCTGGGTGCCCGCGGTTTCATCCACGTAATTTCCGATCCTGTGGGATTCTCGGGAAAATAAGTGGCTCATAATGTTATTCCAGGTCATAAGCTGTACCAAGTTTCATCAAAATCCGTGAATGAGTAACAAACACCTACAAACTTTCACGTTTGTAATGTTAGTAGGACACGCGTAAAAAATATTGTCAAATATTATAATAGAGACAAAAGTAGTAATTTGGCGGCTGCTTGACATAATATTTCATTAGTGTAAATGAATACTCATATTTATTTTACGTAGATTAATTTTATATGTTTTGAACTTTTTTCGAATGGAATATAATACATTTGACCGCAGAAAGCCAAGACAGCATTACCGGACTTTTGACGAGCGCAGAGGGCGTCTCTCTAATTAAGGTAACACGCAAAGAGGCAACCACTCTAATTTAGGTTTTGACTATGATTGTTAATTAATTATCTGATAGTTAACTGTCTGTATGTTCCTTGATTATTGTCATTATTGTTTATTTTATTATGAATCATTGCGACCTAATTTTTCCACACCGTTTTGAGCGTTGGAAACTTTAGTAATAATATTAAATAAGATCTGACGTGTTCCTGTAAAATATAAATATATTCGGCAAATAAATGATTTGATTAGATTTGGTAACTAAGATGCACTTTGTATCGCTGAGTCAAACAGCAGTTAAGTTTTCTAAACTTAGGCGATCTGAACACAATAATAATATTAAAACATAAATATTGACGGGTGAATGAGGGTAGTTGCAAATCATGCTCCTCTCTTCACAGAGGCAGTAGAATGTAATGTACTCCAGTCATCCCGTGACCACGGCAAAGTGTAAACCTAGACGTTTCTAGACGTTCGTCTAGAAAAATTGGTAAATAAACGAAATATATATAATAATAATAACATGAATATTCGTAACAACTGAGCCACAATATCAATAACTTAGGTAGCAAGCCTGTTCAAGTAAAAGTTCTGCTTAGCTTGTGGCTAGATGATGCTGTAGAATAGAATAGAATAGATAATACTTTATTATACCACACAAATAAAGAAACATTACAAACAGACATGCAGGAAGTACAAATGCTGCTGTATAAAATCTTTAAAACTAGGGCCCATATAAAGTATGTTCCTCAGTCTAAAGTACATAAAAAACCTATTTACTACCACACGTAGTGTCGGGGACGTATGTCACGCGATATGTGCTGCGACCGGTAATCCTATGCGAAAACGCCGGAACAGCACTTTCTGCCAGAATTCTTCCTAAGTGAAATCTGATATTATTATCAAGCTATAAATTAATATAAAAAGGAAATAATATTACCAACGAAACTTACAATAAAACAACAGCAATTATTAGAGCATTTACAATTTGACAAATGTGGTCAACCGATCCATATAAATACCAGCCTGAAGCAGCCACAAGACGCTGGTTGCATTGCCTCGCTGTATGGCAATGCTGATGCGCTGCACCAGATACTCACCAGTTCAGTAACAAGACGCTTTATCTATATCTATACTATCTATACTAATATTATAAAGAGGAGAGATTTGATTAGTTGAGTGAATTGAATAGGCACCGAAACTAACGGACCGATTTTCAAATTTTTTTTACCATTGCATCCTTAATTTTTCCTGATGAAAATAGGCTAAAGAAAATTTTTAAAAAAATTATGGATCTGCGTGAAAAACTAAATTTTAGTTGAATACCCGTGGGAAGCTTGGGCGGACCGCTAGTTATAAATAAAATGGCGGTTGTTATTTTTGCTCGTAGGAAGATGACCCAAATAAATCACCAATTACAAGCACCGTTTTCGTACCTTGGTCCTAATAACATAATGCGTTAAAATTATCTTATAATTTGCGAAAGGTTGCACTCTACAACTTTAACGAGAGCAGGTAAATACTAAAATTACTACCAATTGCGGTTTCACCGAAGCAGAAGTGAAAAGAAAATGGTTAAGGTTTGTTTTTGATTGCAGTAGTGGTTCCGTAGGTATTTCCTTATTTATTTTAATGTTATTCCGAGCATCAGCCGAATCCATTCAGTAGCTTTGACGTAAAGAAGTAACATTTATCTTTACAATCTTCGTATTTATAATAGAAGATGTCAGTTACCCACTAGTTACCCACTAACGTGCATTTACTTGTTAGTTTTAGCCATTTTAAAGAATTTTAATTCTAAAAACATGTCTAAAAATATAGGTACCTAAAGATAGGTAGATACCTTCAAACGTTTTTCTTACAGGCAAAAGCTTTACGGAATCCCAAAAGCAACAAAAGCTTGACCCCTAATTACCGGCTCTGAGCACGTAGCAAAAAAGACCATAATTTTTACAAATAACGATTGCGATTTGACATTTATTGTCGCATTTAGGAGAATAAAACAAGCGGCCATTTTAGCAACGTGTGGAAATTCAAAATGGCGTCCCGTTGACAGTTCTGATATTTTCGTTCCTTTTATGAGTTTCGCGGTTTTGTGCTACCGTTCGATATTACCGTTTCCGGATCGAGTTTATTACCCAAAAAGACCTTTTTCGACCGTTTTCTTTTTTTAATTTCCGATAGAGAACTGAACCGGGCGATGTTAAAAACTCGTAAATACCAATTTATTGGTTTATGAATCACATACCTTTAATTTACTTACAAGACTGAAAAACTAGATACCATTTTTTATATCAACCAGACGAACTGATTGAAAATCTTAAATTATGTCTTAGGTAAGGAAATTAAAGCATGATGTAGGTATCTACCCAGTAAGCCAATTCTTTATCACGAAAAATTGCTATACAATAAAAACCTTTTCAAGTTTATTTATTTATTTATTAATAATAAGGCAATGCCAACAATACACACAATAAAACATTATAATTAGTTACATTAATGAAATCTTAGAATCTTTTTATACGCCCCCTAGGTGAAACTACACTAGACCAGTCTTCAAAACTCCAAAAAACCAAGTTTATAATATTACTAGCGGCTCGTCCGGCTTCGCACGGGCATAAGAAAAAGAAATATTTTGTTTACGCACGTTCCGTTACATTGCTGAAGTTTTGATACGAATCAGATCGGAAAAAAACAAATCGGTCCAGTAGTTTCGGAGCTTATTCAAATTGGCTTCGCATGGGTAGGTATATAAAAAAGAATTAAAAAATTATATTTATAACACAAATACATACCAAAGACTTTGGGGTATTGAAGTTTTCATTCAGATCCAACTTTTAAAGTATTATTTATCATGTATTGTAATAAAACAATAGGAAGGTAGGATTCCAATATTGAAAGAATTTTTCAAACCTGTCCAGTAGTTTTGGAGCCTATTCAATTCAAACAAACAATATTTTTTTCTCTATAAAAAAACACGTCATGGATATTCTCTTTATAATAATCACCTCTCACAAATCCACGCGAGCAAAATCTACGCGCGTTCAAATAAAATGTCGCATTGGATAGATATCGAATCTGAATTCGGGTACTTGAACCGAAACATTGCGTCATCTAGGATTCAATATTGAATCCGTTCTAAGTGAAGGGTAAATTCTTTAAGGCCTCGCCTTGCTTCGTTTCCTTTGACACGTCTCCAGCTATATACTAACCTGTTTATACTGCAGGACAGTAGAAATGGATAACTTTTGAAAAATTATTTTTTTTGTTCTGCTTTTTCTACCTGGAATGTTAAAGTTAAATTCATGATATACCTGTAAAACTCGGTTTGGCCCAAAATTAAAGAAAGAGTAAATTCATTTTATGACAGCTCATTTATTAGATTTAGTTCCGAATTTAATAAGTCTTCGTAGATGTCAGTTCAGAATAGATTCTCACAAAGATGGATGGCTTTTTAAAAGTAAGCCTATGCATTATAAATAATATAAATCGTGGTTTCATCTATTATGTAGGTAGCATAAATAACATTTTCTAAATAAAATGCAGGACACTATTAGATCTTTTTATCAGACAAATAATGACATCTATCAACCTTTTGTTGTGTTTGAGTTTACTTCAGCGTCATCAATTCAAATCTTCGAGGTATTAGAACATAAACATAAATAAAATCATTTTTCAAAGTAAAATTTTAACGCCATAGTTACAATCAAAAGCTAACTGTTTATGATATTGCAAGCACCACTTCTACCGCTCCATAGGCCATAACTTTTCAAAATGGCCGAACCAACCCAATATTCACAAACAACAAAGTAACGAATAGTCCCGAAGCAAGAACCGAGTCCCAATAAACCGCGGCGAAATCGTCAAAAGCAGTTTACCCGATCCTAGTGTCCCCAAGTGTATTTATAATATACTACGGCCGATATTATCGAGGCACCACGTCCCAGATATGCGTTGCACTGCAGTGTAGCTTAGCATTCAAAGAGATTTTGCATAACGATAAATTTGCTTGACGTAGATGTTTCGATTTGCATCTACTAACGCCAGGTGAGCTGTAGAACTGGGAAGGGAAAGAAGATGGTGAGAATTAAATAAAGATGTTAACGTGAGTGGAGACCGCGACTTGGCAAGCTTAGTGTTAGACGTCCTCTGGCTAGGTGGAATAACGGCCTTCGAAAGACTGCAGGCAGCCTGGATAGGGCAAGTTGAAAATAAGCACTCATTAGGAGACCTCTGTCTAGCATTGGACTAAGTTAGGCTATGTTGATGATGATAAAAAAATTTAAAAAATCTTATGGTGCAAATGCCTTCTCATCAATTTTAATGACGAGGATATGACTTGCTTTATAAGAGGCGATATCACCGCTGAAATTAATTAAAATTATAGCAATTGGTTATTACCAATTGCCAGTGCGATTATTCAAAGAAATGATGTTGGCGCACATAAAATATTTCATGCATTTTCAGTGAAATAGGTGGTATAAAAAAGAATGTAAGTTTGAATTTAAAACCAAATTCTATGTACCTAGGTTGAAAAAAATTTAATTTTGCCGACTCTAAACCTTCTAAGCTCTACAGCCGTAACTAACCCAGAATAGACAGAGCTACAGAGTGGGTGCGAGCTGTTCCCATACAAGTAGTTAGCTTATTGCGACACTTCGTCCGAGCGCTTGTTTTGACCTGGCTAACTAACGCTTTCTGCTGGACTTTGTTGACTTGGCCAATGTAAAGGACCATTCAAAATCAAAATCAAAATCTATATAGAGTTCGTGTTATAGGTACCAGTTATCTAATATAGCTAATATCGTTTAAACCCTTAAGTTATAAGTTATAAATAACCCATAGATATATTTTTAGAAAATTATATTCAATATTCATAGAAAATACCTAGAAGTCATGTGCTGATCTTACAAACATTTGTCCACGGGCGGGAATCGTGCCCATAATTTTGGGGACATGTGACTCTCTATGTCACAAGTATTAAGATAGGGTTAAAACCTGTATCAACAAAGAAAAATACAATTAATTAACCAAATTAGAAATAGCTGTAACAATTGAAACAAACGAGCTAACTGCAGACTATTGTAAACATCCATAATATATCCGTCATCTAGTATCTATAACAAGCTCTGCTTAGCTTGGGCCTAGATGATGCTGATTGTCCAATATTTATCATCTACGGTTGAGGAACAAAAACAGGCAAAGATCCGGTCACCCACTAGTTTTATTTCTAAGCTTAAAATATTCGTTGTGACGTGTAAGAAGCCATTATCGCAGTCATCGAATACATTAAAATTAGCTACTTGATGTATTACCTCGAGAAACAACATGCAAACACGGGGTTAATATTTTATATTAGTTCAAATTTGTGGCGAGGGAAATACTTGTTTTCTTGGAAAACATGTTAGTGTTATATGAATTTCAAAGTTTAACAAGCTATAAGACAAGCTATTACATAGTTATAGCTTCTCTGTAGTTTAACAAGAGTGGTGTGCATAGATTGCCGTGTGGTGCCGGCATAGAATTTCACCACCCCCACTCTTCGACTTCTTCAAAGAGGCGACTAAGGGACACACACCGGGGAGCGGACAGCAGTGCCCTCAGAACAACTCCATCGAACTGCGTGCCCCAACAGGATTATGGGCAATAACCCCCAAATGATAAATATTGCCATCTATGGCGCTCTAGGGGAGCCTATGTCCAGCCGTGGACTATCAAGCTGATGTTATTAGACACAGCAAAGAATTTAGTTTTCGTGTGCCTGGTGCGTTCTTGGTACATTAAAACAACATTTTCAATAGTAACTCCGGACAATCTATGTAGCCGTTGCATTAGCAATGGAGAAAGGACATGTCTGCTAGTTTGCGTCTTTCAAGGCTTATAATGTTATGGTATTGACACGATACCCTATAGTCAACAGTTCGCCTATAACCACGATAAAATCGACAGTTGAGGTGTTTTATAAATTTACTTTGAATGCTCTCTATGCTTTGTATGAATCATCGTCATCGTCATCGTCAGCCTATATCAGTCCACAGCTTGACATAGGCCTCAACGCCATAGATAGCTTTATTTATGATGAGGGGGTTATTGCCCATAATCCCCAAATTTATACCTATTTGTAAATAAATAATGTATTAGAAATATTTTTATTTAAAAGTAGGTGTATATGAAATTGTCCTTAGTCCCCTGCATGTTGAATTTCGGTTATTTCCGCTATGCTCATTCTTGCTATGCTCGAATAAAATACCTCAATAAAAGTGCCACTATGCTTGGAATTAGGTTCTCTGTCAAAAGGAAAATGCTTAGATATGTTCAAGTATCACTTCTAATACGTACCAATATACCTACATACGTACTATTGAATAGGAAATTGACGTTTTCATCATCATTCGCAACTAACGAAACATTATATTACAAAATTCGTTAAATATATTGATAATGAACTAGCTGGGTGACTGCTGTTTCACCCACGTAACTCCTGATCTCGTGGGATTTTCGGCATAAAAAGTGGCCAGTAATATTTATGTTATTCCAGGTCATAACCTATGTATCTGTGTATCAAGTTTTATCAAAATCCGTTTCGTAGTTTTTGCTTGGAAGATTGACATCCATCCATACTTGCAAACTTTCGCGTTAATAATATTGGCAGGATATGGAAATGCTTTTAAAAGTAGCAACCATTGAGATAGTGTTCCAGCTCGCTAGTAGAAACCTATGCAACTGAAAAATGACTAAATGATTTAATAAAATATTGTTTGTTTATGTTACAAAATGATTAACCTTACCGCATTGTTTTTACATAATCCTAATTTAGGAATAAATAACCACAATCACATTGAGAACTATTATTTGCAATTGAAACAATTGAGCTACTTGCAGACTGTGGCAAAAATTAGGCATTAAAGTCCTACATTATTCCTGATGAACAAAGACTACTTAATAGAATACTTTCAAAAAAGTTAAGGGTCCGTATGAAAACTTAAATTTTATAAACCAACGTTCGCTTCTGTAGAAAATCTACAAGTAGCTAAACTGATTCATATCATTGCCAGTCGGAAGCGTCTCCAAGAAGTTGGTTGCATTGCCTCGATGTATGGCAATGCTGATGCACTGCGCCAGAATACTAACCAGCTCTCGGGTCACACGTCGCTTGATACAAAATATTATTTAACGATAACTATTATAATAATTAAATTATCAGCCTACCAGCAAGAGATTTGTATCACCACTTAAATCCAACACTGGTTTATTTTTAACCCAATGCAAAAACGGTTGTCAATCAGGTTTCGAATGCAAGGCAGTAAGCGTGCCGGCCGACAGAGATAGATAGATCAACCACACGAGAATGAAAGAGAGAAAAGATATCGCGTGGAAAAATTGCGGGAACAGAACTTTGCTTCGGGGCTGTCAAAGTATAATTACATGAAATTGCAGCGTAGAATTCAAAACGTCATTCCTAGTAATTTGTTTCGCATACGAGTAATTTTAATATCTTGGTGAATGTATTGACTATTTGACAGGTATTTAATAAATTGCGGTTGTTAGAGGAGATGATATTGATAAAAGCGTCAGATAGAATATTCAAATGTTTTAATAATTTATTTATCTACGAAATCCAGGCCAGTGATGACCTACAAGGCCTTCAAGGAATTTCACTAATAGAATAAAAATTTAACTAATACTAACTAGGTATGCATTTTGCTCACGTTCTTTATAAAAAAAATATCGCCGTTGTAAAAAAAAACCGCATTCACTGCGCTGCAAAAGGACACTAATACAAATAATAGCAATCCATGGTGAAAATATTCTAATAAATCGTTGTGTTATTTATTAATTACGTTTGTATGAGAAATTCCGTCGTCGTAGCCAAAAAACTGTGATTCTCATCCGAATTCAAAAGTAACACAATAAGTGGTTAAAGTACCATTGAAAGACTAAAACAGAGGTTGGTTTTACTAATAGCACGAAACCCACTAAGAAGATTTTCCAGCATATGCTCGAGTAAATACCTACCGACGAGATGAACAACAGGTTTGCAAACAAACCTCTGTGGCCTTTGTCGAGCTATGTCGTAATGAGACGAGACAAAGTTGGTTTTTGGGAGGTTAAGGGGTTAAAACTGAACGACCAATTTTATATGCAGCATTTCATTATGGTGTCATGCCGTTTGGTGCCAGCATACAATTTCACAACCCCAATTCTTCCCGTGGGTGTCGTAAGAGGCGACTAAGGGTGACACCTTAAGCAGCGCTCTCTGTAGAACAACTCCAACGAACTGCGATCCGCAACCCGCAAGCCCACCGTGGAGAGTATGGGCAATAACCCCCATCTATAGCGCTCATTAGGGGAGGCCTGTGTCCAGCTGTGGACTGTTATAGGCGCACCATGAGTGATGTTCATCAATATTGCCATACAGCGACACAGCCAGCATCTTGGGGATACTTCCTACTGGTATTGATATGGATCAATTGAGCTATGTGGTTTATTTGCAAGAGTCTGCAGTTAGCTCAATTGTTTCGATTTTTTATAAACATGACACTGAAATTAAAAGTATATTAAGTCTTTTCTCGTTGTCTAGACAAAGTCTGTGCTAAATTTCATCAAAATCGGTTAGTAGTTTAGGCGGGAAAGACGTACAGACAGACAGAGTTACTTTATAATAGCTATACTACCCTATAACATTTGGATTAGATAATTGACTCAAATGAAATAATATAACCCTTGATGACACCTTTACTTGACCGAATAAACATTACCGCGATGTTTTATCAAACTGTGTAGGTATATTTTTTTATGAAATAGTTTTTGATGAAGATAATTTGATTGTTTTTCATTTCGATAATTGTTATATTTTGTAGAATAAGCTTTTATATTACTTTGGATTTATTACCTTTATTAATGTAGGTATCTATAATTTTACTTTCCTTAATATTACTTGCGCACCAAAGTTTCTAAAAGTAATCATCTAAATCATTATCACTCTCAGCGATAAGACCCCGCCTTTTGTCGTTATTGAGATATTTTTTTATTTATATTTTTAGTCTAATAAAGTCTTTAGTCATGCATTCGAATATATTATACACGAAACTGAAGCCTGGCCCAGATTGGTACTGGACTGAAGCGAAAGTATATGATCATTTAAGTTATTGTATTTAATTCACTTTGTTTAGACAGAGATTTAATGAAATTTTTATTCATGTACTATATTTTATTATTATGCTTTATGGATTATGAATGACCTGAAATAAATGAATTAATAATGAAATGAAATGTATTTATTGCTTAAGATAATTGACAAGTAATTCCAAAAACAATCAAATGTATGTTACTTATGATCAAAGTGTATAATTTATATGCGTTGATTGTATTGGATTAGCCTTAGGCATCTACGCTAGGCTTGAAAAGCCTGTATTATAGATATCTATACCATCCCTCATTAATTAGACATTAGACATAAAAAAAATGCATTGATGGAATAATAAACAGCCTATGGCCAGCAGTGGGTCGACAAGGGCCGATGATGATGATGAATAATCTAAATAAGCGTAGGTATAGAAATAGAGTACATCACGTTACACCTAGAAAGCAAGGAGGTCCTTTAGCAGTTCAAAAAACAAAAACTTCCATTGAAACATACCTAATAAAAAACCAAACCGAAGCCTGACCTAGCTAAAACCTCTTTAGATCGTTGAAAATATTTTCTCTACAAGGAGTTCTATGTTTTATTCACAAATCTACCATTGTACGCCATAATTTATACAAACAAAAACAAGGTCATTTCTTTTACTAAACCCTTTTTTGTTGAGACTGGAACTTCTCTGTTTCCAACACGCTTTTCCGATTTGTTACGTATCTTTTTACGTCTCCATTTTTTTGGTTCTTGTACGTTTTCTGAGGTTTTTAAGGTTTATTTCTTATAATTCTAGCAGACTGCCTTGGCTACGCACGTGTAATTAACAAATAGTTCAAAAATTATAAACTATGACACACATTCGAATCAATTATTGAAGTTTTCATCAAAAAAAATAAGAGAAAGAAATATTGTTTATTATATTGGCACGCAAAAAAACATTGAACGACATGCTAGGCATATGAACCCAAAAAGGTCTTGTCTCAGCATAATGAAAAATAATATGTTCATCATAGAAAATGTAGGATTCTAATGGTTAAACATTTTTTTCAAACCGGCCTAGAAGTTTCGAAGCCTATTCAATTCAAACAAACAATCTCTACTCTTTATAATAAATATATTAAATAAAAATTTAAAGCAATCAGAAGTCAAACTCTCGCTCAAAACGAAAAGGTGATTATGTTAAAATAAACCAACTTTCAAACTAACCTTCACACCGAGAACTTCATTTAAAAGTCAAGCAGTCAAATTAGAACAAATCCGTCAAAAAACGTCAAAAAGTGAGATAAACGCGCGAAAAAATGCATTGTCGCAAAACAAATGAACCGAATTAAATTAGACTGAGGCGTAAGGGAAAAATTTCTTATTCCGTACGCACACTTTGATAGTACCGAGCTTCTACCTCGTTTTTGAGGCTCTGCAGTGATGAGTAAAAGAGACGGAGGTACACGGAAACCGGCGGTGTAAGCAGGAAGAAGCATTATTGCACCGGTAGTGAGGAGTGAAAGAGATCAATAATGAGAGGCACGAGGAGTTGAAAAGGGATTTCAGATTAAGGTCGTTGTCGAGTCAAAGAGAAGGTTGTCGGGAAAACTCGTAGATGGGTGGCGGGATTTTTGTGGTAGTGTGCGTGAGTGGAACCTCAGTGAGGCTTTTACAAAATATCTGTTGCAATTTTACCATGAAAACTTTCGTAGTTTGACGAATTTATTATATCAGGGTCAGTGCGGCTCACCCTGATATCCTGATGTCTTAAGAGTGTATCTTATGTAATTTTATAGTTAGAAATCGTTATTTATCTCAGAATCTGTGAAAGCTACCACCTTCATATTTAGGTAAATGATAATTCGAACTTTTATCATGGATTCCGTCTTTTCAAAAACACGATTGGTGAAAATTTTCTCGATACTTTTATTTTTTGAAAAATACATGTTTTGCACACATTTTGCTATTTATCTCAGGAACCACCTCATTTTTTTTGATGGATTTTTGTTTTGTCAAGAAACGTAGTAGAATTTCTTCGTTTTCGTCTTTTTGATTTTTCGATTAGTTGTGTAAATAACTTGTAATTAGGCATAACAGTTTTGGCGCTAAAAATACGGAGCACGTCTATCGCTCTGTGCTTCTCACTCATACGAAAATCATATCTTGTCATTCTGCTCGAAATTTGATATTTGGCTGAGGTATGGCACGCTCTTAAGTCGCTCGTTAAAAGATGAAACGTTTTTCCAAGGCGGGAATCGAATTTTCCGCACCACATCGGTCGAATACACAGATAATTGGCTATTGAAACGAATTTCACTTTGAATAAATTATTCGTCAATCACATAAACATTGTTGTTATGGATAATATACTAATTGGTTGTTTATATCGATAAACTTCATTTAATTATTCACGGATAAATAAATATCCGTGAATTATTAAAATAATTTGTTCATTTCGTGTAAGTATAAAATAATCCAATATTATTTTTCATACTAGAATTAGTTTACTTTATGGCGCCATGGCGCTCATTGCAGCGGTGAACTAGCATAGGCTGAAAATTATGATTTTATTTATTATAAATTAAAAGCATTATTATACATGTAACAAATTCGGCATACGAAAATAAAAACAGTAAATAAAATTTTAATCAAACGCAGACCGCAAAACATTACACCGTAATTATTTAAATCCCACCAAACCAGTGAATTACTCTTCTCAATTACTCGTCAGCAATTTTTCGAGCCAATTTTTCCACAAAGTAGCATATCTGTACAACTCATCTTTAGCCGTCAGCCTGGCCGGGGAGAGCGAGCGACTAGTCCACCCCAGTCACTGGCCGGGTCTAAACGCGACGCTCCATAGCCGACCTCCTTGCGTTTTTACGCGGCATTCCAAATTCAAATCGTGTAATTTCAAATGTCGAACAGAGTCAATTAAAAATACAATTGTGACAGTTTTGGTGCGTGACGTTATTTGAATTTGGGTTAGTGATTTTTGTTTGGGATTTAGTGATTTTTGACTAGTATTTAGTGAGTTTTCAGTGTTGTGACGGATTTTATGTGGATTGACGGATTGTTATTTAGCGTTTCGTGACTGTAAAGGTTAGTATTTAGCTAAGGTGGAACCATTAATGTATTTTTAAGCTAGACCTGAAAATCTACCCTTAATCTCTGATGATTGGTTGGATAAATTATTTTTTAGGCGGGCTTTTACCTTTTTATATTCTACGATGGTTTTTTTTTTTACTTTGGGTAGATTGGTTCATCATCAATGATCACTATTAATTAAAGGTTCTTAGAAGGTTCAGTTTTAAGATAAGTGGGTATCAGGTGATATAAGCTTGAGTTTTATCTTCTTGAGATACGGTCCTGAGACCTTTCCCAGGTGTGACATTAGCTATTAGTACTAATTATATGGTAGGTACAGCCCTCGACAAAAATGGTTGATAAGGCCCCATTGCTATCAAATCTCTGAGGGGGCAAATTACACTTATAATAATAAGGAATAAAATAATACTAATAATTATAATACACTAACAGGTTCACAGTAGTCAGTTATAAACAAAAAAATAATAAAAATCATGTATTAAAATGTAAGCCCAAATAAAATTATTATCACATCAAACTAAGATAAATGCAGATAGTTTGGTTATGTATTTGGTACTGCTTCACGCCAAAATACGGACCTTATCTTATTCCCAAAAAAATTACCTGAATATTAACCTAATTTAGCGCATAATTTCATTATTGGAATATGACAATCCATAAAAAACTAATAGCTAAAAATACTTCTATGGATTACCGGCTTAGACAGACAATTATTCAAAATTCTATAAATGCAGTTTATATTGTTTTTAAAATCAAAATCTTCTTTCAGTAAACATTTTTATCTACAATATTAAGGTTCTTCCCTCAATTTGGCATGGCTGTGGAAAACCCTGTATATATTTACCGCCATTCCTTAAGATCTCTTAACTTAAAATATTTCTCACACTGACTTATTTCAATGAAAGAAGTCTGAGAAACAGCGATGTTTTGAGTTTGCTAATAAAATAATAACGAGGAAAAATGTGCTATTTGTACTATACTAGAGACCTGCCCCTGCTTCGCACGGCTGCAATGGTGACACTAATACATGTTATACATACATATAATATAAACCTTCTTGAATATCTAATATCTATTAAACAATACCGCTTCAAAGTCTGTTGTTAGTAATATCTAAGCATATTTGTTCAGGGTGTTCTGGTCGTTCTCTATATATAATAAAAAATATATATTATGTACTCGTATTATTTATTTACAACAGCATTATTTATTACAAACCTTGAATCTACATAAATCTATCTACCATCTAGCTGGAAGAGAACTCTTTTTAGGGTTAAGCTCGCCATTGCCATTTCTTTTACATTTTAATGTTTTTTTTTGTATATTTTATCGTGCAATAAAGAATTAAAAATCTATTAAAAAAATTCCGCATATTGTTCCATTGTGTAGAAAGATTTAAGCAAACACAGGGACAGGCAGAGGGAAGCGACTTTGTTTTTTACTATGTAGCGAAAATTGAGTTCTATTTGATCTACCCCCAGAAAACATCTAAAGCCGTTGGTCCCTGACCTCACACTGGTTAGATTATGAGGGGAAAAGATCACATATGCTTGCGCACACACGTACACACGTACACAAAAATACGTCATGGTGACTACGACGACGTCTATGACGCGGTGGGCGTAGGTAATTCGCAGATGGCGGGTTCGATTCCCACCTCAAGACAAATGTATGTATGATCTGCAGACGTCGTACTAACTGCACAGGCTAGTTGCCGACTGAACTGTTTTTAATAACAAGGTTTTTGTCCTATTGTGATCGCCATAAGTTTACCGCCGAAAATTACAGTGCATAATAGAATTAAACATTTAGGTACAACTAGTAATTACCAGGGATCGGAATAGGTAGAGTTTTTAAGTACCTAATGACGTAAAAAGCCAAGGATAACATAACATGGATATGCCTTTTTAATCCCTGAATCGGGAATTGATAACATATTTTTGATATTTCAATTTCTCAAAAAAAGCTACGTTTTGTGACTTGAATGGCGTGGATTCATAATTTAAGCACACTCAACGCACCGAAACAAACGGGTGAACAAAAATGTACCTATAATATCCAACCTCTTTTCAAACTGGTCATCCCCAACGTCCACCCCGCACCCCGCCTGCTACAAGGCAGGAATATACACTATAGAAATAGAAATAAAAAAGTCTACGCCTACACGCTGTGTTGAGAAACAAAAACCGCTATCCGACATATCGTGCAGGAATCAATCACTTTTTTATTATAATAATATAAATTAATATATATGTTTCGTAATCGAAATACTTACGTAAATAAATTGAAGAATATCGGGATTAATTTAGTATATGAATTTTGAGATTATGAGACATATCCATACTAAGCTATCGTTCTAGCGTGTATGACGTCATTTGGTACTTAAAAACTCTACCTATTCCGATCCCTGGTAATTACACATTACAACCCGGTCAGAATATCTGTGCACCTCGCTGGAATGCGGCGCCTCTCCCGCTACCCCTGTCATGTCACCTCTCCAAACCTCTAATAATTATATGACAATATGACGTCACGAGGTCAGGTGCACAGATATTGTGACCGGTTTGTATATCTAGAAGTCTAAGCCGTCAAAAGGCAGAATGCCCAGAATGCTGACAGCATTGCCACGGCCACGTTGGATAGCGATGTTAATTAGTTAACCGAAATAAAACCCAGCATTTGGACTATAAGTCACTTCACCTGTGGACTATAAGTCCCGTTTTAGTAGAAATGATAGTATTTGAACCTCATAATTATGTATTAAAGCTTAAAATAAGCTCCCACAGCAATTTTAAGTCGTACTAATAATTAACTCAGTACTGCCTATTGCCTCGAAATAATTCATATTGGTAATTATAGTAAAATCCACGTTAAAATTAATTGGTGGTGTATTATTCAGCTTTGTTAATGATAATCATCGTCCACAGAATAGCAGGCTCTGAGTTTTGTATCACATTTATACTTATGATCATGTGGGGTCCTATTCTGCTAAACTTAATAAATACTTAAGATTGGACAATTCACACAGCATTATCTAGCCCTAATCTAAGCAGAGCTTGTGTTTTACATAAATAATAATGAATAATGCTGGACAATCCACACAGCATCATCTAGTCGTGTGGTACCGGCATAGAATTTCACCATCCCAACTCATCCCGTGGGTGTCGTAAGAGGCGACTAAGGGAAACACAGCGGGGGGCGGGCAGCAGCGCCTTCTGCAGAACAACTCCACCGAACTGCGATCCCCAACCCGCATGCCCAGCGTGGGGATTATGGGCAATAACCCCCAAGTGATGAGTAATGCATTCTATGGCACATTAGGGGAGGCATATGTCCAGCATTGGACTATTATAGGCTGTTGATGATGATGATGATTGATGAATTATCATCAGCCACGGGGTTTGTGTCTCGGGTTGGACTATAATGGCATACATTTCATTGATGAAAAAGTGACGTAATTTGTATTTTACCCTAGACAGTAATCTTGGTTTTATAGCAGTATCAATTTTATCTAAAGAGGTAGGTATTCATGACAAAAAGTTCTCAGAACGGTTTCTCATTATCGTCTTACAAAGAACCTTATTACCGAGTACTGCGTATCATTATAATAGTACAAAGTATCATAATAGTACAAAGTATCATAATAAAATTACGTTCAGCTCTAATCGAAATTGTGTACCCAGCCTCAAATGCGTTCAGAATAATTATTTCAACCAAAACTCGTTAACATAATCACAACATTTGTACGTTGTCTCAAAACATGTTTTAACTAAAACGTCTTGAGCTAAGAACACCAAATCTAACGAATTTTCAGGATATTTTTAGATTATGCGATTATAATATTATCTTTGCCTATAACATTATACAGGGTGTTCGGTACATCGTTTGCCAAAATGAAATGGGGGGTTATGTAATATGCTTTGAAAACCTGTTACTAACTTTTCTTTATTAGTCAATTACACATAACAATTTTAAAAAAAATTACATAAAATCCTCCGTGGAGCCAAACATATTTTGGGGTAGTCGAGAATATAGCAATAACCCCCCTCTACCCCATTTCATTTTGGCAAACGATATACCAAACACCCCGTATTTATTTATAGATGATAGTCATTACACTTACGACTCATTCTTTCTACTCTTCCTCTGTGTGTACCATCGCCTTTCTTATACCTAACCAAGGATCAGAATAGGTAGAGTTTATAAGTAGGTTTATAAGTAGTACTACCAAATGACAGGATTCCATACTAAGCTATCGTAGAAGCGTGTATTTCTACGATAGCTTAGTATGGAATCCTGTATGTGACTGTTGCAAATAGTCTTCAAGTCTAAATTTCTAATAAGGTTTCGATGTAAATTAACCAATTATTGTTTTCTAAGTTCTAACATAAGGAATATCCCACTCTTTTAGTAAAAACTATGGTAGCCCTACTCGAAGCGACGCAATTTGTGTAACGTACAACATTAAATGTCCGTTTGTTTTGATTAGTATAAAATGTTATACATATTTTAAACACCTAGACATATTTGAACCCTAGGTCATAGGGGTCCTATTGACCATGCAATGTTTTTATTTCGGTTAACGAATTAGCATCGCTTTCCAACGTAGCAACGCCTTCTGGTGACGGATTGGATTTTCAAGAAATGCCTAGATATAAGTTTAAATACTAATTGTAATTGTTTTATTCTGTTAAGTATTATTATTATTTTTTGTTATTAAATAAATACCTCCATGCGATACCACTTCCAAACCACTCAATGATTTCTTACTTATGGAATACGATGGTAATTTATGATTATGAACTTTGTATTTATTATGAACCACTAAAAGACTATTTTATTATGAACGCGAATCAATTCTCGTTATTTGCCTTGAACTCTACGATGTCCCTACGCTGTTGTATTAGTTATTCATTAGACTATAACATGACAACATGAATATGGGGCTGTATCGACCCTTATTTTCCTTGGGGAAGATTTTATAATAAAAGTTTCCGACAATGGGATGGGCTGACGTTAACCTGAGAATAAGTGGTGCCCTCTTTGGAGGAATTCTGGGAAATGTCTACAAAAGGTATTAGTGAAGGATAAGGTGTAAAGAAATTACGAAACTTTCTTAGTGCGACCTTTTGGCGACTTTTGACAAATTATTGATTGGTGTTTGGGCTTAAAAGCTTAACGTTGTTTAATTATTAAAATAACTAGAAATATCAAAAATAGTAATAAAGTTAGGTACTTACCTAAAACATATCATTTGACGATGTTTAAATTATGTTTGTTATGAGATTACAATTTGGTTTTATTCTCAAGCAAAAGCATCTTTTTCTTTCCCTTTTTTGCAAAAAATAAAATACCGTTCGCAAAAAATAAAATACGATGGAAGCGCTAAATAAGCTCGGGGAAGGTAAAGGAAAATGCATATGCCAATTTATAACAACATCGGCCTCTCCCCTCACTTCCGTGGTACCTACCTTAATAAAATGGGTATTTTTAATACATTCCAGGGGAAATAACCAAACCACCTGAAGTTTAGTGATATAACGAACATCTTTATGGTAGATAGCATCCTGTATAAACAATCGGGGTACGTTGTTTAGACATTTGTTGTCTTTAGTACATTGAATGTCCTCATTTGTTTTTATCGGCAGTATGTCAGATATCGCAGTGTTTATCGGCGACATTTTTTTTTATTTAGACACTTTGGTACTAAAGTTATCGATATTAATTCAAAGAATTAGCAGCCTGAAATGGCAGTGGGCAGGCCATATCTCACGGAGAACCGACTACTAGGGTAAATATGTTCTTGAGTGGAAAACGCGACTCGGCAATCGAAGTGTAGGGCAGCCTCCGGCCAGGTGGGATGACGATCTGAGAAGATTGCAGGCATATACTTGATGCGACAAGTTAAAGATAGTGTGCTATGGCACTCATTTAGGGAGGCATATATCCAGCAGTGGACTACCATAAGATGATAATGAAACATTCACGGCCGAATACTTAACTACAACAGATTTTTGACAGTATTGATTATACAGATTATCACTGACAGAAAATCTGTCAATTTGCTACTGAAGACGTACTTACATTTGAGTTAAAACTCAACTACAACGAAAAAAACTTTTTCTATTTATATTGCTTTTAAAACTGCAGTAATTCTTTTACACCTTGTAAAAGACTAGTACAGTTATCTAAACCTGACCTAGCTTTACATAAAAACTGTGGTAACCACAATAGTGGGTGGGTATAGTAAACTAGGTGATGATGTGGGAAAAATACATTTTTTTATTGTATAACCGTTTGGAATGTTATTGTTCTTTCTGTACTCTATTAGTGTTCCAGTTAATAACAAAATGAATGTTTTGTTTCGACCTAGAAAGGTCGAGAATAAGCATGGAAACTTAATTTACATGATAATGACTAATTTGTGGTTAGAGTTATCTTTGCTGTTTAGACAATTTTATGACTATGGTTTGCGAAAGTATGATAGATAGCATATTTAACAAAAAAGAAATATAATTTTATTTTTATGGTGAGTAGAGTCTTTTATCCTAAATTTGGTATATTATCTAGGATGATACTATGATCTAAAAAATACGCTTTTATTATGACAGTTACGCAACAGGCACAGCAGAGTAAATTTTAATGTTTTTTTTTTACATCCTATCAGTCCGTTCCGGCTTCGCATGGGTATTTGACAAAAATTTAATTATTCATGCGGAACAAAAATTTAGGATACTAATGGTGAAAGAAGTTTAAAAATCGAAAAAATACTTTTGTACTCAGTTGTACAAAGAATTTTTGCGGATCAATGTAAAGGTTTTTGTGTAAAATTAGGTATCTTAGAGAACAGCAAAGTACAGACGCACATAAAATCGTTTTAATGCTAGATCTTCCTTCACACAACCTTAGGTATTTCATCAAGACGAATAGTTTTTTTACGACCGACTCGGAACTGTTATTTTTCTTTTAGTTGATAGTGAAGGGTAGGTTATGACATGTCCTTCTTACTGACTTTTATATGAGTCTCAATTTGGCTTTATATTATGTAGGCAGTAGATTTTCAATTTATGACATACAATTTTGTTAAAGTGTACCTAATACAAATTTTATTTCATAGTTCTATTAGTAGAAGATAATTTTACACGGATAGCAACTTGATCCATTCTGTAGCACTTGTATCTTCTAATAATGGAACTTATTCATATAATAGCGATTAAACTTCATTTGTTTAGTTCTTCTATCATTATAAAATCTTTATTATTATAATCCATTCATATGCACACCAGCACACCATGGATTTTTCTATACTAATTATTATAGAGAGGAAAGATTTGATTGTTTTAATTGAATATGCTATAAAACTAATCAACTGATTTGAAAAATTCTTTCACCATTACAATTTCAAAGTTCATTACGGAGAACATAGGCTATAAAATATTTTCAAAAAATTTAGCGTTCCGTATGAAACACTTTTTTTGTTAAATATCCGTGCGAAGCCGGGACGGACCGCTAGTTATGTATAAATTCAAAGAGCTTTCATCGGTGGTTCCAAGGAATTCCATCTATTCATGACCATGACGGGCAAAAGCAGAGTTTCCCAGAAATTAACTTCACAATTAGGTAAAAAGTTGGAAACGAAATCTTATCAGTGTTAAGTTGGTGGTAGTTAAGTAAGTACCTTTTTCTGTTTAGATATGAGGGGAATAAGTTTATTTTATAGATCCCGCCCCGGTTTTGTACGGGTATTTGGCAAAAACTAAAATGATAATTTTTACACATGTTAGGTGTAGGTAAATATAATAATGAAGTTATTTTTTTCTATTCTATAGCCTATGTTCGTTAGGGATAAGGTAGGATTTTATTAAGAAAGAATTTTTGAGTAGTATTCAATTCAAACAAAAAAAAACCTCTACTTTATAATATTAGTATAAATATAAGATGATTTATAAGCTTTTATCAACGGTTTTAATCAAAATTCGACTAAACGCGATGTCCCAAAATAAAATTCTTAAGTATCATTATCACCAACCCAGTCTGTCTTGTCTCAACTTTATAAAAAAAGTTTAGCTTTTTTATTTTTCTCTCGGTTACGGTTCTACGGTCTACGATTGGATAGAACGACTTCGAGTTTTTTGTTTTTCTATACAAATAACAAAGCTTTACTTTGAATTAGTTTTTGTGGTCCACTGAGCAAGGTGGCAATCGCTTAGTTTGTTACGGACACGTTTTTACCCGAGCAACGGATGAGGGTTATTGTATTTAAACAATAATCTTTGAAATCTTGCAACTTTTCAAGGCTTGACTTGTGACTTCAAGGCTTTGATTTAAGTCTCTATTTACTTTCTCCTATTGGCTCAGCAATCAAAAGTATGTCTGGCCTCAAAATTAAATAAGAGAAATCGCCATTATTCCGTGTCCTGCGCAGTTTCTGATTGTCAGTGGCAGCCTTTGATTTGTGTCACTCCGCGGGTTCAGTTTCAGTTTGTTTTAGTTTTTTTTTTTTCAGTAAGCGGGACTTCAAATTTCTGATTTCTATAACTTTATTTCTTTAGGCTTACAACATCTCTTGACCACGACAGAGTGCAAAACTGCAAACGTGTTAAAACGTCGAGGAAAAAAAAATGCGATAAATACCCGTTAAAATAGTACTAATCATTATGTGTTCAGATCGCGTAAGTTTAAAAATATTCAAAATTTATTGTTTAATTTCAATATACAAATATTTTCCCGATATATTTAATATAAATATTATAATAGCGCCGCGCCAGTGGGTTGTGCAATTTGGCGGCGCTTATTTTGGTTGTGCGCTAATAATAAAAAGTATGTACCTACTCTCAAGTATATCTGTGTGAATCTTATATACCTCTACAGTCTACTTTAGATTTGAAAACAGAATTTTTTTGAAAAAGTTTTATATTTTTAGGTAAATATTTTTGGAACTTTGCGACTTTGGCATGACTATGTCAGTCCCGCATTTTTACAAACTATTAAATACTATTAATATTACTTTTACTCTTAGAATAACTACTTTTACGAAAAACTGAATTCAATCATCTAATTAAAAATGACATTAAAACCTAACTTTAGAAATTTTATTGCCGCATCACTCAGTAACGCTGCTAATTTATAGAAATGTTAAAATTTTATGTAAGTATCCCTTCGAAGTATCCATGACTTCCTTACTTTTAAATCAATGCAATCCTATATCCTAGAAATAACCTTTACAACACCAATACGGAAGAAAACCGATCGCAAATTCAAAAGCTCACACTCAATCACAAGTTCACCGGTATTTCAAACCTTGTACACTTAGTAATAAAGTAGAAATTTAATTTATAAAGCCGGGTGCTCAACGGTGTTACGGGACGACTTAAATAAATAAAATGAATATGCTTGACAACTCACACAGCATCATCTAGCCCATGTAACATAGCTTGTTACATGGGCAAAGCTTTTGTTTTGGGTAGATAACTGATATAGGTATTTAATACATTAAACTTAGGACGCTTTCGACTGGCATTGGTGACGATCAATTGAGCTACTGGTAGATTATTTACAACAGTCTAGAGTCTAGAGTTAGCTGAATTATAAATAAGTACTAGGTAGTTCTAGTTTGGTTCCGTTAGTTAATTGTTATTTTCTTTGAGAATAAACTGTTCTATGAATTACCTAAAAGTTTTGAAACTATCATTTTCACGGTTATTAACACTGAGTCATTTGTAACTACATAATTACCATAATTTGAATTTTCCAGTACTTTGGTACGCATGATATTGGAAAACTCAATACTCAAATTATGGTAAATTACCGCTGACGACCTCTATGGCGAGGTGGATGAAGGATTGCTTCGACGTAAGAGGTTACAGGCTCGATTCCTGCCTTGGGAATATTTTATGATCTGCAGATATAAGTACAGGGTGTTCTGGTCGTTTTCTAAATATAGCAAAAAATATGTATTTATATATTATGATGTATAAAATATATCAGTTACCCATAACACAAACTCTGCTTAGCTTGTGGCTAGATGATGTTGTGTAGATGTTCCATTACTTATTTATATAAGACTTTTTCTCGCTGTGCATGAAACATCTAAAATCTGCACAAACGCTCGCGGTGTAACGTAATGTGCATTACGCCCTACAACGCTGGTCAGTACACGGCTTTATAGGGTCAGTGACGTCATTATAAAGCAAAGCCGATAAACTTCTCAGGTTGCATTTAATAAAGCAATTCCAGTACTGATAAGAAATTTTAATAGTAATGTGAAGTATTTTTGCTCTGTTGAACACAATGCTTGTGTAAGATTACTGTTATAGACCGATGAAATGATTTACTGTTTGCTTTGTTTTTTATGGGGGTGTTGACGATGGTAAAATTTTTATAATGGTTTCCTAATGACTATTTAAGTCTTGTTTGTACAATAGTCATTATTGTATGGAGAAGCACTCAATACAATATATTTGTAATTAGAGCCCTAAAATAAGAGTTATTTACTGTAATGAACTAAAGTATTTTAGATTTTTTTTTACTGTTATTCAAATTACTAATTATTTTGCAATATGTAGCTTGTTTTCCAAGTCGAAATTTTTCACTTCATTACCTTAGCTATTTAAGTTATAAGTTATAAGTTATAAGTTATCATTCAGTTATTATTTTACGCTCCCGCATTACCAGTTCAGAGTTACGACGTCTCTTCAGTGAATGTCAAGGATGTAGGCGGGTTTTATGTCTAAAGCGATTTCCTTCAGACAACTTCTATATTTCGAGTCTTGCAACTCGTAACTGAATAAAACCCCGAAAATACCGCCTCCGAATAATATCACCATTATTCTCGAATTTTATCTGCAGAATAATTTATCTTTAAAATAAATCTTAACGTCGGATCGTAAAGTTACTAAAGAATTGATTTACCGTGAAATTGGAAATATCTATAAATTTTGGACGAGTTTCGGCGTTTAGGCGCTCGAATTTATTTGTCTCTAAAAGTGCCATAATTTTCTGTGTTTGACACCGGCCCGATCCAAATCACTACTTAAATTTTAATCAGTTATTTATTACTAACGGAATTATACAGTATAGAGTAGTTGGTAGCATTCGGTCTATTTAATAATGCACGAAAAAAAATATTTTGTTTATTCGTACACAAATCAGTTAACAATCAAATTACTTTTATAAAACTTATGGTACTTTTACAATTTTGATCTAGATTGAGATCAAGTTTGTAAACATAGAGAAAAAATAATGCTTCGTGCATTATTATTATTAAGATTACTATTATAATGCCGGATAATCCATACAGCAGCATCTAAGTAAAGCTAAGCAGAGCTTGTGTTATGGGTACTCGATGTCTGATACACGACAATATTTATAAGATATACATAGATATATTTTTTAATATACAAAAAGGACCAGAACATCCGGAACAAATATCTGATGATCGTACAAAAATTTGTCCAAGGATATTTTCGAGTTGGATAACAGAGTTCTTATCGTCACTCAACAATTAAGAGTCTAGAGTCTGGAGTATCCCCCTAGCGACTTGGATCGATGATGCGCTGTGATATTTCATCATCTCCATAATTGGGCTACATATTAGTCCACTGCTGGACATGAGGATAATATGGGGCAACATTTGTTCCGAGGCGGGAATCTGTACCGCAACCTCCTACGTCGCAGGCCCTTCGCCCACCGCGCCACTGAGGCCGTCAAACGATTTTGTCCAGCAGTGGACATTGTTAGGCTGAAATTACGGGAATATTGGTGGCCATGGCCTCACACACTCAACTCCGGAAGTCTTCCCATAGATCTTTCCACCAACACCCAAATTACCACTATAAAATCGCCCTGCCATGCCATATTGGTATTTATTACCATACATAACGATACAAAGCCCGATAAAATCGATTGGACGGCCCGCAAAAACTATCGTAAATTATATTTTATATTACTTTTTACGCTGCTCCCAAAATGGTACGACAATAACTCATGTATTCGAGCGATACTGTATGGGATTTACTCAGAAATTGCAGCTTTTTTAGTTTTATCCAAATTTTTTTATGGATGACGTAATAAAAAGTATATTTCAGAGATAAAACCAGTCGTATTTGTCGCAAGAACAGAGATACATTTTCGGTTTCCCATAAATGTGCAGTACGAAACATTAAAATGGTCAATTTTATTAAATTAAAGTCAACCAACACGCCTTTTTAACCTTATTTTATTCATTTCCGTTGCCTAAATAATAAACATAATTAAAAGGCATAGCATGTGTAGAATCTCTCATGTTTTTTCTAAAATGATAAAAATCAATACATAAAAATACATCATCATCAGCCAATATTATCCACTGCTGGACATAGGCCTCCCTTAATGAGCGCCATAGCGCCCTGTCTTCAGCTTGTCGCATCCAGCATCTGCCAGCAGTCTTTTGCAGGACGTCTCACCTTTCCGAAGGGCCTTCTGCAAAACTTTTGCCATTTGTATAATATATGTTTATGAATACAGCATTTCTGTTTTAGTTTTTTTTGTATATCAGACGTCTAGTACCCATAACACAAGCTCTGTTTAGCTTGGGGCTAGATGGTGCTGTGAATTAACCTCTATTTATTTATAGCTAAATAATAGGTACTTAGCTAATATTAAAATGCAAAACCTTGAAAACGAACGGAAAGAACCCAATAACCAAATAAATAATTGATGTATACACAATTTATTTTTCTGGTATTTTTCCTTTGACGTTGTATTTTTACATGCGTACCTACATCATCCTCTGTAATTGGACACGCTGTTGGCGTAATTGGTAGGTATCGGTGTGTTTGATGTTACTCGCACATACGTAGAGATGATACTTACGCTCGAAGTAGATAATACAATAAAAAAATGCTGGGTAATCACAGCATCATCCAGCCCTAAGCTAAGCCGAGCTTGTGTGTTATGGGTACTATATTATAATTATGGATGTCTATATTTAAATGATTAATATTATAAACGCGAAAGCTTGTAAGTATAAATGGATGTTTGTGACTGTTACGCAAAAATTTGATGAAACTTGGACCACAAATAGTTTATGACCTGGAATAACATAATGGGCCACTTACTCACATCGTGAGACAAAAACATTCAATATTTTTTTTGACTTTGCATATAAATCGAAATCGACCAGAACACCCTGAACTAATATGTGCAGATCGTACAAGCATTTGTCCCGGGGCGGGGATCGAACCCTCTGTGGCGAGGTGGGCGACCACCGCACCACAGAGATCATCTCGATGCCATTTTTGTGGCAGCCACATTTTTACCAACAACTTACATTTGGTTCCGTAGGTAGAAAGCAGAAGCTAGTTCTTTCATAAATAACTATCCAGATAAAACCAGTTTCTCCAGCATCGTGGGAGACGAGCTTTATTCTCCAACCGCAAAGGAATCTAAATTGCCATTTGAGTGGGTGTCGGCGGGGATTCCACTTTTTGTTGTCATTTGACAAATGTCTTTGGGGATTTCGTTTTCCGGACCTAAAATGGTAAAATGGTTAAAACATACCTAATGCTTTTGTTGATCGGTTAGCTAATAAGAAAACCTACCTACGTATATCCTACTTTTTGTTCGAATAATTCAAATCATAGCAATGGTCTTAAAGCAATTTCTTAAGTCGGTTAATTCGTAACGCATTTAATTATTATTCTACATTCTATAATTATACTGCCGCGGCTACACACGGTTATAAATACACCGCATATAACTGTCCTGAGCTATAGCATATTATAATAATAATAATAATTTATTTATTTCAGGTAACATTAGTCTAGTACAGGATGGAAAATACGAAATATAAAATACATAATATAATATTACACTCCCACTAAGACTCACAAAACCTCTAATCTGACTAACACCCACGGACAGTGAATAAAGTAACGAATAGTACCTGCTCTTAAAACAGTTAATAAAATACACCAAAAATACATTTCCTTACCAGATAGCATATCATTATGTTGACTCGCAAAACCTCTTGAAGACCATAATCTAACTAATACCACTTTTCAGCCCACGGACAGTGAATGTAACGAATTGTACCTACTCTTAAAACAGTTAATAAAATACACCAAAAATACATGTCCTAACCAGATAGCATATCATTATGCTGACTCGCAAAACCTCTTGAAACCCATAATCTAACTAATACCGCTTTTCACCCCACGGACAGTAAATTAAGTAACGAATCGTACCTACTCTTAAAACGGTTCATAAAATACACCACAAATACATGTCCTAACCAGATAGCATATCATTATGTTGACTCGCAAAACCTCTTGAAGACCATAATCTAACTAATACCACTTTTCACCCCACGGACAGTGAATTAAGTAACGAATTGTACCTACTCCTAAAACGGTTGGAAACGCCATGCCATCGAGTAGGATCGGAATCGCTAATCGTTATCAGAGTACTACTTGTCTAGTTCTAAGCTTATCCTTGGCTCAAACCACACATAAATCTCGCTTCAAACCGCTAATTTCCTGCAAAATCGCGAACATAGTAATTACGATTAAGTGCTACCGTACGAAAACACATTTGTTTGAGTTCACTCTTTGTTCCATTCTCGTTGCAATTAATTTATTTTGTGTTTACATAAATTGTGAGAGTGGAGGCTTTACGTACTTAGGAGTGAAGGGTTGATTGATTATGTTTAACTTGTTAACAGAGAACTGACAAATTTATAAAAATTTAGGCGTTACGCCATGTATGATACAATGCTTTTAGAAATATGAATTAATTTCATACATCCATTAAAAAATATTATTTATGATAAAAATATAACCGCAATTTTTCTCTTTCATTGATAAACACATTTTTAACAATTCACTCTCCTGCAACTCTGAAAATCTTGCAATACCAAACTGGTTCCAACAAAATTTTAATAAATTAAGGAAACAATTCGAATGAGCGGAGCTTTTTATCGAATCGCGTGTTAATCAAGTACGAAATCGATTGAGTCGGTTAACCGATTTTTGTGCACGAAAGCTCGATTTGCATTCACTAGTGATGTACCTCATCTTTAAGTTTTGCTTTCTACAAAGATAAGATAATTTCAGATAAGATAATTTAACCACAAAAACTAACGTAGTTTGACGAATTCATTATGAATGTTATCGGGTGAACTATAAACCTATTTTGTGTTGGATGAACACCAACCTTTCAGACTTCATCAGGGTGATGGCTCACGGGTTGAAACGAAAAGTTGAAAAGAAACGATAGTTACTCGGCTGACTCGCTAATAGCTTCCTTACAAACATCTGTGGTTTACTTTCTGTTATTTTTATAAGTTTTCTTTGGGAAATAATATTGAAGTAAATAAATAAAATTATAAAAAAAAATGTTAACACACTAATATTAACAAAAGACAAAGATAAGATTTTTAAAACAAGAACAAGAGCATTGCCATACAACGTGGCAATGCAGCCAGCATCTTGGGTACACTTACAAATGATATTGATATGGATCAGTTGAGCTACCTGTAGTTTGTTCGCAACAGTCTGCAGTTAGCTCAATTGTTTCAATTGTAAATACTAGTTATATTTAGTTAGATCATTGTAATTTTATTAGAACAAGAGGAAATATCAGATAAGAAAACTTACAAATGTCTGTCATCTGGGCCACTTTGTATCCCGAAAATCTCACCAGGTTGGGAGTTACGCAGGTAAACCACGGGCATCCAGCTAGTATATTATATGCATAGGTCATTGAAAATAAAAGAAATCATGATACCGACTTTCTATTTTATTTCTATAAAAATCTATAACACGCTCGAAACAACATTATCAAGAATGTGATCAAGAAGAAAAGATATAACAAGATTCTTATCTCACATTTTCACAGCACTATCGACACTTGACAGTACAGCTCTTTGTGGACAGCTAGAACACTTTTATCAAATACTTTATCAACATCCAGCGATGCAATCTCTTAATTTTGGTTCAAAAACATTGAAGATTTGTGTGTATATTATATGAGTGTGTGCATCAGAACACGCGATCAATAAACGCGATAAATACCCGTTAAAATAGTACTAATAATTATGTGTGCATCAGTATTGTAAAATAACTTATCATGCGATACTAAAAGGGTTTATCTTTTGGATTTTTCTTCAATATGCACGAGATTTTTTTTGCGTTTTCTGAATTTTTAAAACTTAAGGCCTACTTGATCTCAACGAATTTTTTGGTCAGTTCAAGAAAGAGAATCGATTGGTATAAAAGAAGTTTTTGTTCAAATAGCCCATTTTCTCAAAATCTGAATTATTTTTGAAAATCTGTGAATGGGACTATATTTTTTCTAAAGAGGATTGGTGCGGTAGTTTCCTTAGACCATTATGACAATGGTCTTCAACGGTTCTTACACCATTTTTAAGTCTTCAAGGGTTAAGGAACCTTACAGGCTGGTCAAAAATTTTAAACCTGTTTAGACTATGCAATGGGTGAAAAATACAAGGTCTAAAATAATTTAAGACCGTATTTTTCGCCCATTGCATCATTTTGCCTGGAAGAGATCGCTCATAGCGATAAGGCCGCCATTTATACTTCCTTTACTTAAATTATATCTGTTTGTAATGTTCTCTTTTTTTGTGTGGTATAATAAAGTATTTTCTACCTATCTAAGCAATTGCTGTTGCAGTTAATAAGTAAAGCAGCTGTGGTGTTATCACCTATGTTGTTCTTAGAGCGTTGATTGTAAACCGGTTAAACAAATAAAAATCGTATTCGTTTGGCGAAGCGTGCGATTTTGATTATATGCTTTAAACATTCGAGTGTTTGTAAAAATTAGCAAGTTTATTCACTTTTGTGTGGATGGGTTTGCATAAAATAAGTTAAACCTATTCCTTTTGTATTTCGGATATAGGGTTCTGCATAAACAATTTAGCTTAGGTAACTTTCGTACATGATAGGCAGATTGTTGTCACTTGACGGTATCACCCATTCAAGCTGCGGCGTTCATAATTTACCATTAATAGTCATCATCATCACCAGCCTATAATAGTCCACTGCTGGACATAGGCCTCCCCTAATGAGCGCCATAGATGGCATCATTATTTGGGGGTTATTGCCCATAATCCCCACGCTGGGCATGCGGGTTGGGGATCGCAGTTCGGTGTAGTTGTTCTGCAGAAGGCGCTGCTGCCCGCCCCCCGCTGTGTTTCCCTTAGTCGCCTCTTACGACACCCACGGGAAGAGTTGGGGTGGTGAAATTCTATGCCGGCACCACATGGTTAATAGTCATAATAGTCTTTAATTAGAAGTCAAATATAAAATTAAAACACAATAGTTAATTAGTTATAAATTGAATAGCAAATTAAATAATAAATAAATATGTAATACTACATTTTTTATACTAAATGTATAAAATCACAACAAAACAATTATTTACGTTCATAATTAATTATGAACTCTCGTATGCTTTAAACTCGTAGTAAGAATGTTTTCTCAAAAAGCCAGCGCGCGTTTAAGTTTGTTATTGAATGAAGGGAGACATTAATCCTAATAGCTGCTAGGAACTACAGGATTTTCTTTACAAGTCAATATCTTTATTTCTGTAGGTACCTCCAAAATAAGCAGATTCAAGTAAAAATCAGGAAGATGTTTCTTAGTTCGTCTGGGCTATACAGACTTGCCCAGATCAAGGCTATTTATAACTTTGCTCCGCACTCAAATTTCAGGCTCAGATTTAATTAGCTTTATTTCTTTAGGTTGTCGGTTCGGTAATGAGCGACATCTGGCCAAGCATTAACATCATTGATCATCTAACGAATAAAAGGCTCGAGCTCGAGAGAGGCTTTGCAGCCTGTATGAGGAAGAAGGCAGCTTCTCTGCTTAGTAGAGTTCGCGGGAGTACCAACACCATCCTGGCAGCAATAGCCGATAAATTAAATGGAGTGATGTACAAACACTCCACCTCTATATTAATTAATTAAAATGTAAAATTAAATTAAATAAATAATAGAAGATCAAACGAACTTGTGAGGTTCGATCGATATAATATGAGTGGTTTAATTTGAAGATATAAATTAACAGGTAGTACTTTGTCCTACTAGGCAACTCTCGCACGTTTTAAAAGTAATATTTTTAGTAAGTACTAAATAATCGATTTTGTTTAAGCAAAGAATCGATTTAAGCTTTAGACGTTCCTCCCTCACTAGTGTCGAGTAACTACCGCTCATTCTTTAGAGCAGCAGCAAAGGTTTAGCTGTTCTCGTGTTTGTACAAAACTGGGTCTGGGTGGGATGGGTGACTTTATATCTTCAAATTAAACCACTCATATTATATCGATCGAACCTCACAAGTTCGTTTGATCTTCTATAATATTTCGTGGTTTAATTTTCGATATAAATTAACAGGTAGATGTTCAGAGACAGTGTTTTGTACACACTTATTATGTGGTTGCTTTGGCAATTACTAATCAATGAAACACGAGAAACATAACTCTGTTTAAGGTTTTTATTTTAATGACTTGGGCACATTTTTGATGGTAAGTTTTACGAATAGCATATAATCATATTTATTTTTGTAAATAAGATAGGTATATTCTTATACCACAGAGTATAGGAAATATTTGTACTTGTGTACTATAATAACTAAAGTTAATCATTATTGTTAGGTGTACCTACATACTGATTTAGAAAATTTGGATTCATCTACGATAAGCCTTTTGTAATATTTAGCAAATGTCTGGGGCGAATCAAACCAGTTGCCCGCTTTTCGAATGAGATCCAGGCTGAATCCGGCGGCGGCGGCGGCGGCGTGTGCCTTCGAGCCGTACACCGCCACGTCGACGCCGCCCCGCACAAAGTTTGTTTGATCCACACTGTCTGTGCTTTCACGTTCCGATGGGGATGCTTCACAGTTGTTAAGACGTGGTCTAAACCCAAACGCCTCAAGTCTTTCGTTAATGACCATAATGACAAATAGTCAACAAGCGTTGTTGCCGGGCAGTTAGCAGTATTTTCATGAAAAAATGGTAAAAGTTTAAAACCGACTGATTTCGTCTTACTCCAGATTTGTTTATGATATCTTTAACCTGGATTTCAATTCCATTTGTGTTAATTTTTATGTCACTAATCTTAATCAGTGATAAAGTTTGCACTCTATGTGCTGTGGATAAAGATAAAGAGTTTTATCGTGATTTTTCTAAACATATTGACTGCCCATTGGACATCCATTTGGAAACATAATTTAATACAAATTTTGGAAACGAAGATCTTAATTTGAAACCACCTTTGAGGAGGTGTTTTGTACATACATTCATCTGAGGCTAAATTATTTCCTAACAATAACGCTAACGCTGACCGGTGACTGTTTAAAGTTCCATAACTAACACTGTTCTCAAATTGTATCGTCTTGATGATAATAAATAACATTATGAGCAGTGAAATTTTTGACGTTATTTTCCTGGCAATAAAATAAGGCCACCGTAACTTATAAGCAGACTCCGTTTTGCTTTAAGGTAGCGCAAGACAAGGAAGCATCAGAGGTATGGCGGCGGGTGGTGTGCCGCGGCGGGTGAACTCGCTCCGGAGAGCACCGCTGCTCCCAGGGTACCTAAGGGTCCGATGGAGCGGATGTTGTTCTCTAAAAGGGGTCGTCACCGAATTTAGACGGGGTTGTATATTGACTATATCTTTAACTAGTACATATTGCAATTTTGGCTACCAAGATTGAGCCTTCCTCGTCGGAAACACTAGAATACCCGTGGCTGAATCTAAAGAAATCTTTTCTTATCTTCAGAAATCTTTTCTAATCTTTTTAAAGTAAAGAAAAAGGTGGAAAGACATAGATAAAATTATCGCTCTAACTAAGCATCTGGATTGCACTTCCAAATTATTTACTCCTTGCATTTAGCGTTACTGTGACATGCAATTATTTTTATTTTATTTATTTTTTATTAAATATGATTGATGTAAAATTTGATAAAATTTGTATAATGTAAAATTTGGTTCCGTGATTCCTCATCGACTTCAATGTTATCTTTGGTATTTATATTAGAGGGGAAGAGCTAAATATGCCTCTCTTCAACCCATTGCCATAATGTCGCGGTACAATGAGTTTATATGCGGAAACTGAATGCCAACCATATGATTTATGTAACTTATCGCTGTAGTGTTATCTACACGAAGTAAAATAACACAGTTACCTTTATCTCGCGCTTAACATTTTTAGGATAAAAATACCGACATTAACTCTCAATAATTAATGTGGAATGTTTGTTCGTTTTGTCCAAGGTCCGTAAACGCGTACCTAATATGTTACAGGATGGCCCCGCCCCCATAAGATACGCATCAGTGAATAAAAATTCCTTTCAAAATGTTGGGCTTTTGATGAGACTATTACATCTGTAGATAATAATAAGCCACCAAGTTAGGTCATCCAGAATTATTCTGGGCATTTAACAATTAGGCAATAAAACGTCAAAAGAACCGTGTGGTTTTAGGCTTCAATATTTTTGATGTTCGAATCTTAGTGTAATCCCATCCGTAGCGTACAGCGGGGCAAGCTGCCACTAAAACTCCTATCAGCTGAGAGAAGTCGCGAATTGTTACTGTAGGTAGTTTTTTAAACTTACGAATAATAGAAGCGATCCTGTCGCGTTTATCTAAAGGTAGGGATAATGACTTATTGGGATACATGAATCCCAAAAATTTGCAAGTTTTTTGTGGTAATTATTGCATCTCTCGTAGTTTGTCAAACCCTAACGTTCCAACAAGTTTATAGTTTATTTTACGTTGTTTATACATTCGTCATAACTAGGTACTACCCAAACCCAGTAAATCGTCCAAATAGCTTAGATAGATATAAATCTGCGAGCCCGCATAATTAAAAGTAATAAACCTCTTACTATTTTATTAAAATATCAGGTCTCATTAAAAAGGTTATAAATTAAACTTTAACGCAGATTATCGATTCATTAATATCATAATATGGGCAAAAGTATTGAAATAGAAGGTATTTACGATTTTCAATATCTATAGGAATTAGAAGTTAGGCATCCTTTATGTCTATTGTTAAACCAGTTTGGCTGTAGCAACTTACAGGCAGATTCAGATGTAATATTTTTCGACCGTTGGCTTTAGAAGCTTCGAAAGTAATAGAAACGAATTTATCTGGGCTAGTTTTTACTTGTGCTATAGCCCCTAACTTGAATAAGTTCTCGATCGCTAGTAAAATGTCATGTCGTTCATCAAAATAACGATTTAGTTGCGATGTTAGGAACACAATGCCGGGAAGGCTTGAATATCACTGAAGTAGGTATACCATTGAGGACCTTTTTAAGATTTTTAAAATTATTTGTAACATTTAACCAACATCCATAGTAATACTGTACTCGGCTGGAAGTACAGGTAGTAATAATGTCGAGGTGGAGCACGCGGCTGTAGCTCGCTTTGGGCTGCGTTGTCGCTGTTCGTGCTGCCGCCGATGGACGACGTGTCGTCGAGGGGTATCTCTTTGACCCCCTTGCTCCCTCCCCCCCCCAGTTCGTCGGGTCGGGTACCGAGGAAGTCTGTTCCGGTTTCGTTGGTATTGCCGGGGCTGAGCTGCAAGTAGTGCCGCGGCTGCTGGTGGTGGTGTTTTTTTTTTTTTTTTTTTTTTTTTTTTTTTTAATGTTTTGACGGCTTCGATGTTGTTATAGTAATGAGTGGCGTCATAGTCCTACTCATTACAGTAGGTATTACCAATTTCCAACTGTTATGGTTAGTTTCAACCTTCTTGTCGCGTAATCTTGCCATCTCGAGTAACGCTGCCAAAATTTCAATGGAGCTTGTAGTAAAGTACAGTTAGGTACTTGATATGAAACTGCTTCAGAATTTATTAGTTTTGACCTTCGGGCATCCATTTATTATCGACTTATTCGTCAACTCTAACAATGGGTACCATGTTGGTCTTTAATCTGTCGCCTCGGCTAGGGCCGACAGGATGTCTGAATCCAAAGAAGGATCGATTGTCGGCGCGGACAATTCCGCTGCCGACGAAGCATGGGACTCCAGTTGCATCGTAGGTGCTGGGTGAGCCATTTTGCTGCTCATTTACAATGTCAGTTACAATGGGATCTTGTAATCCTTGTGCTATATCCCACGCGTCAGATTCGACATCTAAGGGACCACAATAAAAATACCTGTATGAACATATAGGTACCTACATATTGTAATGATTCACATTTGAAATTCATTACATCGAACATAACACGCCTCGTTCACTTAGGAATCTATGGCGGGTAGGTAGAAAATTTTTGCCGCGTTCAAATAAGAATCTATGGCAAAATATCCAACAACTATACTTTCATATCGAATAGTATGTTGAGGATAATACGGAGAAAATAAATTTTTGAAGGTAGTAGGTACTTCACCTTGAGTCACTAATTTGTTATCGGGATCAGAGGATGACGATGAAATATGTCGCTGTCCGCGTTTGGCCCGGAATTTTTCTTTTAATTTCTCCATATTACTTACATAGTTATCTAATTTCTCCTCGAAGTTTTTTCGACATGATTTTTATAAAATGACCGCTTTGAATAAGTTGAAGAAGGAACACGTGCACTCGTTGCCGCGCACGGCAAAGAATGAGCGGTAGTTACTCGACACTAGTGAGGGAGGAACGTCTAAAGCTTAAATCGATTCTTTGCTTAAACAAAATCGATTATTTAGTACTTACTAAAAATATTACTTTTAAAACGTGCGAGAGTTGCCTAGTAGGACAAAGTACTACCTGTTAATTTATATCGAAAATTAAACCACGAAATATTATAACTAACAACGGCTAAGACTTTACTAATCTATATATCTATGTAATCTGAAGAATAAATTATTATTATTATTATTAAAAGGGTTACCTTGGTAAGATTTTGTTTTATGTAGGTACTGTTTAAATTTATAAATACGTAATTTATTATCGAAGCGCACGCAATTGCCCATAAATGATTTCCCTACCTTAATAAGTATTGGAATGTGTAATTTGGACTTATTTATTTGTATTATTTTTTCTAGAGTCGGTTCTAGTGTCACTCTCTTAATATCGTCACCATTAGCAACATAATCGAAGAACTTGTCTCGTATTAGTCCCATAACCAGACGTTTAAATAAATATTTACGGACTCCTAAAGAGCAATGGCCGCTTGTATATTTTCCTCGACCCACCAGCGGGTTCGAATTGTTTGGTTTTTATCCAATCACTGAAATGCTGTTTTATTTACCTTTCAAATAAATCCGAGTCACGGTACCGGAATGAGCACACGGCTGTTGGAAATAATCGAAAAATTTTATTCCGCGTGGAATTTTACTGGTGTTCCGACGTTTTTTTTTATCGGGAAGTTGCAGGCTTCGTGAAATTTAATTTAGTAACTACTATTTTTACGGCTGTTAATAACAATATACACGCAATAATGGTTTGAATTGTCTATTTTATCTATACTATGTCTTTATCTATACTAATATTATGAAAAGGAAAGATTTGATTATTTGTTTGTTCGAATGGAATAGGCTCCGAACCTATTGGACCGGTATGAAAAATTCTTTCACTTTAGAATCCTAAATTTTCCCTGGTGAACATAGGTTATAGAATATTTTCAAAAAAGTTAGGGATTAGCATGAAAAATTTGTTGTTTGAAAAAATCTTCGTCTGTTATCAACTTTATTTGATTATTCAAAGCCAAAAGCTATTTGATTTTCAAAATGAGATCAAAAGCAAAAAGCCTTTCAAGCGTTCACAAAGAAACCGAGTAAAACATCAGTGTGAATTTTCCCACACTAACAAATTAATTTCCTCTCTTCCAGTTTTATGTTCATATAGTAAACTTTAAAATAACATCATAACTGATAATTACAGAAGAAAGTCCAATAAATTTCTGAAGGATTTAAGAGCTACCTAAGATATTCATTTGCAAATGGAGTGGGCAACCATCAAATACTAATAACCATGACTCACCACTTTCCGTGGTCGTAAAAGGGTACCTAATCGTAAAAACATACAGTACCAATTTGCGCTCTGTATGTCGACGCTTCTAGGTTTAAGGGGTTAGAAATGGTAGCTATGCTCTGTTTACATAGGACAGTGCTAGCTATCTAGCCACATCTTACTAGCATCGTTTGATAATGCCATTAGTTTCATTCGATCATCATCAAAAATTAACTTTAACATAATATTTATTAAAGCAAATGATACGACATTTTAGGCTTCAACCATAGAAGCGCGATTCTTTTGACAACTCTGACACACGAACGGAAAATCGAGACGCTATTTGTGATACTAAGCTATTGGTTTTTTACAGATTTAACGGAAACAAGTCTATATCTCTTCAAGTAATGGTGAGTCTCAAAGATCTCTTTATTTTCTTTCTTTCTTTCTTCTAACGTGTGATCTTTTAAGGCCAGGTAGGCCAACAGAGGCCGCACTTTTGTGGTTTTCAAAACCATCTGAGATGTAGGAATACTGATTAAAAATTCTGTAAAAAAGATATGTAATAGTTAAGGATTTAGTCTAGTCAAATTCGCATTCAGATACAAGATTTTATAAACTTCGCTCGGGAAAAAAAAATCTCGAAGTTACCCCTTTTTTAAATGTTTTTTCAATATTATGACTAAACTATGTGATATTTTAAGTTTTTTTTTGTACTCAATTAAAGACAGTAACTATTTCTAGACAAATTCGCAGAGTTTGTCTTGATAAAATGATTTTCAAAATCACTATTTTGAAATAACTACAAAATTCACAAGCGTGGTGGCTTGGCAGACACGATCAGTCGCGCTCTGGCGCTTACAGACGACGGACCTATGTCAATTTTCCCGCTAATTTATGAAGTACGTAAATGTTTCATTTGTTATGCAATTTTAGTCTCTGACACAATGGCGTTAGATTCAATTTTACTTCAACCTTTGACATGATATGTGACGGTCGTAGTGCCATAGTATAAAATCATCGGTATGTAAGGCAGAAAATTAATAAAGGTTATTGTTCTAGTTTAAAAATATATTATCTACTTACTGGAATGATTTATTGAAGCCAATAATATTTAGTTAACTACATTAACATTTTATATATCTATAAAGCATTGACATAATTGTTCTCCTTGATGGTGGAGCCCCCTCCACCATCATAGGTATGGTTTTTTTTACGGAATCGTATAGAGGGCATCGGGGGGACCTAAGGAAAATTCCGACTTTTCCAAATTTGCCCCTTCTCCCCCCCCCCCTTTAGGGGGGCTCCCAAACAGAGCCATACTGAATGTTATTTTTTGTGGGGTTGTATAGAGGGGGTCAAATAGTTCAAAGGCAGGCAAAAATTCCCCCCTCCCTTTGCCCCCAGACCCCCCCTTTTGAAGTTGCTACCGGAAATAGTCGTTATAGAAAAATTTGGATTGCGGAGTCGTATAGAAGGTTTCTTCTAGTGTTGAAAAATAAAAAAAAATCACCCCCCCTCCACCCACATTTTCACCCCCCCTTTTTGTATCTCCCAAACGGATCGACCTAGAAGAAAAATTTTTTCACAGTTATGTAGAGGAGAAGAAATCATTTTGAACTCCAAAAAAAGTTTGAACCCTATGACCCCCCAGACCCTCTTTTTTTTATAAAAAACCGAAAATTGGCCAAATTTTGACCTTTTTTTTCGGGTGGAGCATTGCGGCGAGCGAAGCCAGCTGCAATGCGACTAAGGAGAATAGCACGGCGAGCGAAGCGAGACGTGCTGTGACCCCCACGACCCCCCTCTCCCAGCAAGCGGGTGAAGCACTGCGGCGAGCGAAGCGAGCTGCAATGCGACAAAGAGGAACAGCACGGCGAGCGAAGCGAGCTGTGCTGTGTGACCTAACACCCACTTATATGGGTATCGTTTTCGACTAAATCAAACACGTAGATTACGAAAAAGATGTCCATTTTCAAATCCAAGATGGCTGAAAGTTTACTATCGCAGATTTTACACATGGATATCGATTACCATCAAATCAAAGACGTTTTAGGTTATGAAAAGTAAAAACTCCAATGCGATAAGGCCGCCTAAGGCAAGGCACTCGAGCTGCTAACCTCTAGTTTTTAATCTATAATTTTATTACATGTTAATAGGTTTCTTTTTTCTATACTAATATTATAAAGAGGAAAGATTTGATTGTTTGTTTGTTTGAATTGTTCCGAAACTACTGGACCGATTTGATTTTTTTTTTATCATTAAAATGCTAAATTTTCCGTGATGACCATAGTTAGGGACCCAGATGAAAAATTCAATAATTAAACCGTGCGCTATATGTACCTATATTCTTTTTCTATTATGGCTCCGCTGCTTGTTTTCAGATTTTTTAAATTATTATATAGTAAAAAACTGCAATTAAAACATGAATAAGAGCGTTTTCTACTTTACGTAAAATAAGTTTTATCTTTTTTTTCCCGAATAAAACCGCAATCACATCTTACAATAAAAAGCGAGATATCGAGGAGTGAGTATTAACCTGTTTCGATGTTGTTCGGATCAAAGAGTTGTTTTTATTTTTCGTTTAATAAAAAAGTAAAACCCATTACAAAAAGCCTATCTCAAGAACTACTCGTACGATTTGCCTGAAAAAAATTCACAAGGTGTAATCGCACCTCAGAAACAATTATTTTAAATAAAAACACTTCTATAGTAATAGTCGGTTACCATATTATGTATTCGGTGGGGGCGGCGAATTATGAAAATATTTTTTTTTTTTTTTATTTTATTTATTCTTGAAAAACTTATTCTAGTTATTAAATATTAACATTCGTTAAGCCCTTGAGGATTTGACTCGAATGTTACATTCCTCTGGTTACATACTTTACGTTTTTTATTACGTGAGTGATAAAACAAAATTTTTGTGTCTTAAACTACTAAGGTACCTAATTGATATAAACATATAAAGAGTAAGAATAGTTATTGAATAAACGCAGCCCGAAGTGTGGAGCATATCGATGCAGTGTTCGGGCTTTCTCGGACGGCCGAGCCTCCCGAAGTTCCCCGAACACTGCAGAATGCGCCGACCTCGCTCTGGTCGGCAAAAATGAAAAAATGAAAAATCAAAATAAAGATTTTCAGTAGGTACAAATTTTGAAATTGAATATTGAAATGGGACCCTACAGAGTCGAATGGGGTATCAAATGAAAGGTTTCAATTTGCACATTCCAAAACAGATTTTGTAATTTTGATGAATTTTATACTTTTTGAAATATTTAGAAAAAGGTCGAATAAATGACCATTCCCCCCCTTATTTCCAAAGATTGCAGAGCGATCGATGTGAAATGTAATAAATGGTCAAAAATTAACCATTCCCCCACCAACCCCCTATCTCCGAAGATTGCAGAGTGATCGATGTAAAATGTACTATGCGTTTGTAGATATAGATTTATAATTTACAGAAAAAATATAGAGAAGTCTGTAAAAATTAAACTTTTTGAAATATGGTCATAAAACAAATTTTCATACAATGAGACTTTTTCATTGAGAGCAATTCAAATCAAAGGTATGGAATTCGACAATTCAAAACAGGTTTTGAAAATCGCCTAAGTTTCATACTAAGTAAAATACGTTGAAAAAGGTCGAAAAAAGAATTGTAGGTTCGAACCCATCGATCCGAATATCGTTGTGATTTCAAGATGAAAATGTAAATTATAGACTTCCTAGCCTTACCACAAATGGAAAAAATAATTATGTGATGTCCATAGCCTTATCCTCTCCTGATCCACTAACCGGGTACAAGCACGCTAGAATTGAATATTGGAGAATTTTGAGAAAATAATAATATTTTATTATAATTGTTTTATTTGATACCCTTTATTCTTTGTATTTATTTCAAACAAAATTTTAAATCATAGAAGCGAATGTTCTCTATTTGAAATAAATACTCAAATAAAGAAGACAAAGAACTTCTTTATTTGAGTATTTATTTCAAATTTTGTAGGTACTTAAAAAACGAAGTTCGGAAATTAACTATGCCTTTTGTTGGTCTGGTCCAGACGTTTTTCAGCGTTCTTGGTTTGGTTGGTTATCTTGGGATCAATTACTTTATTATTAATTCATTATCTATATTAAGAAACATAAATAGAGATGAAGTTGTAACAACTTCATTTATTTACGAAACTCTAACTGAAAACTATTAACAAAGTTTGATCATAGCAACAGCGTTTCTAAAGTGAAATAATATTATGCTACTGCTTATTTCTATACTATGTCGTTGGCGCTGCATCTGCGCTAAGTATTTCGCGCGCAACTTTAGACAGGACAAAATGCCTACAGCTGCAGGAATACCTCGCCTTAAGTGGCTTCAGACTGGCAACAAGCTACTGTATTAGATGTATTAGCTTATTTCACGTTTTAAGTTCTAGAACTCTACTACTAGTTCTACAAACACAAAGTGAAATAAGCTAGCTGACAACTGTGTCACCCTTTATGCGAGTGCCAGACTCTCGTAGTGTAACTAGGCCTTAAGGCACTGAGCAAAACTGGTAGCTAAATGACGCCTCGGATCCCAAAACCTTGCAGGCCATAAACTAAGACGAAACTTTACAAGAACCATCTCTTCCCCTTTAAAATAAAGTGTGTTTTCCTTTGAAAGTTTTGGGGATCTAAGACGATATAAAGCTAGGGTATCGACTTGACAGCCACGCGAACGAATCTGTTTCCGAAACAGCCGTTTTGGTCTTTATGTCTGGGTGCTAAGTGCCAATTTCTGTTGAAAGGAAAAAGCTATATAGGGTCTTTTTATAACGAAATGCTGCGCCACGCGTAATGTACTCTAGCAACTGGTTTTGTTTTTGTTATTTTCTTTGAGTATTCTCGGAGTAACAAATGAATACCTAGAGCGTATATCGCTTATAATATAAAACATGATCAGATAATTCAGAATCAACTCTCGCATTCAAATATGATACAAGATTTATATAAACTAATGAACAATGTTAATGTCTTCTGGATTTCCATTGATAGATAAAAATCACTCTACATATTTTACCACACGAAGAAAGAGAACATTACAAACAAACATGCTTAAAGTATAGGAAGTATAAAAGGCAGCCTTATCACTATCAGTGATCTCTTCCAAAAAACCTTGGGATGGGCTGAAAATGAAGCAACACTATAAACGTTAGCTCTAAATAAAAAAGCGAATACAACTTTTACGATCCTAAATAATCATGATGAAGCAGTTTTTTTGAACTTCGGGAGTGATTTTGTTTGTCTGATGTCCAGGGGGGCATTCCAAAGACGTGTAGCTTGTATGTATACAGTGAAAGATTTGTCGTTGAAACAGGTAGGTGTGTGCGGAGACTTTTGAACTAATAGGTAACACCAAAACTACAATTAAAATGGCCATTTTGACTTTATGGCTCTTTTTTTTCAAACATTGGCATATAGTTCCGTTTATATTTTTTTGTGATGACTGTTAACTACAATTTTTAAAATGTAATTCTTATTCCTTATCGCAAGAAGTTTTTGCATTCCAATATATTTTGGTGAAGTATGTGACACTATTCTAATATTTAAGACCTTGTTACCATATTCCTTGCAATAAATGAATTGAATTGAATGAAAATACGTCTCTTGATTTAAATGTGCTCTGTTATCTTCTTTACTATTCTTCGGAAATACTTTGTCGTGTAGTTGCTACATACAGGCAATATTATGCGTTTTATTTTCTCCAACAGCGGAATACTTCGATGAGTTTGTCGATTTTGTCTTATTCATGTATATTATACTTGTGGCACTTTTATGGTAGCCTTAGGCATTTCGCATATTTTTTATAAGAGCTTTTTTGTCGGGTGGTCTCAGTTTAACTTTTATACCTGATTTGACATCTTCAATCAATCATTGTTCAAGCAGAGCTAATTGCTTGCTTGCAAAAGGGTCCAGAACGATCATTTAAAATGTTTACTTATATTAGGTCCTTACATATGAAATTGGCGTTTTGTATGGGAGGAACAAAAAGTCGAATATTTTTTAATATAATATATTTAATTAATCAAAGTATGAACCATTATTTTCTATGCACTTTTGCCATCTTATAGGTAGTTCATTGATCCCTTTACTAAAGAAACCAGTCGGACGGGAATCAATAAAATCTTTGAAGGCGATTTGGACTGCCCCATCGGAGTTGAATTTTTTCCCTTGCAAGAAGTTATCCAAATTTCGAAAAAAATGGTAATCTGTTGGAGCAAGGTCCGGGGAGTACGGAGGATGTCTTAGACTTTCCAATTGAAGCTCTTCTAATTTAGTAGCCGTCTGTTGCGCAGTGTGTGGTCTAGCGTTGTCGTGAAGCAGCAGTGGCGTGGAGCGATTGACCAGCCTAGGTTGTTTAGCCGCTAGCTTTTCCATCATGGTTTGCAATTGCTGACAATAGACATCAGCCGTAATAGTCTGGCCAGATTTGAGAAAACTGTAATGAACAATACCGGCACTAGTCCACCAAACGCTTACAAGTAACTTTTTTGGGGTTAATTTTCGCTTGGGGCAGGATTTGGCTGGCTGGCCAGGATCCAACCATTGCGCTGAGCGCTTCCGATTATCGTAAAGAACCCATTTTTCATCACAGGTAATGATTCGGTTTAAAATACCTTCATTATTGTGCCGGTTTAGTAATGTAACGCAGCAGTCGACGCGCGTTTGCCGGTTTGCTTCAGTCAATTCGTGAGGTACCCACCTTTCAAGCTTTTTAATCTTCCCAATTTGCTTCAAGTGAATTAAAACAGTTTTATCACTAACACCGCAGCCTGCAGCTAACTCGGACGTGGTTTGCGATGGATCCGCTTCCAAAGAGGAGAAATTTGTGATTAAAGTGGCCAGTACGAAAAACGCCAATTTCATATGTAAGGACCTAATATATGTATTATGTCGGGCTAATTTTATAAACCACATTTTGACACCTATTAGAATTCATATAAATATTGATAGAATTTTAATTGTTAACATAACTCACCGTCACTTTTTACTACCCGTTACTGTCCATCCAAAGATTTTCCAGAAGAGATCGGTTTCCGCGATAAGGCTGATGATTGTGCCACATTACATTTAAGAAGTAGGGACGGTTTTATACTGTTTTATAAGGTTTAATAAAATATTATTTCACTATCTTAATAATATTTGGATACCTAATACCAAAATAACAAAATCTTATTAATGTTAGACCTAACACTAATACTCGTAAATAAATAATGCTGGACAATCCACACATCATCATTTAGCCATGAACAGATTGTGTTATGGACACTAGGTGACTGACATACTTAATGCAATAAATGGAGATGATTTGTGATTTCATATAAAAAAACGATCAGAACAAAACAAATATCTGCCGATCGTACTAAGATTTGTCTCGAGACGGGAATCGGATTCGCAATCGCGTCGCAGGAACTTTGCCCACCATGCCACAGAGGCCGTAGTCGCTATGTGCTATAATAGTATAGATACAATATATACAATAGATAAATCTATTCAAGGCTTTCCGCTTATTCGTTATTCTTCAGGATGTTTTCCGCAACATCTTTGTGTTTACGAAACCGAAACCTTTATTTTTTTATCGGTTCACCTTGTGTTTTATCGTTATTGTTGGAACGTTGCTGTTTTCGTTTTTGTTGGGATTCAGAAGCTCAGTACCCGGCTGTATTTTAATACTTCTTTATTACAGGCTTTCTGAACGCGGCTTCGTTTATTTTGGGATAAATAGCTACAGAATTCGATGGAATACTACTCGAAAATATTTACCTTAACCGGTGTAGCTATAAGAAGATATCTTGGGAGACGAGGGCTTAGGAGATCTTTAATTTTTCAAAAAAGTGTGTAATATTTTATATATTTTTTTGATTTGTGTCTTTTTAGTACTCCGACCTCAGTTGGACCAATATATTTTTATTTCCATTTCCTATTATTTGTAATAAAATAGTATACATGACTTCTTCGATGTAATAATACGATTAGGTTTAATTTCATTTCTGAAAAGTGTTTAATAAAAAAACATATAGCGGGAACCTAGATAAATAATATTTTAATACACATCCGATCAAATTCCAGATTGTTTACGTTTGTATGGGAAATTCACCCGTCACCGGAGCCTTACGATCGAATTTCGATTGGCAAATAAATAATTTGCAATAGAGGTATTTTTTTGGCAAAGGTAGCAGCTATCTCAATCCCGTAGCTTATTAGTCCGATAAACAATCCCCCAAACAAATCTTTAAATAAATAACATCCTTAAATTATAAACACAAATATTTACAGATAAAGGCAAAGAGTCTGAATTCAGTACTGTGCAAAAACACGCTTTAAATCTACTCTTCGTGTAAGTTCACGGAGGTGTTGGAATAGCAGCTTTAAAGTACACACATAAACATCTTTTTCAATCGTACAAAAAACTACTTATCTCAACATAAAAAACCTTAACATAACCTCACCCTCACAGCGCCACCTATCAACACAACCGAGAACTGAGTGTGGGAGTTACTTTTTACTAAGGTCGTTGCACAGAGCAGGTGCAACAGCGGATACTCGACCGGTTGCAGTCAGCTTTCGAAACTAGCCGCGACCACTATGGAATAGGTATTCGAAGGAAAAAAATAGATATACTTATACGTAGGTATATAGGTCCAATGGTGCAATACTATACCCCTTATTTACAACTATCGGTCCGTCCCGGCTTCGCACGGTTATTGAATAAAAAATCTTTTTACATACACATACGTTGGGTTATTCGATCATATTATCACCAGTAAAGTATTATAGATATTATCACCAGTAAAGTTTATATCATCATCATCATCAGCCCATGTAAGTCCACTGCTGGACGTAGGTCTCCCCTTATGAGCGCCACAGCGTCTCTAGAAAAATGTATAAAAGCTTTTAATATGGCAAATAAATATATTTTGTATATATTGCTTAAGCTACAAAATTATTGAAATTTAGTCAAATAAATTTTTAACTCTGTGGCATAAATAATATGTTCATATCTTTAAAACAAGTAGATTCTCTAGTTTTAAATATTTTATTATATCTACACAAAAAGAAGAAGTTTTGTAGCAGAAAAATGCGTCTAAATGAGACATTTTCCTTGCTCTGGCATTTTGTCTTCGTAATAGACTTTTTAATAAAGGGAAAAAAAGTTTACGGGACTCGAGAAATATTTCAATATACGACGATCTTAGAGGAACTGAAAAATTTGCGTGAAAATTTTTAAATATTAAGTCCCTTTTCTTTTACCGTGTCCGGATTTAGCTATAATAATATGGGTCCTGGTAGGTACATTATCTACCCAAAGTATAGATTAAACATTTAGGTTCTGCGATTAGCAAAATATACTCATTTTAATCACTTCCACCAAAATGGTATGTAAGTTTGAGCCATTTTTATAGTCGTATAATACAGTCATGAAGCCAATTTAAATGTCACGTATCTTATTGTGTAGGTGTACCTCATTTACGCTATGTACACTGTACATAGCGTAAATGAGTTTTGAAGGATTCAAAATTACACATAATATTTATAAGAAATTATATGATTAGATTTCAAGTTGCGTTCAACGTATAAAGGAATTAAAATGTTTTATATTTGTTTCAGTTGTAAATACAAGTTCTAATTTCGGTTTATTTAATTTTTAGTGTCTTTATAATATAAATTAATGGTTTATATATTTAGATTCCAAGTTTATTATCTTAAGGTACTACCAAAATGTCTTTGCAGGCGTAAAAATATACCTATGCAAACGTATCTAAAACAATAATTTATTAAATTTTATTTTTTATTTAACTTGTATTTTGTGATGTGTATAAGAGTCATGTAAGGTCTAAAGGAAATAAGGCACTTCGATTTTGATTTTGAATTATATTATTTTGTCCATCCATGTCGAAATCACTTTTTATTTCCTAAAATAAAGTGCACATCTGTAAGCAAATTTTTATTTATAAACTAAACACTAACTGTATTACTTATCTTTTACATACAAACTAACCATGTGTTAATAAAATGTGAAGTCATTAAACATTCTCGATAAAACCTAACACCCTCAATGACATCTAGTTTTAATACGGATTCCTGACCCCAGAACACCTTGCCATTGCAAAAAATAGATTAACTACGATATTTTCCCATCAAGCCCAGGAGATTAAACTGAGGCGTGAAAGAGATAGATGGCGTGAGAGAGAGATAGCAAATGGTTTGATCCTTGAATAAAACCAAGGGTTTTATTAAACAGTGTGGTTTTGCTTAGCGACTTTTTAGAGGCTCTTTTTCTGGTTTTTTGTAGATTTTCCTGTTAAGTATTTAGCTGTAAATCGGTTAAATCGGAAACTTGAAAGAAGTATCCACATAGGTTTTAATAAAAATAAAGAATAATCGTAGGTAATTTGGACATTTTTTGACTAGAGAAGTATGGTTAAATCAAAGGCTGTAAATACCAGAATCTTTATTTTATGCAAATTTTAATAAGCGCATTGACTGCCCACCCTCACAACAAACAGACAGACAGCAGGTCACTTTGTTTTATGCTATGAGGTGAATATGCACATAATAAAAGGTAAAAAAAAAATACTGTAAAATAGTATCAATTAAGAAACAAATTGTAATAGATTTTCTCTTCACTTTGATTATATTTGTTCAATAGTGGAAGTAAAATAACAACTATTTATCAAACAACTATAATCCATTGCCACTGCTTAATAAAACATTAAAAAAAAACAATCGATTCTCGTTCGGAAACCGAGACAGCCAATTTCCTCTGATAACTATTTCTTTTCAATTAATAAAATTGATTCCGTTTACATAGATGCTATCTCTAAGATTGAGTGTTACAAAATTAGCTTCCTGCGGACCTCCCAGGGGTCGATGACAATTTAGTATCAATCGATATAAATTACTTTACAAAGAGCGCCATCTAGTATAAACTAATTAAACTGATGACTTGTGTCACTCAAGACACAGATAAATAATAGTTTCCCCGAGAGCCGGTCAGTATCTGGCGCAGCGCATCAGCATTGCCATACAGCGAGGCAATGCAGCCAGCGTTGACGACTTCTGTGGCGTGGTGGACGAACGTCCGCCTGCGATGACGTAGGTTGAGAGTTCAATTCCCGCCTCGGTACAAATATTTGTATGATATTCAAAAACGTTAAAACAAAAAAGGTTATTAGTAGATAGTAGTTGGTTTATACATTGTGAAGTATAAAAATAACTTCATTAAGAATAATTTAATTTTTAGCGCGGTTCAAATGATCAATTGACGACGTCAGACGTCTTCTGACGTCAAAGACTCTATGGGGCGGTTGACGTAGGTCCGCCTACGACGTTACACGAACATTTGTCACGAGGCGGGTCTATTCCCGCCATATTTGTACGATCTGTAGATATTTGTTCCGGGTGTTCTGGTCGTTTTCTATGTAAAATAAAAAATATATATCTATAAAAATATGTAACATATAAATATATATTGTATTATGTATATCAGTCATCTAGTACCCATAACATAGGCTCTGCTTAGCTGGGAGCTAGAAGATGCTGTGTGGACTATCCAGTATTTTTCTTTTTTTAAAGTTATAAGGTCGGTAATCTCTATAGTATTGACACCAAACTGGACTATCAACATCATGTACGAATCGTTCGATTGATTTAGATCGACATTTTTAATGAAGTTAATGAAATGAAATAAATTATGGGAAATTGCTGTACCTAATTAATTTTACTAGTCCAATTCACTTAACTTAATTGTACCTGTCGAATTTCGTTAAGTGACACGCCACGCCCTCTACTTACCCTAAAATATAAATATTTCCACTACCTACCCTAAAAAAGTGGCTTTTGTTTATTTGATACTTCTTTTTTTTATTTTATTAATTGTAGTAATGTTAATCTGTAAGCGCACATAAATTATTTTGTTTTATTCTGTTTATTTATCAACTAGCGGTCCGCCCCGGCTTCGCATGGGTATTTAACAAAAATGGATTTTTTCATACGGAACCCTAACTTATTTGAAAATATTTTATAGCCTATGTTCATCTCGAAAAAGGATTCTAATGGTGAAATAATTTTTCAAATCGATCCAGTAGTTTCGGAGCCTATTCAATTCAAATAAACAAACAAATCTTTCCTCTTTTTAATATTAGTATAGTAGGTATATATCCAAACCACTTCGCCAGAAAATACCTATTACGGACACCCAATCATGGACACCCTGTTTGTGTTTTTCTTTCCTTATCGTCCATATACCTAACCATATAATACAAATACAAATATGCTTTATTGTAACCAGAAAAATAACATAAGAAAAGTACAATGGACAGCCTAATCGCGAAGCGATCTAATCCAGACAACCTTTGGATGGTGATATAAGGTCAAAGCTTCGAAGCTGGATGCCCTTTGCACCCTTCAGATTACGTATTCAGGCCACCTATGGATTTCAATCCACTGACTGATATGTTGTGACGTTGAGCCACCGGGCAACGAAATATCAATCAATATGGTAATGAATATCCGAATATAGACCGATATATTTTGTGTTACGTCGAGTGGGTATTGATTTTTCAAGCTCGTTGTAATTTGATCTGGTACAGTAAGCTTCAGAGAAAAGTATCCACCCCGTTTTAAAACATGAATCGTTGTATGACGTCACTTTAATGTACATTTAATGTAAAATAAATAATTTTTAATGTACCTCATCATCATACACAATAGTCCAGTGCTGGACATAGGCCTCCCCTAATGAGCGCCATAGATGGCATTATCATTTGGGGGTTATTGCCCATAATAATCTTTTAATGTACATTTAATGTAAAATATATTTTGTTAAATTTGATATTTTGCATGTTATCTTGGCTTGGAAGTGGCGTCATGCAAAGATTAATGCTTTAAAACGGGGTGGATACTTTTCTCTGAAGCTTACTGTACATGTGCGTGAGGTATGCATTTAAATTAGACAAAAACGATGACCAAATAAATCTATACTAATATTATAAAGAGGAAAGATTTGACTGTTTGTAACAATGAATTGAATAGGATCCGAAACTACTGGACCGATTCGAAAAAATATTATATTAAAATTAGAATCCTAAATTTTACCTAATTAACATAGGCTATAGAATATTTTCAAAAAGTTAGGGATCCGCATGAAAACTTCGTAAGATCTGCAGATATTTGTTCTGGTCGTTTTCTTATTTATAATATAAAAATATCTATCTACGTAATTTATTGTAGCTATTAATGTATGTACATATATCAGTCATTTAGTATCCATAACACAAGCTCTGCTTAACTGGGGGCTAGATGGTGTTGTGTAGATTGTCCAGAACTATTTATTTATTATTATCTATTATAAAGCTTTTCATGTTGTAAAAATACACATAAAATTTTTCTTGGGTTTTAGAAATGACCTCATATTAGTATTTATCTCGATTTAGTAGAAAATAATACCAAAATATTCAATTCGTATAATATGGAATGTGTCAAAATCTTGTATGATCAAAAATTTACTAATTTATTCGTTTAGGTCGGGTTGTAGTTTTATAACGTTTTTTTACTTTTCACTCTGATTAAAATACTTTTATGCTCTATGCTTAAAAATATCTATGAAGGCTAAATAGAAATTAAAAAATATCATCTTATCGCCCACCTACCTTCTTAAACGGAATATATACATAAAGTTATTATGTGCTTACAGAATGACATATAGTTATTCTGTGCTTAGGTAAAATAACAATTTAAATTGCATACAAACGAATCCTTTATTCCCGATCCTTCTACTACCTACTTTCTGAAGTTGTTCAAAAAGTCACCACAAAATGAGAACCGTGTCAAAGATCGATAAAGTACAATCGCGTCGGAATTAGGTAGCGATTAAAAAATATCATCTTATCGCCCACCTACCTTCTTAAACGGAATATATACATAAAGTTATTATGTGCTTACAGAATGACATATAGTTATTCTGTGCTTAGGTAAAATAACAATTTAAATTGCATACAAACGAATCCTTTATTCCCGATCCTTCTACTACCTACTTTCTGAAGTTGTTCAAAAAGTCACCACAAAATGAGAACCGTGTCAAAGATCGATAAAGTACAATCGCGTCGGAATTAGGTAGCGAAACGGAGGAAATTTCATTACGGACAGGTCAATTTAGATATCCGACCTAGGGTTGACTGATGGCAGTGACTGTACAATATTTTATGACTTGATTAAGCGATTGTACCTTCTTTGTAGAAGTGTTTATTAGATCTTCGTGTCTTTTGATTAGGATTTTTTATCTTTGTTGTACCGTCAGGTCAGGTGTAATGTAAAGGTTTTTGGACGAATAAAAAGTTGTTCGACGTTCAAAATGTTATTTGTACGCGTTATAAAGAAAAAAACGTTTTAGTTGCCAAATATATTATTGTAAAATATCCCAAACTCAAAACTGGTGTTTGACAGTTCGGATCTATATATTCTTCTAATGTTTCCAAAATCTGATAAATAATAATAATAATACCTATATTTTTTATCGCAGACACATGATCCATGATCCATAATAATGTGGGTGTGATTAGAGTATTTAATATTAATAAATATGTCATTCTTTTTAAATACATTGAAACGAACGAAATGGTTACCTATAGTATTAGTATTCATAATCGTCAAAATTCGAAACCCTCGTCTCACTAGATACATTCGCACTTGACGGAACATAATTATCTATAGCCTTTTACTCGATAGATGATTACATTAATGATGTTAATGCTTGGCCAGATGACGCTCCATTCCACACAACAATAGCATGTAAGAAAGTTGAATGTTGTACTTCGCTTTTGGTACTAATTTAAATAATTATTGACATGTATCTAAATCAGATTAAACTTAGATTTAGATGGGCAAAACAAAAATTGTTTTAGACACATAAGTTTTATATGTATAGTGAATGTACTAGTGGTTTCTTTTTCACTTCTTCCACTAGTGGACAAAAAAATTAAGTGAAGAGAAATCAATAACAAATTATTTCTTATTTTAATAATGATCTGTTTGAAATTTGTCTTTTCTAAGTGCTTATTTTGTAGCCTAAAATCTAAAGAAATAAATTTATTGAAGCTGAATCTGAATCTATACTGTCATTTGACGTTAAAACAGAGTATACCAGTCATCCAGAACAACAGCTAAGCAGAGCTTGTGTTAATTATTAACACAAGCTCTGCTTAGCTTGGGGCTAGATGCTGTATGGATTGTCCACCATTTATATATTATAGAGGTATAACACAATTTTCGCCTACAATCAGGAAGATACTTTTTGGGAAGATTCGTTCAAACGATGTATAAAGGGAAAAAGTGATTTATTAAAAACACTGATTCAATTCCAAGACCCAATCTATCATTATCTTTGAAACGGAGCCTTATTTTTGAAAGGTTAAGGCATTAATTTGATTCATTTCGACAGAAGCACAAAATATTAGAGGCAAATTCAACTTTAGGATGTAACAAATAAAGTTTAATATAGGTTGAAGAATGAACAGGTGGTATATTTCGATACTAAGCGGATGCTGTGCATCCGTTCCCAGAAGGATTGTAAAAAAGGTTAAAGATATGATACACACTGGTGTGAAGTTTATCAAATCTTAACTACGAGTAATATTATAAATGCGAAACTCTGTCTGTTTGTCCGTCTTTCACGCCTAAACTACTGTATTGATTGAGATGAAATTGGCACAAACGTTGTTTAGACCGGGAGAAAGGACATAGATAGAGAAAGGAGATAGGATACTTTTACCCACATCAATTTTTTATATTATATTTGGAAGAGTTACAATTACATAACCAAATTAGAACTAGTATTTACAATTGAGTTAACTGCAGACTTTTGATAAACTATAGGTAGCTCAACTGATCCATATTGTATACCAGTAAGTATTATTTCAATGATTTTTATTCCAAACCATCATATAACCATTCATATTCATAATTTAACTTTATTGTAATTTAGTACCTAATGTAAATCTTAACCAAATAATGTTACTGTAAAAAGAAATTTTAAGGTACCTCTATGATGGAGGTTTTTAAAATGTTTTGTTTACAATGACCCGTAAAAATATAGCGACATGCTTAAAAATCGCTACATAAAATATCTCAAAACTAAATGTAATTCGCCACATTGTATAACCGTATGTCTCACGCAACATAAGTATCTTTCCACTATCTTACACACGAAAAGCTACCTTAACAACATGATGGCTTTTAGTGAAGCCTTTTCCTTGTAAAATTACACTCTCTTTACCAAAAGTGGCCGAAATTACCTTTAAACAAATACCTTTAATAACTAAGCGGTGCTCTCACTAAATTTAAAAATATAATATTTTCTGTATTAAAGTTGTTTTTTTTATTTGGTTATTGCTTTAAGTTCTATAGGCACTTAAAATAAATACTTAATAATAGTTTAAATACGCTAATTTCGGCCAAGAGTACCTATATGAGCCGTTGACTAAAACCCTAGGTTCTTGGGCTTTTCAGATTCAAATTCATTAACTTTATTTAGGCTTACAAAATAATCGCTCAGTAAAATTTCATACAGATAATTTAAAAAAAATATTTTGTTATTGATTTCTCTTCACTTAAATTTTTTGTCCACTAGTGGAAGAATGGTCCTGGGATACACGCAATATAGATCTTACAAAGCAAAGAGCTTCGGCTTCTATTTCGGTCAATTAATTAGCATCTCCATCCAACGTGGCAAAGCTGGCAACATTCTGGACACTACTACACGAATATGCTGACGGCCGTGTGGTGCCGGCATAGAACTTCACCACCCCAACTCTTCCCGTGGGTGTGTAAGAGGCGACTAAGGGACACACACCGGGGGGCGGGCAGCAGCGCCCTCTGCAGAACAACTCCACCGAACTGCGATCCCCAACCCGCATGCCCAGCGTGGGGATTATAATAACCCCCAAATAATGATGCCATCTATGGCGCTCATTAGGGGAGGCCTATGTCCAGCAGTGGACTATATAGGCTGGTGATGTTGTATGTTGTTAGATTTTTACGCAAAATATATCAGTGTAAAATATATGTACTTGTTGTAACTTTTATTCTTATGAGTACTGTAATTTTCTTTGTTCATAAATTATTATTTAGTAGCTTTACGAAAAAAGGCATATAAAAGTAGGAAAATACTACAAAATAAGGTGAAATGCCTACTTAATTATTCTTGGGTAAACAATAGCTTGCATTTTGTTTCCTAACATTTCGCGGCAAACTTTTGAGGAAGGAAACTCAATAAGTTTACCCAATAAGAAACATCCTCTTTTGAAAGTTCCAAAGTTAAATCGATATAACAATACAAAAGATTCCAAATACAAACCCAAACAACCGTAATTTTCACCCAAAACGCCCTGAATTCGAAATTTGAATGCTTGAAATACTTGTAATGGCAGAATTCTATTGAAACATTAGCTTTATAACTACCCAAAGCTCTAAGCTTCTAACGTTCGGATGAACGAGAAAAAAGCATGGACAACGCTCCAATGATATCGAAAAAAAACGTTAATTGTTGAAAAAGCTTTAACTAATCCTATTCTTAACATAACCTTTTGGTCACTTGATTACCTTTAGGAAAAGAATAATATTATCATAAAGTGTGGCAAAATAGCACTATAAAAACTTTATCGAAGTAAAGGTAAAATGATTCTGTTTTCAAGACAAAATAGTAAAAACAATCGATAAAGTGGTCAACTAACGAATTTCAGTTTACAGCACTTATTCCGCGCAGTCCTGTATCATTTCTTCAATAAATTCAGACAATTCAATTCGATGTTTCCCGTCCACTTTGTAGGGAAAATTACGAATCAATCCCAAATGCACTCTAATACGTTGAGTTAGAACATTAATTCTAACGTAGCAATCTCGTTTAGTTTAAAACGCTCCAAATTTAAACTACTCGTTCGGAAATGGAATGCATTCGGATACCCTGCATGCCACAGCTGAGATTGAAATAGCTCGTTAAACTGAGCATGATAAACCGTTCCGGCCTTATTCCAAAATACTTGCTTTTCTATACAAATAGATAGAGCAAGGGTTTTTGTTTGGTTTTGTACAATGATCAAAATATTAACCCAATCATCGAAATGGCATGTTTTGTCGATTAGAAAAATTATAAATAGGTAATCCTGGTTGAGATTTATTGATTCAATCGCTAGATTAGTCACTGCATTAAACAATGTTAGAAAAAATATGATAGGTAGCAAAGACGTATTGTAGGAGCTTCTACAGGTTTGAGCTACATTCACAAATCGATCAGGTTTTTTTCTAATACAACAAACAGTAAGTCCGATTTACTTTAGTTAATGTGCGTTGAACGTTTCTTATTTATTTTAATAGGGTATCAAACAGTTCGGGAGTTGTAATTTTGACCATTCTGGTAACTAGTAGGTGTTTGCCGACTACGTATTTGTCGGTTATTTATTTATGAGTTCCGAGACCGTTTGGGAAACGAAAAGTATTTTGTGTAAATATAATTACGAGCTTAAATTACTGGGTGTTTAGATAAAGATAGATGAACCCCGTTTTATAAATCGTTTTTTGATATTACTATGAATTATATTGGTTAATCTTTTTAAGTCATTTAATTTACAGTTAATAAGTAAGCTTATTTGGTTAGCGACCACTTCGACAAGCTAAAAATAATAGTTTTCCTTACAAAGCTCGACGTTGATTCGACTGGCACTGTCATTCTAAATTTAAACGAATTCTCGCCATAATGAGTCAAGCCCGAGGGGGTAGGTTAAAAATAATTCCAAATCTGAAACGCGCGCCAGACAACCGTGACGGGCGCGCGGGAACAACGTGTGACAGTGAATTTGAAGTTGGAAGGTCTGTGATTGGTGGATTTTGGTAAGTTTCGTTTTGTTAAGGTTGGTTATAATAAGGTTTTAGTTGTGCAGTAAGAGTGTCACTGTGCCATCTAGGTAAGAACAAAGTGAACAGGCGAAAAATTATTAAGTCCAAAAGAGTATTTGCTTAATATACTTAATTTAAAAAGGAAGATTTGGATAAGCCAATAATACGACATAAGTTAGTTATGTCGTATTATTGGCTGGGCTCATAATATATTTTATCAAATTTATAACGAAGCATGATTTTATCTAAGAATTACGTTTACAGTTTCGACAAAATCTTATTAATTAATTTAATCTATCTCCAAGAATTTCAAATTAAACCTTGAAAGGATATCTCCACGGATCAAAAAATATGTAGACGATAAAATTCACGTGTTCTTCGAGTGGAATAGGAATCTTCAAGCACTTGGATACTTTGGGGTAATTATTAATTACCTCGGCATTTTAAAAGTCCAATTCACTTTACTTATCGGTCGTATCGGGAATAATATTAAACGTTAGAGATTATGTCGTGTTATAGGGATGGATGGAACAAACCGGGAATTACCGGAAAAGTTGGACTCGAGGGAGATCTGTAAAGCTTTGTATCCAAGGCGTGGGCCGTGTTTTCATGTAGTAGGCGGAAACTCTTTATTACCTCCAAGCATCAAAACGGCTCGAACACATTTTGCTAAAAAAGTGAAAAAGCTATGATCGAGACGAGTTTCTTTTACAGTTAGTTAGGTAGTAATCAATTGTTGTTTGAGAAATGTTTTTACAAGACTTAATGTCGATGTTGAACAACACAAAAATATCGACGTCCGCTACGTAAGTCAAAGAGATTTTACTGTCTCATTTCTGTCTGTGATTTCAAGTCAGTTTTCCTACCTATCAGCATCTTAAAAATTCCGACATCACATTGTCAATTAATTAAATCAAAAATTTACTTGGCTGAAATTTCATGACAGCTCTGCGTTCTCATTGAAAACAATGTCTTGCGATTTGTGCCTATAATTAACTTATGTTTCCTATGTTCTCCGTTCACATTAGTCGCCTGGAAGAAATCGCTTTAAGCGATAAGACTGCAAATTCATTGTCATTCCATTTTGAGCTTATAGTATACTTATTTTTTCTATGTTTTCCGTTCAAATTGGTCTCCTGGAAGAAATCGCTTTAAGCAATAAGGAAATCAATTATTTACTTATATAAAGCGTAAGTTAATTTTAGTACCTACCGATTGTTTTCTATTTATAGGGCTATGAACTAAGCAATATCTATCTATCTATTTTTCATGATTCTTTTACAAAGGCAGACATATAAATATGTTGTCCCGGCATTTTTTAAATCCGCTTACACCCCAACCCTAGCGCCAATTATCTTTCAATCACCCAAAGTGACGATTAAAAAAGTTGTTGATGATAACGCTCAGTTCACACGGAATAATAATTACCAATAAGTAGTTATATACCACATACTGTGTTCGAATGGGAACATAATACTTTGGCCATATAGAACAGGATATAGAAGATATAGAAAATATATTAAGTTGGTAATTATTAAACACTGTCCACGTATTAACATTATGTTCTTTAATATGAAGGGAGAATAATTTTTTTTTTTTCTCACACGAAGGTAATCAGTCAGAATGATAAAATAAATAAATAATACCGGACAATCCACAAATCATCTAGCCCCAAGCTAAGCAGAGTTTATGTAACAGGTACTAGATGAAAGATGACTGATATTAATACAATATTATGACATAGATAGAAATTTTTTATTATACATAGAAAACGACCAGAACACCCTGAACAAATATCTGCAGATCGTACAAATATTTGTCCCGAGGCGGGTTTGAACCCGCAACCGTTCCTCGCCCCCGCCACAGCGGTCGTCAATATCGATAAATCTCGGAGATTTTGTTAGTCTTGATATTTTCCGATAGATTGCATCACTATTTTGAAAACGAAGCCGGGTCTCTGTTATATTGTTGAACGTAGGTGATTCAAAGACAGACAGTGTTGAAAATAGAGTTTGGTGACTAAAACAGGCAACTTCACGGCGTAGATAATAATATTAATAACTCATTAATCAGTACAATACCAGAAAACCGCTGGGCAACCACGTACCTATCAATAAAATTGAAATTAATTAATTGGATTAATATTAAAATCCAAATTTCACGGGTATTAATTGAATATTCGTTCATATCAAACTTTTGTATCACTTATATCTTAAATTTATTTTTATTGGCATTTAGTGTCGTTAATTTTTTGAGTAATGAGTTTTTTTATTTGTCTCAATTACCGGTACTTTATGGATTTCGATTCTTCACATTCTTCAAGATATCAATTATTATTTATGGTAAATCGGTACCTACGTGGTAGCTATTTCTTCGCTCTACAAGGCATCGTCAAATTGGGCGATATTGAGGAGATTTGTAAAACAATCATTGTTTCACCAAACTGCAAAAACGGCGATTTTGTAAAGATTAATTTTGAATTTTTATAACATGCCTCTTAGGAGTTTAAAAACAGAACAAAATAGTTCTTGTATCTATTCAGTTGCGCCCTCTACATCAAAGTGACACACGCCTTTACTACTTCCTTCCGACCGCCGCCATGTCAACTCATTTCCTATTCTATTTTCAAACGCCAATCAAGCATTCTTTCTTTTGTTTCAGATGGCGCCAGAATTCGTGTCTACACCGGAAAACTGAACGACAATGTGATTTAAAATTTCGAACGAGTTTAAAATTCGAAGCATCGAATGCGATGAAACAATGTGTGATTTTATATCCGTGTAACGTATGCAGTGAAAATGCGTGTGCTCAGGACAAGTAGGGGGGTGAATTTGTTTCTATTGCTGCGGACTGTGTTTGTGTTTGTTGTTGGTGTGTGTGGTGCTTACGTTGAGCAGAAGTTTGCAATGGAACCGCAAGATCAGGTACTCCTCTTTTCATTAACTTGAACTGAATTAAAAAAGAAAATAACTTAACCAAATTAGAACAGGAATTGACAGTTTAAATAATTAAGCTAACTGCAGACTGTTGCAAACACACTACAGGTAGCTCAACTGATCCTACCTTGCTGAACAGATACAATCAAAACCAGTTGGAAATTTACCTACCAAGTGTATTGTATAGATTTGAGAAAAAAAACCCTTCACCGAGTTTCATTCTGGTGACTGATATTATATAGGTACTATAACAACATATTACATAGGAAACAAGAACATCCTAAAAAAATATCTTCAGATCGGTTGGTTTAGTTGATCGAAGTGAAAGGACAAGTTTTAACATACTCAAAAGCGTCATAACCTCAAAACATCAAACTTCCTAGTCCAGTAACTTCCGTAAGTATTTTTATCTCCGAAACATGCCAACCCCTAAGCCCAAGGGGTGAGCAGATGCTACCGACACGTGCACTCGATTATTTTTAGATTTCCTCTTTATTTTCAGCTCGTAAAGTGCGATATTGGATGTGCTGGACTTCATACTTTTTCGGGGATCGAAAATATGAATTCTGAATTTCAAAGTTCAAGTAAATAATCATTTATTTATTGTCAAAATATTATCTGAGCGTGGTCGAAGCGATAGCCCAGCGTCTTGGTGACGCTTCCGACTGGTATTGATATGGTTGCGCTGCCTGTGGCTTGTTTGCAACAGTCTGCACTTAGCTCAACTGTTTCAAAATAAATACAACTTCTAATTTGGTTATTTGTTTGGTTATTGTAATTTTCCAGTTAACTTGTTCTACTCGTATCAGGGTACTTTCTACTCATCGGCATACAGGCGGCACAAAAAAGTATAGAATTTAAAGATACTTGCCTTAATTAAATACTGAGGCTATGACTCGTAAAAAACAATTTTGCTTTGTAATAGCAGGTTCACAATAAACCATCACTCTAGGTTAGGTGATGTTACGGAGATGTCAAGTGTTTCTGATTTTACATAAATATTATTAGTGACTGTAATCTTTATTTAAGGAATTTTCAAAAATCCATCGTCCAGTTTGTGATACCTATCATAAGCTTTTTTTAATGCCTCTGTAATAGTTTTATTCTATTTAGTTTAGGAAGAGATACGAAGTTGCCCTTGGTGGCCATCAAAATCTATTTTCGTATCTCTTCCTAAACTAAATAGAATAAAACTATTACAGAGGCATTAAAAAAAAGCTTATGATAGGTATCACTAACTGGACGATGGATTTTTGAAAATTCCTTTGTTAAACAGAATAATAACATAAAGTAGGTGGTTGCGCTAGTTTAGGTGCTGTATGCGCCTTAAGAACACTTTGATGCTAAACAGCGTCTTGTCAAGTTAAATACTAAACCAATTTCAAATTTTAATAAGCTTCCACTACAATGGAAGCTTAATATATTATATAGTTCTTGAGCTATTATTTGGGGAAGCTTTTTCAACTAGCGCCAAGTAGACCTTGTAAATAAATAGATGTATCTTATATCCATGCAATTTATGTCCAGCGTGGATTTGTAGCAGTGGACTAACATGGCTATAAATGTATCTTTAATTTATATTTTTGTCAACAGACTGCAGTAGTGGGATCTAGAGTAACCCTTCCCTGCAGAGTTGAGCAGAAGGCAGGTCAACTGCAGTGGACGAAGGATGACTTTGGACTCGGTCTGAACAGGGACCTGAGTGGATACGACCGATACAAGATGATTGGGAGTGACGAAGAAGGTTTGTATGTTTGTAAAGTTACATTATCCTTATATACAAATATCCAGTGAACGGATAAAACATGGAAGGATTCCTTGCGCTAGAAAATGACCCAACGCAAAGTGTGCTATGATAATGATGTGTGTGTAGAATGACATAAGCGACCTACACGATAAACGACTTAATCTCAAACATCAAGAGAACGTCTACTTTTAACATTGCTTCTCAAGAGTTAACAAATTGTTGCAAAATCAGCGACGTATTTTTGACAAGTATACGTTTGTTTGCAATGTTGTGTCATGTTGCGGGGGTATTTTCCTTAAAGGAATGCTTCCATGTTTTATCCGTTCACTGCATAATATATCTATATCCTTCGATATAACATATTTTACCTCGTAAATTTCACGCGACAGTTTTACTTGCCGTGATTCGATTGGCTTTTGTTTTGTATACCAATGAAATAAATAAATAAACTATCTAGGAATGATCGCAACGCACCGTAGAACCGACATGGTTGCCTGGTAGAGATTGCTCTTGAGCGATAAGACCGATTTTTTTTTTTTGATAACGTTGTAATTTATTTTTTTACCTACCAATTTTGTTAAGCGTGCAATAAATAATTTCTATCTATCTAGATAAAAAGTAACTTGGTGCAAATTTATCAAACGTTCGAATCGTACCCTAACCTTTTAACCTTTAAGTGGTACTCAACTCAACAAAACCCTCATAAATTCATAATTCAAATAAATCATATCATCCCATCTACATACTAAAGAGGATAACTAATTAAAAGTACCATCACGACGAAAAAGCTGTTGGTACCTAATTAATGTCGGTATTATCACGAGGAAAACCTTTTTCTTTAGAAATATTACATGTCTTTTGGCCGGGGCATGTAATGAATCAACTTTTTGTGCGTGAGCTCCATCTGTTAATAATATCAAGAAGGATCTGTATTTTCTCTTTGACTGTACCTTATGTGGAAAGGATCCAAGTGTTTTCTCAATGATAGTACCTTTTGTGAAAATGACGTTTATTCTTTCAAAGTATGTTTTCCTCTGAGATAGGTATGAGCGAATTTTAGCAAATTGCATCAGAGATGAAAGAAATGTAACTTGATGATGTGAAAGGACTAGGTTTAATTAAGGCTCTGTCGATACGGATAAATTTCCCAAATATATACAAACGTGATTTGCAATCTATACTAATATTATAAAGAGGAAAGATTTGATTGTTTGTTTGTTTGTATGTTTGTTTGTTTGTTTGAATTGAATAGGCTCCGAAACTACTGGACCGAGTTAAAAAATTCTTTCACCATTAGAATCCTTAATTTTCCGTGATGAACATAGGCTATATAATATTTTCAAAAAAGTTAGGGATCCGCATGAAAAATTCAATAATTGAACCGTGGGCTGTTTATTCAACCTCTTTTTCTATTATGGCGCGTCAGAATAGAAAAAGAGGTTGTATAGCGCACGGTGCTTGCTTTTTCTCTACGGCCAGTGTCAGTTTTGGAATGTCGAGTCAATGTCAAAAACCCCAATGCTGTTAAAAAAAGTAAAGATCCGTATGAAAACTGTGAAACCCATCGTTTTAGTGTGTATAATTTCTGAAATTTTTGTTTAATACCCGTGCGAAGCCGGGGCGGGCCGCTAGTTATTTATATAAAATTATATAAATCCAGGTTCCAAACACAATTTCTTTTTTTTTTACTAACTTGAAATTAAAACAAAGCGGTTTTTTCAAAGAAAACACGTTTTCTCATTTTTGGTGTAGATATGTAAGTATTTTCAAAAATGCTTGTACCTTAGTGGGAACCTAGATAAATAATAATCTAATACAAATATGTAATTGGCCGTGTGGTGCCGGCATAGAATTTCACCACCCCAACTCTTCCCGTGGGTGTCGTAAGAGGCGACTAAGGGAGACACACCGGGGGGCGGGCAGCAGCGCCCTCTGCAGAATAACTCCACCGAACTGCGATCCCCAACCCGCATGCCCAGCGTGGGGATTATGGGCAATAACCCCCAAATGATAATGCCATCTATGGCGCTCATTAGGGGAGCCCTATGTCCAGCAGTGGACTATTATAGGCTGGTGATGATGTGATGATGATGAAATATGTAATAGCAAATCATAGGGAAAATATGCAAATATTACAAATCATTTTTCATCAACGTGATACACGTGTGTAAAAGAAATTCATCTACTTTTATTATATAGTGTAAGTTTACTATCATATTATTATAGTTTCCTTTACATAAACCCAAGCCTTGTTCAATTATATTACGACTTTTCGTTTCTGGTTCTAACAATGTGTTGTTACCGGGGTAGCGGGTAGATAATGCCATCGGCATTATGCCTTCCTTTTTTTGGTTTTACGTGTTATTATTGCACAATAATAAAGTATTTAAATAAATAAAATTGATATGTCTACATTAAAATAGATATTTTTGATATATCTTTTGGTTTCATGTCAATGTAGAGTTACTTAGACCCAATTTAAAGATTAATAATGCTAGCTTCTACCATGTAATCGAGTACGCATTCATAGAACGACCTTTAGCTATAAACCAAGTTCACCTTGCCATGTCCAGACTTTTTGATTTTCTATATAAAATGAGCTTTTTTATAACCTTTTTGTCCTAAACAATAGAAAAGTTTAAAACATTCAAGTAATAGTTTCAAACCCTCATATTAGAATTAAAATGGGGTTTTAATAAATAATCAAAATGTAATTTTAGTTATAATAGTCGAGTTATTGTTGTTTTCATAATTGTTGTAGACACTAATTGCTTTAGGAGCACCTATTAAATTTTATGTCCAACAGTGGACTAACATAGGCTGATGATGATGATGATGATGATTAAATTTTATACCGAAGGTCTTTAACCACGGAATGAAGACTCGAACGTCTCGTGGTACAAGGCAGTATGGAGGGCAAAAGGTCCCGTCGTCGGTCGAACCAGATGATCAGACCTCATCCACTCCATAATACAATTCACCATGAGTGAGTCATACTAGAAGCGCGTGATAGGTTGATCGCACGTGTACAATGTATATGTCGCAGTCATCTAGTTGTATCCGCTATTTGATTGTATGACTGGCGCGTTCATTGAATGACGACATTTAATTGAATGACTAAAGGACAACTCGTCAAGTTGTTTAATGTAACGTTCAACGTCTTGACTGAACGTCATTTAGCATAGTTGTTGAATGGGATATAGCTGACTTTGTAATGTTTGGTAAGGGTGACCATAAGTTCGTAACTTAAGGCGAGTATTCCCGAGCGGCCGATGCTATTAGGCCACGCCCCTTCCCCGCGCGCGTCTCTCCGGATTCTCGAAACGCACGCGACTTTGCTAGACTAAAATATTGTGTATAATATACGCAATTATTTTAGTCTAGTCTAGTTATGGTGGTGCAAAAAATAATTATGATACTATGGTACAATGCAGAAAATGATTTGTCTATTTTTTATAATCCATACCTAAAATTTTTTTGACTTACTTTGCTTAGGGTCATTCGGGGTAATAGCACCTAACAAGACTAAGGTGGCTAAGAATAAAAATCAATAAATAATAATATCTATACATAATATATTTTCTTTATTTGCTATTGTATTGATTTTTTAAATTCATCTTCGTTAGCTGTCTTGGTTGGTACGAAACAATTTGATCTTCTATTGCTGAACTTTGGCCTACCTGGACTTAGTTTTTTTTTATATTATTTCCCTTATAGGCATGCCTCGGATGTGTCGGGGATCCACAATTTCGGGCAAAAGACATATCATATAAAAATCAACAATTTTTTTTTTTCCAAAATTTAAAATCTCTGTGGATGTTTCTATTTGCACTGGGATATGTTCACCAGACCATATCCCGAATATGCATGTTTTTTTTGTGTTATATTTAGCTGACCTTGAACTTGAAAGTACCAATTACTGTTGGTGTTAATCTGTCTTTTTTGTTCTCTTTGTTGTACTTATATATTTGTATTTTGAAAGTTCGTAGTTTTTGAAACAGGTCCTTGGGAGTTGTATCCTGTTTTTTCGCTCGTGCACATACCTATCATGCAATATTTATTTTTAACTCCAATTTATAGAACCTCTCCAAACACAGTTTTCCGATAATTGCTGCGGTTCCAGACATTGATCTGTAATTATTGCCAAATGATCTTAAGCCCCAAGCACCATCTACACACACATCTATTTGAGGTATACCGTTTTTAACTCGACCATAAGCAATATCAGCATCTTTCTCTTTATTTGCAGCTTCCATTGATTCCATCGCTGTATTTTCCCAGTTTTCATACACGATACCTTGAATTTGGGTAAAATATATTCTGAAAAATACGGGGACATTCATAGCAGATAGAATCTCCTCGAACTGAGAAAACCCAATACCTCTCTCTCTCTCTCTATAATTCTACGACCACTGATTGGAAGGTATTCGTTTTCTTTTTCCTCTTCAATAATCAGAGCAATATTCTCACCGGTCCTGTAATCAATAGATAAAATTTTAATTTTCCTTATTTCGTCATATAAGGTGCGCGTAGAAACGACTGTATAAATACAACAACAACATCAGCCTATATAGTCCACTGCTGGACATCCAATTTGTTAGGAAACTCCAGTGGGAGTCGGGCAGGAAGGCAGATCACGACATAACTTTTAATTTCGTGAATCTATAGAATGATAGAAAACTATTTTCAAGTTTTCCGTAATTGAATATCTCCCTCTGTTTGCTGTTTGTTATGTCTTAACTTATAGCATAATTTTCAAAACTGTTTGCCAACGACCGAAAATGTAACAAAAAATTTCGTTTTTCTCTTCTTTTCTAGGCTTTTTCCTTCCGAAAATTTCATTTGTTATAATGTATATGTATGAAATGAATAAATAAATGAAATAAATATGTAGACAATTTTCAGAGGCCGCAAACACAACAAAATTTGAGCGCTCTTTCCTCTCACTGTTATATTTTTTATGCTCACCATACCTATATTACTACGTGACCATCCAAACACACTCTTTAGTCTTGTTTGTATTATACAAAACATCCAAAAAGTCTAAAAAAAATCGCGGCTCGCTCCGCTCGCCACGACACCCACGGGAAGAGTTGGGGTGGTGGAATTCTATGCCGGCACCACACGGCAGTACTGACTGTATGAATGATACCTTTAATTCTACCTAAATCTTTTTTGTACCAAATAAGAGGACTATAAACCTGTTACTTTTGTCTACTGAATATTATAATTAAAAATTGTTAATTGCATAAAAAAACGACATAATATTTAGAGCTCTCATTACGAATATAAGCTATTCATGAAAATAGCTTGCGGTTTGGCAGTGAGTGCTTCCCCTCACAATAATTAGGATTGGCTATTGTACAAGACTTAGTGAGCGTCTTAAAATAATAAAAACAAAAATTGATAAGGATAAGTACCTACAGCAATAAACTTAATTATAAAAACATAGAACAGTCTTTAGTTTTTAAATTCCATTAGAAGACAAAAGCATGCACATGTAAAACTATTATAATGTAGGTTTCACACAAATCAGGATCAATAAAAAAAATACCATTAAAATCAATAGGAATATAAAATGATTACATTGCTATTGTACCTACTTACACTTCTTTCCTGTGCGTTCTACTATTTTCTCTTGGTTCCATTAATTCCGAATGGGTTTCAGTGTGTTCTCTTGACCTATAAAGTTTAAAGATAATCATTATATTTCCATATTTTTTTTTTTTATTATTTTTAAATAAAAAAAATCACTAGTTTTATATATATACTTTTTGTATACAATCTTAATAAGGTGTTAATTATAATACAAAATGAAAGCACTACAGTTAGGTACTTACATTTTGTACTCATCTCCATCCAACTCACTTGTAACTATCGTGTCTAATGTAAATAATAGACATTCCTCTAAAAAATGAAAGATGAAAATTACTTTAATTAGGTAGTACCATTTACAATTTTTTTATGTTTCCCTAGTTTGTTATTTCATAATTATGTAGGTACATACCGTTTCCCATCCCATTTGCTCACCTACCCATTTTATTCTAATTACCCCGACTGACCTTCGGTATGTATTATTTTTCTGTTGTATCTCCTATATTATTTGTTTATAGCATCATTTCTGCTTGAGGACTTACTTGTGACTGTGGAGTCCAGAAGGACCACTAGCGTGTAGATTTTTGCTAAGTGATGTTTTTTTTTTACGGCGCATATCAACTCTTGAATAATAGAAAATAATAGAAAAAAATTAAAAACTGTCTTATGCACTACTAAATAGCGTCAAGATGCAAATTATTATAATTATGATACCACTTTTTGGTGTAAAAAGCATACTGAAACAACTAGATATATAATAATTTCAAAAATTACTTTATTTACACATAAAATATTCGAGGAGAGCGTAAACGGCGCGCCGCCGCCGTATACGCTCTCCACGTTCGAATACCCCCGCCTCGCTCCGCGCCCCGCCCCGCGTCGGGGCGCGGAGCGACAGGACCTCTCTCTGTGGCGCCTCGGCGAGTACTGAGCAAGACGGTGCGCAGGCCACCAAGCACGATTTTGTAGGTATTTAGGTTTTTTGAAAAATATTTGTATGGCATATAAAAATCTGTTCTAGTGATGCACTGCGTAATAAAATTTGCAATGTTTTGGTATACATTTTGTGTCATTTTATTCATTTTTCTATTCACACTGATCATTCAAAGTTTCATTTAGACGTAACTTTGTGATTTTTTTCTATCGGGTGAAATATCACCAATCGTGTTTTTGTTCTAGTGATGCACTAGAAAATATGCTCAACTATAATGTGTATGAATTTCAAAACTATAGGCCTTATAGTTATTGAGGTACAGCCATTTGAAAATCGCGAAATTCGGGAATCCTCCCCTTAAAAGGTAACTTACTTTAGATAACAAAAATGAGGACATGACATGACACACCTTATTATGATTTTATATTGTATTTTAAGTCTTAAGATAGGCTAAAAATACGAGTATATCATATTTTTTCAAAGGTAATTTATTAAAATATGGGAGTCTGAGACTCCAGAAAGTTGTTAACTTAAGTCTTTGTCACCTTGTGAAATGAGGGATTAGGTAAAAAAAAAAACATAAAATTTATAATCAGTTTCTTTAATTAAAGTAATATAATACTGAAAAAACATAACAAGTATAACAACTTGCTTACATATTGTAATAAAATCTTTACTTGCACTTAGTACCAATAATAGCAGTCACATCTCTTATATTATTATTTAGATAGCAACAATGCACTTCCTATAGTCGAATTGCTATTAAAAAAAATTATTATTATTTAAAAAAATATTATTCATATATATTTTTAGAGACAACAACAAAATTATAAAAAAAAATTATATTAACGATAAATTTAAAATGGCACGAAGCTTTGGCAGACATTTATGCAATAGTGGGAAAAAAATAAACTAAAATACAATCACCTGACTGATTTTACGTCCGCTCTGTTCAAAGAGCTATGTTACAATCCGCTTACTAGTAGGACGTTGAGTGACGCTTGTTCAATCAACGTTCAGCCCTAGTCATTCAATTAAATGTCGTCATTCAATGAACGCGCCAGTCATACAATCAAATAGCTCATACAATCAAATAGCGGATACAACCAGATGACTGCGACATATACATAATTTCTAATATTTTAAACACTTTTTTGTAATCGTCTTATTTTAAATAAAAAAGAATGTAATAAAAATTAAAATTGAAGTTGGTCGGTTGAACTAAATCTGTCAATAAGCGCTTGGAGTAAATCCACGTCTAGGATAGGTAGGTACATATTGTATAAATTTATAGGATGCAAGTTTATATTTACTTATGTTAATTTAATAATCATAACTTTTATACAAAGGTACACAACACACACAAAATATGATTTTTTAATTGACACGATCTTGTATTATGAACTAGGTACTACTTACTTAACAGTGTCGTATTTATTTCGGATCTGTATCTGACGACGACTGTACGATTCACGTCACGTGGTTTGCGGTCCCATTCGCCGAAGAAAAATAATAAAATTAAATCGATCTGGTGAATGGGACTGCGGTCCTTTTACCTAGTAGTCCCAATTGACGGAAGCCTCGTCATACAGAACACAAGACGGTGACACCGCAATGCCTTTTGCGCACTGTCATTGTTTCAGATCATAATAACTATTATCCTAGGGAACTCTAGTTTCTAGATATTTCTAATTAAGGATTTTAGATTATGACCACAATAATGTAATGCTTTTTTATCCTTTCTATGCTATCTACACACATACACACACACACACACACACACACACACACATCACACTCTCAAAACGAAAGCTTAAAATCACCATTTTGGTCTCAATGAGATAAGGTTATAAGCATGTCCGTAATTATTATTTATTTATTTAGTTTACTATTACTTTACTATCTATCTTCTAAGTTTCTATCAGGTCGCCAATATGTATAATAATTCATAAAATAATTTAGCCGTGACGAACGTATAGTACGAATCTCCTCCTCTAACTCTGTTCCATGTCCAAAATGATCCTACCAGGATCTATTTTATATCTCCATCACAAAATCTCGTGTTCGAATCGGCCAATTGGTGCACTCTAATAAACAGAAATAGAGAGATTTGCAAAAAAAAAAATAAACAAAACAATCGATTGCGTATTTTGGAGAATTAGTATATTGCCTACTTAATGCTGAGTATATGCCGTTCGATAACCAAAGCACCTGACGTGGTCATTAACAAAACTCTAGCTTTGGGAGGAATCATCAGGAATCATCATTGACGACCTCTGTGCTGCGGTGGGCGAAGGTCCGCCTGCAACGCAGGAGGTTGCGGGTTCGATTCCCGCCTCGGGACAAATATTTGTACGAACTGCAGATATTTGTTCAGGGAGTTCTGGTCGTTTTCTATGTATAATAAAAAAAATATCTATAATGTAATAATATTGTATTATGTATACCAGTCATCTAGTACCCATAACACAAGCTCTGCTTAGCTTGGGGCTAGATGATGCTGTGTGGATTGTCCGGCATTATTTATTTATTTATTTATCATAAATTCATCTGTTTTTTGTTGCAGGAGACTATTCGTTGGACATCCGTGACGTCACCCTGGATGATGACGCAAAATACCAATGTCAAGTCAGCACTGGACTGAAAGGTAAGATACTTGCATACGGACATTATGATAATATAGCTACTTCTTGACATTTTGAGCCCTGAATTGTGTTGTTCACAAATCTTGTGAATGAAAACATGAAACCAATAGTAAAGAAGAAAAAACATGAAACCGTAAAGAAGAAAAATAAAAGAAAAACACACCTATGCTATCATTACTGTTACAAATCCCGTTTTACCCATTTACATTTTATAGGTCGGACTTTTGCTTGTAACAAGCATTATCTAATTATGATGACCGAATCTGTGACGCGGTGGGTGAAGGTACGCCTGTGACGCAGAATTCCTATTCAATTCCCGCCTTTGGAGCAATGTTTATGCGTTGCTTGTAGTACAGTCACCAGCATAAATATATGACGATGGGCAGCGCTGCAAAAATATCTGATCATCAATTGAACTTATAATTATGTGACGATACGTAGGATGTAGAAATATGTGATGATTTACATCCGGCAAAATAATATTTTGTTTTGTAAAAGCATAATATATGATCACGTAAAGACTGCATTAATATCTGATACAATTACCACTAAGAAATATCTCAACAATCTGCAAGAATGAACTTTATATACCTAAGCATAGAGCCGTGATTTGAACGAAACAGTATGACGCTTCTTGAAAAGAGCATCAATCTGTCATTGGATATTGCCGCTCACGTCTTATTTTAGCATTTTAGTCGTCGGTGGCCAGTGTTATGTTATGATTATCTATCAAAAACTCCTTCGTGTATGACCGTTGACATAACATTCGAAGATTCAAAAAGCCACCATTATAACCATACCATTTTAACCAATCTATTCTTCTTGCCAAAAACTCTTCTTTTATCAAATGCTGACATCAACATTTCCCACCGCAGCGTTTAATAAACTAGGGGTCCACCCTGCCTTCGCACGGATATTAAACCAAAACTTCAGATATATTTTACACACTAACGCGTTATGTTTCACAGTTTTCTTAAGGATCCCTTACTTTTTTAGCATTATTGGGGTTTTGACACTGGACTTGGGACTGGCCGTAGAGAAAAAGCAAGCAGCGTAGCCATAACATAACAAGAAGTTGAATGTATTGCGCACGTATAATTATTAAACTTTACATGCGGATCCCTAATTTTTTTAAATATTCTATCGCATGTTCATCACGGAAAACTTAGAATTCTAATGGTGAAATAATTTTTCAAATTTTGTCCACTAGTTTCGGAGTCTATTCAATTCAAACAAACAAACAAACAATCAAATCTTCACTCCTTATAATAACAAATTCTTGTATTCATATTTATATAAGTAAAACGAAATCTGCTGAAATAATGTCATAACATAAAACGTGAGACAGCGATATCCAATGACAGGTTGATACTCTTTTCAAGAAGCGTCAAACTATTTCGTTCAAATCACGGCTCTATGCTTAGGTATATAAAGTTCATTCTTGCAGATTGTTTAGATATTTCTTACTGTTAATTGTATCAGATATTAATGCAGTCTTTACATGATCCGATAATTATGCTGTTACAACGGTGCAAACGATTATTTTGCCGGGTGTAAATCATCACATATTTTTACATCCTAAGTATCATCACATAATTATACCTTCAATTGATAATCAGATAGTTTTGCAGCGCTGCCCATAGTCATATATTTATGCTGGTGACTGTACAATCTTATATTATGTGATACTAGCAGTACGCCCCGGCTTCGCACGGGTATTAAACAAAAATTTCAGAAATTATACACTCCAACACGATGGGTTTCACAGTTTTCATACGGATCCCTTACTTTTTTAACAGCATTGGGGTTTTTGACATTGACTCGACACTCCATAACTGACACTGGCCGTAGAGAAAAAGCAAGCACCGTGCGCTATATATTCAACCTCTGTCTATTATGACGCGCCATAATAGAAAAAGAGGTTGAATATACAGCGCACGGTTCATTATTGAATTTTTCATGCGGAAACCCCAACTTTTTCGAAAATATTGTATAGCCTATGTTCCTATTTTCATCACGGAAAATTTAGGATTCTAATGGTGAAATAATTTTTCTAATTGATCCAGTAGTTTCGGAGCCTATTCAATTCAAACAAACAAACAAACATACAAACAATCAAATCTTTCCTTTTTATAATATTAGTATAGATTCTCGATGTTGTTTAAAGAAAATATAAATAAATAGGTATTATTTATTAGTCATCTAGTAGGTACCCACAACACAAACTCTGCTTAGCTTGGCTAGATGATGCTGTGTGGATTGTCCAGCATTTAATATTTATTCTATACTTTATTTTCTAATGGAAGTGTTTCATTTTGTGTCGGCCTACGAGTTTACATTTTATCTAACTAGGTCGGTCCTTGGCTTCAAACGATACAGAATTATCTTTCTTCCTGTCCGATGGTAAAATACTTTTTAGAAATAATTACGTTACTGGTAATATAACAAACTAGCGCACGGTTATTTAAAAAACAAATCATACGGATTCCCAAGCTGTAATTTATAATGCAATAAAACACAGAATCTTTAAATAATAAATACATAATAAATAGTACTACACCATTCAAATTTGAAATATGGTAGTTCAGAAGAAAATCTATAAATTTACAAAAAGTTACTGGAACCAGCTTTCCATTGTCATGGCAAAATTCATCATCAGCCCATCTTAGCCCACTGCTGGACATAGGCCTAATGAGCGCCAAACAGCTGTAATTTATAAACCAATAAAACACAGAAATTGTATACGTAAATATTTTTTTTTATTTATATAATAAATACATGTGCAAGAATATTATACTATTCAAGTTTAAAAAAGTTCAAAGTTAACCACTTTGAACTTTTTTAGTAGAAAAAATATAAATTTACCAAAAAAGTAATGGAACCAGGTTTCCAATATCAAGGCATAATTGAACAGCTGTAATTTAAAAAGCACTAAGGTCCAAAATTAATGACCAAATATTAGCAGAAGTATGTTTTTCTCCAATAATTTGAATTATAAATCGGTTCTTGAAATTAATCTTCTCTTTACAAAGTACCTCGTTTTATTCGAGCAGGAACGTAGTGAAAAAGAGATGTTCGTATTGGAGGACAATTGAAGACATGAGTGGATGAAGGTGTTATGTCGCATTTTTTGAATTTTTGCTTTTTCATCGTCAATGAGGTATTTAAGTCACTACAAAAGTCGTGGCACCTTCAGATTTCATACTTTTAAGCTGAACGATGAGAAAAATAATGGATGAAGGGGTTATGTACACAAAAAGCTAATCTTCTTAGTGGAAGAAAGTGTTATGGGCACTTAACACCCGACTTCAATAATACATCACAAAATAATGTAATGGAAGAAAGTGTTATGTGCGTACATAGCTCCTTCATCCGTGATTTAACTTATCAAAATAGACAAAACGGTTTTTTTAATATGGATGAACGGTGTCATGTTCTGTTCATAACACCTTCATTAATATTTCAACTTGTTTATTTACGAAAGTTTTATGCAAATATTAACGGCCAGTCTTGATAAAAAAATTAATGAAGTAAGTAAAATATTTTTCTGAATGCTTTTGCTAAAACGGTTTGACAAAAATGTCTCGAGGAAAGAAAATGGTAAGTAGATGTTACATTAAAACTAAGTGAAAATGACATTTTAAATAAAAGCGTTCAAGAGAATAAAGTAAATAACCTCAAAATTTATGGAGAAATTTGTAAGTAAGTGTTTTGTTTCGAAACTATTTTTTTTACCCCTGACGCAAAAAGAGCGGTGTTCTAAGTTTTACGTGTTTATGTATCTGTGTGTGGCTGTGTATCTGTGTCTGTCTGTGGCACCGTAGCTCCTAAATGGATAATCCGATTTGATTGCGGTTTTCTTCAATATAAAACCTTGTTTGTCGAGATGATTCTTAGCTATGTTGACTACCTCGGTGGCGCGGCGGGCAAAGGTCCGATGCAGGAGGTTGCAGGTTCGATTCCTGCCTCGGGACTAATGTTTGTACGATCTGTAAATATTTGTTCAGGGTGTTCTGGATGATGTTTTCTATAAGTATAGTAATAATAAAAAATATGGGGTATTTGAAATTTAATATTATTCCTTAACCATCAATCTTTTGAAAGGATACGAATGTTAGTTCACTAACGTGGAGTTAAGTAAAGTCACAATCCTTGCGACTAAGGTATTTTGCTTGTGTATACGGTACGGTGTGTATTTTGGAATAAAAGTATATGTAGATATCTATTCCCGATCAATATCGTGAAATAATTTGTAAGGCGTCAAGATTAAATCAAGTTATTAATATGGCTGGGCATTTCAGGAAAATCAGCTGTTTGCAAGAAAAACTAAATCTGGTAAATAGGAAAAAAGATATTAATACGGCCAAAGTCAATTTCAGAGATGGTATTCGTTAGATACGTGGAAGAATTTGGTTCGTATCTAAATAAAGAGACCTATGATATGATGACAACCTCTAAAAAAGTGGATATACTATACCTACTAAAAAGAAACTCTAGACCAGATGATTTTCTTATAGAACGGGTTACAGATAACTATGGCACGATAAAAACGGAGAAAAAAGATGATATTAAGGAACAACTGAAATTTGTAAAGGCGGAATATCGTTATTTCTACGAAAATATACTAAAAAAATTATTATATTTTAATTTTAAGTGAACTTTTAGTGTATAAAACACGTTCATACACTATTCTTGAATTATTTACACGACTAACATGTTTGTGAATGAAGGTGCTATGTACGTTTTTTTGTATAAATGACCCACTTATATATATATTTTTTTTTCAAATAGTAATAATATACAAGTGAATACATAATTACCTATAATTTTTGTAAATCTCAGCATCATAACTCAAACACTATAATTTCTACACCTAAAAAACCTTAAATGCAATTTTTCTCCATTTTTTGTTTTTGTTGCATAACACCTTCATCCACTCGTGTCTTCAATTCATAAGCGGTAGCGACTAGCGGGTTACGCAGATAATTATTACGTTAATAAACTACACACACCAAATTCGGCGACTTAGCCCCGATGGCACGTTGGTATGACGTTTTTGTGTAGGACTTTGTTGATACCCGATAGTACTTAGGCTACTAGTCGGCAGGTTTGCCGAGTATATAGCCTCAGGTAATCAGTATTTCATTTATTGTTGTGAATCAGGTCATTACAGTCAATTCATAGGATTTGTTTATATCTCTAGATACGGCCACTTTGGCATACAACATTTCATAAAACATTTTAAATAAATAACGAAACTACTACTAATGCAAATAATCCATGAATTTGATTTCATAACAAGTATAGACAAATGACGTTTGTGACATTTTTGTCCTCCTGACTATAAGATTTTAAGAGTAGTTTTTGTCGTACTAAGAAGGATTTTCTCGTTATCATCCACTTTGCTTCTTTTACAATTCAGTAGATCATAAAAAATGAGGCCAGAAACTCCAATAGGCTTCGGCTTCTTCCAGTTCTTTGACAGCAAAATCTTTTCACTTAGACCACATCAAATTCTCCTACAAAACGTACAACTATTGTTTTCTCGCCGAACTTCGGGAAATTGGGTTTGCCTTTAATAAATTGAAAATCTTTGCGAGTTTCGTTTCTACGTCCGACTTGTTGAGTAATCGATTGTGTACTCTGCTTCATATAACTGAGTGTTTGATTGATTTGTCCAATAACAGCACGTTATTTTCTGAATTTGTATGCTCAGATTTGTTTTCACTTTTTATGAATGTTGTTCGTGTTCCAACGTTTGTATATTTGAAACTGTGGTTGAATTTGCTCTTGCTTATACGAAACAAAGAACTTTATCGGATTTAAGTATTATATATTTACCTGGTTACCTCAAGATGTGGTTAGGTTGGTAAATTATCTCAGAAGGGTTGAACATGGTTATTTTGATGGAAAAACAATGTTTCTTTTTAAATCCGGCTTTAGTATACCTCTATCTAGTGTTAAAAAAATATGACTTGTTATAAAAATACGATATATTGGTCTGCAACACCGTATAGTTAGATAATATCGAATAATATAGTATAATAATTTACCTGTTTTATCTTTAATAAGGTAACCTTTATTAAAAAAAGAAGATTCTTTATTAATAATTAACTTGATTGTGTTCTTTTATTTAGTAGTAGAACTTGGGAAGAGAAATTGGGTGATTTAAGTTTATGTGAATACCTTTTGGAATACCCCCAACACCACTTGTTATTATTAAGTTTCAAAAGCTCTCGAATCAATCCTTTTATGTCTCAAAAGGTTCAAATTAATTTACATAGCCCTTTTGTCCTACGTCTCGTGAGATCTCTTTGAGCGTCTTTAGATTCGCTTATCTCAAGTCGCCGGGTTCCGTAAGCCATTCAGCCTTTGTCTACAGGATTTAGGTTAGATCTACGGATCTCTAAAGGTATTAGTCTTTGGTCTTTGTTTAGCCTTTTCGCTTTGAAATTGAGATGGGGGAATTAAGTGTTGGGCGGAGATAATAACCATGTATTGGTGGGAGATTAAATGTTGTCATTCAATGACAGTAACAATTACAGTCGGTTTTCTAGTTTAGAAAGTTTGACATATTTTAATGATTTCTGTGGCGCAGTGGGCGAAGGTTCACCTACGATGCAGAGGATAGCGGGCTCGATTCCCGCCTCGGGGCAGATGTTTGTACCTGCAATGTTAATTATTAATGCAATATTCCGAGTGTTCTGGTCGTTTTCTATGTACCTATATAAAATAAAAAATATATTTCTATGTACAATGTTGTAGCTAAATCAGCCATCAGCCATGGGTTGGGTACTAGTTGGCTAATTTAGCTACAGTATTGTACTATTGTCAATTGCTTGTGTTATAGGTAACACAAGCTCTGCTTAGCTTGGGGTAAGATGATGCTATGTAATCAACATAGCATCATCTAACCCCAAGCTAATTCATTTCAGTCCATTATTATTAAATTGTTTATTTCGAATTAATAACGGTGGTGGCTCAATACTATATAAGTGAGAATATTTACATCTACGTTGCGGTATTATTAGATGAGTTTAGCCGAATTAAGCCATATTTCCTAATGCAACATAATGTAAACATCGTCTAACAACATAATGTTAACATCGTTTAACATTGTCTCCCATATTGTTGGATGTCATAAAAGTCATATTGCCAGCATAGAAAATATGGCTTATATGGGCTCTACGTCTGATCATACCCCAGATCGTGATTAATAGGCAAGCCTATAAACTATGGAGTCAGTACTTGGAAACCATAGAAAAAGTTCGATAAGATCTTAGTTTTGTATAGAGAGACCTGGTCGTTCTTTATTACTTTTGTAAATAATAATAGCTAAGTAGAGCTTGTGTTATGAGTACAAGATGACTGACGTAGTTACTTAGAATATATAATATTGAATTATATTTTTACTTATAATATTTAACATAACATGTGATGCCGACTTTAAGAAATATATCATAAATCATAATGTCAGAAGTTGAAACCCGTAATTTGAATGTATATTTTTATGCTCTGCGTTAGCGCCCCTATTCTGCTAAAAACTTTTAATTTTAATCATTTATTTAAATTCATTCAATTAATTGTTAGCGGGTTAGTTATGAATCTAGTTTGTGTTGGAACAACAGCAACGTTGTATCTTTTATCCTTCGTTACACTCTTCATCAGGGTGATTGCGGCTCACCTCACACCCGTAGTAATATCACTCTATCTATAGTGATAGGGCATAGCGCCCTGCGCTATGGCGCTCATTAGGGAAGGCCTATCTTCAGCAGTGGACTAAATTGGGCTGATGATGATGTTTATAACGCTAACTTTGTTTTGAGCTATTTGTTTTGATCGTGAAGTTAGATAACATCAAAAGGCTTGAAGTTGAAAGATTTATTGTGTTTGTTTAACCCAGTTATGAGTCTGTGTCAATATGAATTGGATAATGAGGATGTCGATGGGTTTGTGGTATTATTTAATTTACTAATAGCTCCAAGCTTCAGCATTGTTTGAATTACACCAATCGATAGACCTAATAAAACAGTAACAATGCTCCTTTTATTTATTCAATCTAGATTAGAACTGATATATCGTCGTATCCTACGAATACGGTTACAGTTGCAAAACACCAACTTTACAGGAGACGGTTTTTTCTGATTATTTCGCAAAGTTTCTATTGAACGAGTGTGATTTTTTTTGCTAAAACGTTTTATCATATTTTCTGCTAAATTATCATAAAGGTTTCATAAATAAAAAAAACCTTTTTCCCTAGTTTTTGTCCCTTAGCACCTTGTTCCACGTGCAAGTTTCAAATCGACGTTATACTCAGCGCCATTGTGACCGTTTTCCACGCAGATTTCGCTTCACGTCCTCAACTAGGGGGGTAACAAACGTCTTTGTAAACTTATTCGACGGGATTATGATGGACAATTACACATTTTACGAAGGTCATAGTTTATTGTCCTTCATAATTTGGTTTTGTACCTTGATAATTTGCATCAGAAATTGTTTATTGCTGTACTTAGGATGCGCTGTACATCCAGAGACGATATTAAATGTATTTAGTTTGACTAGCACTTAATCGACGACCTATATGGCGCAGCTGCTGGCGAAGGCCTGACTTCGTCGCTGGAGGTTGCGGGTTCGTTTCTCGCCTTGGGAAAAATGTTTATACATTTATTGCCGCTGATTTGTCACAGCTGGTTAGTAGGTACAGCTAAAATGCAACAAATCATTCGAAAGCCAAAACCGAGTTCGTGTAAAACTGTGCAATTGCTGACATACCTACTAAACAAAATGTGTTTTCGTAAACTATGTAAAACTCGTCCTAGGGTTTATTAAGGCATGATTTAATGTAATGATTGGAACGAATTTTTTAGTTATTATGGTAGGTACTCACTTAGAATAATTCTAAGGGTACTCGTATAATAAAAAATTATAATAAATAATGGAGTTTTCTGGCCACAACGCCCAGCCTAAACCGATGAAGCTAGAAAGCTGAAATTTGGTGAGCTGGTTTCAGGATTTTTCAAAATATTCCTGAAAATTTAGTGAAACAGGTAATTAAAGTTTTATAATTTCATTCTATATTGAAATATCTATAACTTTATAATGCAAGGTGCTATTAGCTTCAAATTTCATTATGTAATGAATGATAGAACAGTAGGTAAATTAAAAAGGCAATATTATGTGATTTATTTTAAGGAAAATTGCTAAGAACAATTAAAATACAAAACTATTCAACATTGTGTTTCAGGATTTTTGAAAATATTCCTGCAACCTGTAAATACGGTTATTGAAATATTGGATTTGTAATTTTTGGTAACGTATTTAAATGACTGTTACTATTTAACGTGCGCTGGTAATGCCCTCAAATTTTATTTATGTATTGAATATACAATAGATGGTTAAACATGTTTTAAGGTCTATTTTCATATCTCTAAATTAGGGTAGAAAAAAGTCAAACTTCCCGATATTCAGTTTCAATCCAATTGGTCTTGCATAAAATCTCAATTTACTAACTTAATGAAATAATAACAATGAATGAATGTTTGAAGATTAATTAAAACTTCTCTCAAAATGGGCTAAGGTAGAATGTTTGAAGCATATTGAATGAGAAGAAAAGAAAGAAAGAAAGAAAGAAAATTTTTTATTTGAAGAAGACTAAATACTAATAATAATATAATAATTCAGAATAATAATAAATACTAATAATACTATTCAGAAGACTGCTTCAAATTCACTAAATAAAAAATATTTTGGAAACTTTTTAAAAAAGAATACTTTATTAACGGACATAAAAATGATATCATAAGCGTCTTTCCGATTTTGGTGAAATTCCGATTTTTTATTATAATAGGGAATTAGCTGATTTCGTGAAAGTGTTTTACCCTAAACACGTCCACGCCAATGAAATTACAAGCGAGTCAGCTAGTTGTCATTACATTATAAGAGCATTCATTACATGATTATTGTCATTCATAATAGATTGATATCAGAGCCAAGGCATATTCATCGAATTTTTTTTTGCTGTTAATTTTCTAATTTATTTAGTATTTAAATGCTATAGTCTATTAAAAAAACAACAAGTAATGGAATTAAAATTCGCAGATGTTTGTAGAGAGTGTTTTGGTTGATTTGTATGTATGTATAGTAAAAAAAAAAATATTATATCTATAAGGTCTATTGTGTTAAGTCATCTGATACCCAAAACACAAGTTTTAGTCGATTGTTCAGCATTTTATTTATTCATCCTATCAATCTCGTTACTGTGTCCAGATTAGAGAACTCGTCAATGAGCCTGTCTGAAGCCAACTACTATGTAGTTGCTCACGTTAAAATATTAAAAAGAAAACACATATTTATTTCGCTGTTTTGTAGACTCTGTCGTCTGATGACCTTATTTGTAGAAGTCGAAAAATCCTGAAATTATTGACTTCTCTTGAAAATCCTTAAAACCCGTTTCTCTTTATTTTATTTTTCACATTGGATTGGACAAGCCAATAATTTAATATGTTACGATTTTGCCGTACAAATGCCGCACTATGTATCTATTATACATATTTCAGTATTTTGTATTATTGTTTAGCTTTTATACAAAGTTTCAAACTTATAGTCGTCAATGGAATATCTGGAACTCTGGCAATTTTTACATTTTCTAATTTCCAAGTGATTTTTATACAAAAAGTCAAATAGCTTACAATCAATTCAATACTTTAGTAAATACAAAACCAATACAATAATTCAAATAATTTTAACCTTTACTAAAATCTTAAAGATTTTTTTAGTTTGGTTAAATTACCGATTTACCAAATGTCAGAAATATTTTTATAGTTTGAACAACTGTTGGTTTATAGTTCAAACAAATTGTGTCACTGTTCTCAGTTCTTATTGAGGGACCTTTATAAAAAAAACCCTGAAAGGCGTATGATAATTTCATAAAATATTGATATTCTATATTAAAAAGTTATAGAGAATTCAAAACAAAACCCAACTACGTATCTCAAACATGTATAACCCGTTCCAGTCCATTTTAAGGAGTATTTTAAAACTTCCTGAAACAAATATTCATTTATTTATATTATTAAGATTTCACAATGCAATAGGTATTTCTAACAAAATAATATAGGTACTTCGCAAATGAAGTGATTATTTGCATCCGCATTCGTGAATGTGAAAGATGTACATTCGTTACATATATATCTATACTAATACTGTAGATACGAAGGTCAGACCCTGTCTGTCTGTTTGTTGCTTTAACGCTTTAATCGATTTAACGATTATATTTTTCTTCACAAAGAAGAAAAATGAACAAGAAACTAGCAAGTAGTGCTTAGTAGGTTGTTAGAACATAATTATGTATGTACACGTACCTACCTCGCAATTACATATAAATTTAGCATTTTTCGTGCTTTCATAGCCAAAGACAATTCATGTGCCTAGCCAAACTATTAAAAATGCACTTCGTAGTCGACAAACATGGCGGTAATCCGCGCCCGCGCGCCTTTTCACCCGCGCTACATGGTTACTCTGGAGTATGTAACCGTATTCGCCGGGAAATACTTGTGATCTTTGCGTTTTTCACGTGGAAGAAAGTGCCAAAGCTGTTTGTTAACTTTTTCGTCGGGCTAAATCGATCAATGCAATTGTGACCAAATTTTAAAATCTTAATAACTTTTTTATTTTCAGTATTTTTTAATTTTTTTCGAAATGGTATGATGTAAGTCATAATGGAGATTCCAAAAATGCAATAAAAATAAAAAGTCACACTGGCGACTGTGACCCTATTCGTAGGATACGACGATATTACGGATTTGTGGGTATTTCAGCTTTTTTTAAATACAGATACAATATTATAGAAGAAAAATTTGACTGTGAGTTTGTTTGAATTAGGCTTCGAAACTACCAGACCTATATGAAAAACTCTTACGATTTGAATCCTAGACTATCCCTGATGAAAATAGGCCATAGAATATTTCGAAAAAGATAAATCCGTATAATAACTTAAATAACGCAACCCATCGTGATTCGTGATAGTCAATTATAATCTTTTGATATTTTTGTTAAATAACCGTGAAAAGTCGGGGCGGGCTGCTTGTATATGATAAACTGGTGAAAGCTTATGAATTCAGGATACTGTGCTTCATGAAAATTATGGATTTTACGGGAGATTATACAGAAAGACGTGGTAAACCCAATCATAAAGCAACGATAGAATAATTTTAATCCTTTTGCGAAATCCCTCCTTGTATTTTGCAGGATTTAAATCATTTGTGTACCTTACCTTCAGGATATTTACTCTATCCACCATTTTCCAATGGGTACGCTGTAATTGATATAAGATGCCCAGGGTGGGGATTATGGGCAATAACCCCTAAATAATGATGCCATCTATGGCGCTCATTAGGGGAGGCCTATGTCCAGCAGTGGACTATTATAGGCTGGTGATGATGATGATGATGATGACGCTGTAATTTTCTTGTAGGTTCCAAGTTTTCAGAAATTTGTGCAATCTCTGAAGTAATACCTAACTAATTAATTGTGTAAGTTTACTTTATTTTCTTTGTTTGTTTTTATGCCGTCGTCGTGATCGAAATAATTATCTATCTATCTAAGTAAGAATGTTAGGAAAGCTGTTTAAAATAAATGATTCAAAGTGACGACGTTTCGAATTAAATGGACACAAAAGTAAAGAAAATATTTCAGAAAGATCTTGCGGCCGAGAAATGCAAATTACAACGGAAAAATTAAAAAAATAAGAAAAAGGAAATGGAAGGATGAAATTAAAAATAAATTAAGATCCAACCAGTGAGGTCGAGGCAAGATGTTCGAGAATATTTTAATATGAAAATGTTTTTGGCCGACGACTGATAAAAAAGTGGGTGAACCTCAATTCAACCCGTTTCATGAAAATTCTTTTGTATCGACACTTATTTTAATATATAATATATATCTATATAATCATAATTTTATGAGTAAATACATAAACACAGACAAACCACACAGCATCTCCTAGCCCAGGCTAAGCAGACCTTTTGGGTACTCAACTCAATATATAGATATATATTTTTAATATATATAGAAAACGACCAGACCACCCGAAACAAACATCTATTGATCGTACAAGCATTTTCTAAATTCAGCAAATTTTTTTTCTTTGTTCAATCTACGCTAGAAAACGGAACTTTATCCAAATAGTTTTTATTCAGTTATAAGTTATAATAACAGTTTCAGTTACAATAACATTTTGAATAAAGAACCTTACCTACCAACTAAGCTTCGCATTGAGTTGGTACATCTACTTACTTTAGTATGTATTCCCTAAAATTCTAAAAAATATTGATCTGTCATTTTGTAACTATTATTGACCAAGTGTAAAGTAAATTAAATTTACATAACAATACATTCATACATGAAACAATCACATTAACGTAAGAACAATCTTTATTATTATAATATTAAGACTAATCGTGTTATTGCTTGATCTCTACACTAAGACCTTGTGCTTCAGAGACCAAAAAGTATTATGGATCTAGTTTATATTGACAATGCTAAGGTTATTTGGACATAGACTAGTGACATAGAGACCTATCTTATGAAGTCTACATACACCCCAAAACCGGCGAACAACCCAGCCTTTGCTGTATTTCAGTGCAAGGCGGCAAACTTTTGACAGCTTGTCGGCGGCGACCTGCCAAGATTGGGCCGAAGTATAAGACATCAAAAATAGCGGGATAACTTTTTAGAGGTTTGGGCATACCCGACCTATGTGTGTTTTCGTATATGGAAATAGAACGAATAGTATTGTTTTGAAACCTTATACAAGAACATACATAGACAAAAACAGCGGGTTAACTTTTAGAGTTTTGAACATACCCGACCTATGTGTGTTTTCGTACTTATATGGAAATAGAACGAATAGTATTGTTTTGAAACCTTATACAAGAACATACATAGACAAAAACAGCGGGTTAACTTTTAGAGTTTTGAACATACCCAACCTATGTGTGTTTTCGTATATGGAAATAGAACAAATTGTACCTCTATTGTTATGAAACCTTATACAAGAACATACATAGACAAAAACAGCGGGTTAACGAATATACCCAACCTATGTGTGTTTTCGTATATGGAAATAAAACGAATTGTATTGTTATGAAACCTTTACCGAAATAGGTATAATATTTAATGATCTTCTTCGTGATAGAATATTATTCTTTAAGCGCTTTATTGCTTTATCCAGATAAGCTCAATACCTCACTACTCTTGTCTTGAAAGTTCCTCTTTAAGTGAAATAGCGGGTTTTGTAAAGTTTCATTTAGTATAAGTTATTATCTTGAATTAGGGTTGACTTCAAAGAAGTTATAGTTTTTATTTGTTAGTCCTTTAACATTATTCAATTATTATGTTGTTATTTTAATATCGTTTTGAATAATTATCTTACCCATGGTTAATTAATGGAAAGGTTGAAATGTTTGAAAATAAAATAGAGTTTTAATGCTGCCTTGAAATTTTGAACCCTACGAACTTCATGTCACCTATTTCTATAAGATCCCGGTTTATAAACAATACTGAACTATTTTGGAATGATAACAAGTCTTACACGTAGAGAATAAGTATTTTAATATTCTTAGGTATGGAGAGGGAGTTTAGAGGATATTTTGTGCAGAAAAATTCTTCAACACTGAATTTAATCTGTATCATATGGAAGCAATGACGAAATTAAATCTTCGAGGCTAATATATAAGGAATATAAATTATCGCACCTGGCAGCCCTACTACGACGCAACTTAGCAAAACCGCGAAACGGCAAACTTCTGACTTATTGTGTTGGCGAATATTAATTTTGCTGGATAAAAGTTTATCTTTGTCACTGCATTGACGCTCTACTTTACCGATAGAATTATCTAAACTAGCAACTTGCCCTGTCCCTGTTTGAATAATTATTTAAGTAGGAATATAACCCGGTAGTCAAATGTGGTGTAGAATATGGCAAAAAATAAAAAAAAATATCCCAAAAATGTTCGATCTCGGCGGGATTTCAATCCGTAACCTTTCCTTAGTAAGGGATAATCTACACATCTGTGCAAAGAAATCAACTACCCAAATTCGAAAATATTTGGCTTTCTTCGGACTCTGGCGCCGTTAGCTATAGTCGCGGGTTCAGGTCTCGCACAAATTGAAAAAATTATGCAGATTATTAAATTTTCTAAGAAATTAGCCCTAGTGCTTACGCACTATAAACGCAAATAACTTTCTATGGCCTAACCTTCCACGTTTAGCTGTGTAATTACATTTTGAGGAGTTGGGTATTTCTTAAATTTCACCTAAAGTAGATAACTACCAGGACATGAAAAAAGCAATGGTGTTTCTGTTTTCATTAATATTAAGACTTTTCTTAAAATAAACACAAAGAATATAAAAAGAAATGTAATGGAAAGGTTTATTTACATAAAAAGGGTAACAAAGTTCCTTTCAATCATAATTCTAAGTAGGAGTAGCTAGTATTATTCTTACATAGTACCAATTGATAAATTCGAAGCAAGAACCATCAGGGGTGGAATAGTTTGACTCTTTGCTCTTAGTTCTTACTTGTTTTAGGAGGCAAGGGCTCATTCCCTCGACTCTATCAGCCCTTCTAGCATAGGAATTGTTCTGTACTGTAGAATAATAGTCGAGTCACTAATTACATCGCGTTGCCATACATTGCGGATATTAATGAAGTAGAAGGATTGACTTTCAAATAATTAACGCATTCGATGACAAAGTGATGTAATATTTTCTATAATACCCCAGACCACAATCCCCGTGCTAGGGAGGCAGGATATAAAGTTCTCCTAATTATTTCTCATCATCATCATCATCATCAACAGCCTAAATAGTCCACTGCTGGACATAGGCCTCAATAACTTTTATTAATTGTTATTTTTCTATAGAATGTGCACTATAGAATTTTCTATCATCTAAATGTAATTAAAACTTGTAACTTAACCATGTGCGGTGTTTGTGCTAGATAGTGATCACTCCAAATATATTACTATTAATAATAAGACTAGTAAGAATATTATAAACTTTTCTTTAAAAAAATATTTTTATTATTATTATTAACGTGCGGTGTTTGAATGCACGGGTTGTTATGATCTAAAAGTTATTTACAAGTTTTAATTACATTTAGATGATAGAAAATTCTATAGTGCACATTCTATAGAAAAACAACAATTAACAAATAAAGTAAACATTATAAAAAATATGACAATTGGCGTTTGCGCATGTCGGATTGGCTTATTGATAGGATTCTTGGATTGAACATGTGGATTTATTATGGGGCTAATACTAGATAGTATAAATAATTAATAAATAATTCTGGACAACTCGATTCAACCGATATTATCTGCTGTATTTGCTCATAATCCACACCTACCAAGCACCTAGAAAATACACTCGAGAGCAGTTGAATCCGGGTCACTCAAAGAATAAAAAAAAATCTCGGAAAGTAACCCTTAGTTGCATTAACCTAGCATTCTTACTTTCCGAGATTTTTTTTTTCTTTGAGTGACCCGGATTCATTGCTCTCGAGTGTACGTGTATTTAAAATTCTCATTACAATTTGGAAGCAAGCAAGTTCACCTTGCAAAATTTTAGTAATAAAAATGTTCTTTTAACGGAGTGAAGTTATCAACACATCAACTGTGACTTAATCCATGCCATAACTTCATTCTATTCCCAACTTTGTGCAACTACCCGCTGCTTAAAGGATATTTAACGTAATTACGTCTTGATGAGTTTCAAAATCTCTTGGCAAATTCGAAAGACAAACTCTGAAGGATTTAGTGTTCACTTCGAAAGATTTTCAAAAGTTTGTAATAAAATCAAAAAGGACAAACAACTCAATCTTGTTTTCTTGTTGTGATTTCATGCTTTAAGTTAAATATTTTGCAAAGTGAGGTCGTATTTTATGTTATTTTGAATGGAATAGTCTTGTCGTTTAAATAAATAATGCTGGACAATCAACACAACATCATCTAGCCCCAAGCTAAGTGAGCTTGTGTTATGTGGATGACTGATATACTTAATACAATAAATTACATAGATAGATATGTTTTATTATGCATAGAAAAGACCAGACCAACCGGAACAAATATCTGAAGACCGTACAAACATTTGACCCATGGCGGGAATCGAAACCGCAACCTCCTGCGTCGCAGGTGGACTTATGGCCACCGCACCACAGAGGTCGTCAAACTGAATTAACGGGAGTATTTTAAGAAAAGCCTTAACATATACCTAGCTGGGTTAAAATGGCCGCCACTCAGAAAGGGTAATATTTACAAGGTGGTCCAAAGTCACCCCCAAAATAACATACGAATTATTCTGACATATCCAAAAGCTTTGTAGGTAGGGTCAACTCCTAAAAAAAATTCAAAAAAAATATTTTTTATCGCTCATGGAAAAGTGATCGTTTTGGTCATTAACTGTAATTTATTTATTTATTGTGATAAGATTACAAAGCAGTTTACAATTACATTTCATACATTTTAAATATTTTTTTTATAATATGATTGTTTCCTTATTTTTTTATAATATGGCAATTTCCAGAAATAAACTAGATTTTGTTCTTCCATAGTAAAAACTTGACAGTAATTTTGATTTTTCTATTTAGATTGATATAATTTTATGTAAAATTTAAATAACTTGCCTTCAAATGATTGAACATTATTGTAAATTAATTTATTCAAAAAAGGAATTAGCATTATCAGAAAACAAAAAGAAAATGGCTGACCAATAAAGACGTGTATACATAAATTTAAAGAAAATAACATAAATGTAAAACTAGGCTATACCTACGGCTATAAAAGCTTTCGCCCGTTCATTTTTAAAATGAACAAAGTTACAAAAATATAGCAAGTTTGCTTCGCCCATCATACAGTCATTCAACAGAGTCCTAACTCCTTAAATATTTGGGATTATGTTGACTGCTGAACTCTAAATTTTAATATTTATCTGTAATTTTAATATAAAAAGTATAATTGCCATTTTTATGGACTGAGTCTGAATAAACAAACCTCTTTTTATTTTATTATTGTGACTTTTTCAGCGTCTAATCCAACCCTTTCCCAGCCCACTCAAACTAAACCTCTTTTCTCCAGGTGAACCGGCAATCAGGTCGAGGTACGCTCGCCTCACAGTTCTCGTGCCTCCAGAGCCACCTAAAATACTGCAAGGCAGTTTCTACTCTACCACCAAGGACAGAAATATCAGATTGGAGTGCATCTCTGTTGGAGGGAAGCCACCAGCTGAGGTAAGAAAAGTTTGAAACTTAGTAAAGTATATCTCTCTCAACTGTAGGCAAAGTTAGGTATCTTGTATTGACCTATGTCAGAAAGAGATAGATAGTCAATACGTATTTTATTGTTACTGTGTACTTAGTAGTTACTGTTACTGTGTTTTATTGCACCTTAAAAATAATCTTAGTATTTACTACTACTTACCAGTTACTGTTTGTTTTTTAAGGTGCAATAAAAATACCTATAATCTATCTATCTCACTCTGATGTGGTATAATCGGCGGCCTTATCGCTGAATGATATCTCTTCCAGGTAACTATTGGATGGACATGATTGGGTAGTAATAAAGTGACGGTGACGTAGCTAAAAGTCACATAAAGATAAATGTTTTGGTCAGAATAACATGTAAATATAAAAACAGAAACTACGACAAGCAGAAAAACAATAATTAATAAGACAAAACTCAGCTTAGTTATTTAACTTCGACGTAAGAGCACGAAAACTTTGCTTTTTGGTTTTTTTATAAGCAGATCTTGAACACATTTTTTTCCAAGTAGACTAAAACTAAAAATTAAATACCTGTCCTGACAGAACGTATGTGGGAAGCCTTAACTTGATGCTAGACTAACCTTTCTCCTTCCTTTCACAAAGAAGTTTTAAACCTCTTCACAAAATCCCCGTTATGCCAAAACCCGGTTTTTATAGTTCAAACCAAAACAACGTAAAAATTTTGAACAGAAAAATATACCAACCTGAATAATATCCTTTCCAGGAGAATAATAATATCGACACCAGAATAACAAAGAGTTGTTATTTTTTATCTTGAAATTCATCCCTCCGAATAAAAGCTTAATACTTAAAAGATTTCCGAAAACCTGTGTCATGCCGCCTCAATCATAATAATCCCCAAAAAATCTATAAAAGTACAAAAAATCCATAAAAGAACAAGCACTAAGCGCGAAAAATGGAGGTCATTATTATTCACTCCCGACAAAGCTCTAAGAATATCACTTTGTCATTCAAGAAAAGCGTGATTCGGGCGAAATTGTGAAAAATATGAACAGGGCGAGGTAAGCATAGATAACCTTATAGCAGACGTGGTGGGGTGATGGTGGGAAGTGAAGCGACGAGCATTTTCATCTCCTTTCTTTAATCACTTATTTTTCGGGGATAATACCACTCTGATTTGTCTGCCAAGTGTTCATGTATTTTGTATTGTATTGTATTTGTATTTCTTTATATAAAAAACTTATTCTATTCTTATTTCTACTACACTTTAAACATAATATAAGGTTTGTCTAGTGTCGATGTTTACATCGTATTGCCACACATTTAGCATAAATTTATTCAAATAAAGAAAAGCATAAATAAACTAAGTCTTCCTAGCATTATCAGGGATTCATAAAAATATTACCTCCTAATACACTCGAGAGCAATGAATCCGGGTCACTCAAAGAATCCAAAAAATCTCGGAAAGTAAGAATGCTAGGTTAATGCAATAAATTGTTCTCCGACGAATCAAAATTTATGCTCTACAAGCACGATGGAAGACACAGAGTGTATAGAAGACCAGGGGAAAGATTCAAGCAAGCATGCATCGAAGAAAAAGTAGACTACGGTGGTGGGTCTGTACTTGTGTGGGCCGGAATTTCCTCTGAAAGTCGCACAGAGCTCGTGATCATAGAAAACGGCTCTTTAACTAGCGTAAGATATGTGGAAGAAATCCTCAACGAACACGTTGGTCCATTTATGGTCAATTTGGGTGAGGATGCTATATTTATGCATGACAATGCCCGACCTCATACAGGTAGGATTGTGAATGACTACCTTCAAGAGATGAACATTACTTGTATGGAGTGGCCAGCGCGCAGCCCGGATATCAACCCGATCGAGCATGCTTGGGACGAGCTAGGGAGATGCGTAAAACAACGAAACCCTCCCCCAATCACGCTTCCTGAGCTCAAAATTGCTCTCACAGAGGAATGGGAGAATATTCCCCAAAATCGTATAAGGAACTTGGTGTACAGCATGCCAAACCGCGTAAACGCAGTAATGGAAGCACGAGGAGGTAATACGAAGTATTGAAATTCAAGAAAATCGTCATAAAGTTCAAAAATCATAAAGTTCATGTTTCCAATTTTTGTTTTAAGGAGAGATCAGCAGTTTTTTTTCTTTATGTAATTTTGTGTAAATAAAATGTATGGTGACTCATATTTTATTAACTTTCATTTAAGGAGTATTAAATTGTCTATTAAATACAATTTATTGCATTAACCTAGCATTCTTACTTTCCGAGATTTTTTGGATTCTTTGAGTGACCCGGATTCATTGCTCTCGAGTGTATTACCTCCTCATGTACAAGAGACTATCGATTAAAATTAAGGTTCACTCGTTCAAATTTAACAAATCAAGTTATTTTTCTGGAAAATGTTAGGTACGAACGATTATTAATAACATAATCAGACCCCATGACGCACATGTCTAAAGTGAATGGACAGCACTAAAATAGGTTAAAATGTAATTTTTCTTGCTAATCTCCCTAAGAGGATATAACTATTATAGTCCCGTGCCCATGTTAAAATTATCGAAGATCCGCTCCCTTTATCGCTCCGCTTACCGCGAAAGGCCCGTTGGGACAAGCCTGCGAATTCCATTAGGCCGTGACATTGATTAATTAATATTATGAGTCCCTCTGAAATGGGACAAAGAGGGACCACTCCAATTAGTCTATTGATGTCAATGGAAAATATAATGGTTTTATGAATTTCGCTTTCAGTTTTTAGTTTTATTTTTGATTCAATCTCAATGCTTTCAATGCGAAGCTTCGTTGAAGATAAGTCGCATTTAAAGGTTCGTATGCTCAGCGTGGGGATTATGGGCAATAACCCCCAAATGATAAATAAAGCCATCTGTGGCGATCATTAGGGGAGGCCTAATATCCAGCAGTGGACTGATATAGGCTGAAGATGATGTTAAAAGATTTGTAGCTTTACACCTTCGCGTTGTCGGTTGATGTGCTAAATGCAAAAGGGAGGGAAAATACAAATGAAACATTATGAAATATTATTTATTGCATAGAATGTAAATTGTTCATTTTGTTTCGGGTCTGGGTTCACTCTATGAATTCTTATCGTGGCTCAGCAAAATGAAGTGAATCTTGACTTTTGACACAAGACAGACCGTAGGTATACCGTGCCAAATCTGCGATAGCGTATGTTGTTATGTTTAAAAAAAACAAATGAATATCACTAAATTTAAATATAAGAACACTGAAAATAAAGGAATTGGAAACGATTTTCAAATTGATTAGCTGGAGAAAATCTGACGAATGAAACTACTAATCTCCAACGCCATTAAAGGCTGCCACAAGCGAAATGAATACCGATGACGTCACGACGAATAACTGAAATTGATTAACCTGTGATGAATAGGATACGTCCAGCTGAGGTATTAATTGCTTCAGTAAAATCGATCCTATAATTTCAAGGATAGGCACTATTTTAGATTGGCTACAAATCACTGTCAATTCGTTAATGGGAAATAATTTGTCTTAACCCTTTTGAAATGCTTTCTAAATAATTAATTCATGAAAAACTTTGGCCTAGTTTGTAAGAACTGGTTTTATCAGGTTCTGAGTAAAGTTACCAGTATTTTATAAAGCTGAACGTGTTTTAGACAAAAATCTTTACAAAAACGCTAGATTGAAATGAGCTACCAATGTCGACCTAGAGACAACAATAAACATAGAAATCAAAAATTGAAACATAGAAACAACGTGGTGGTACACAGCATGGGTACAGAAGAGGCCAGACGGAAAACAGGGTTGAGTCTTATAGAGTCATCAAACCCGTCGACACCTTTAGAAATCTGAAACGAAGCTGCCAATCGCCAAAACTCCTGTTCCGGTACTTCAAGGAGCTGGACTGGTTAAGGCCTGTTAGGCAGGAGGATAACGCTCAATACACGCCTACGCGAGACGTCAGTGCAGATCTCGATTCTCATTCTAAGTGGGGGGGTACTTTAGAATTGGAATTATAAGTCTAAAACCCTAATTTTCAGCTGTCAATCGCCAAAAGTCCTGTTGCAGTACTTCAAAGAGCTAGACTGGGCAGGAGCGCACAATACACTCCAATGCGAGATGTCACTGCAGATCTTGGTTAACCAACTTAGAATTAGAATTATAAGTCTCAAATCCTCATTTTCACAGTCATAGCCAGAATTGTTACCCGAAATCCTCAAATCAGAAATCCATAACCTTCGTGGCCAACTCTCGAAGAGCAATCTAAATTCTAATTCAGTCCGGACCAACTAAATTTTACCGTAACTTAAAATTTGCATCGCAGAATAAATGATACTTGGTAACTTTTGGACGTGCCACTTGACACCAAACCACCTTTTTGAAACTTTTGCGATTTGTCAACATAACCATCAGCTACCAACGAATAAACGATCATCTATTCTGTAAGGATTTACAGGCTGTCATGATTGCCAATTTTTTTTCATATACTGTTAATTTACAGCTGCCACAAGATTATTAAAAATAATGAATAAATGTTAAGTATTTAGTTTTTGTTTGAGACTCAGCTATGACCACGTTTTAACTGGGTAGTTAAAACGACAGGATTGGTGATCCTGTCGTTCAAACGTGTCCATTCAAAGGTTTATTGAAAGCGATCACTTTCAACGATAAGGCCATGGATTGTGCCACAATAGATCGTAGAAGTGACTGTTAGTTGTATTATTTTATAAGGTGTTATAAAGATGATTATTTATCTATGCAATTAAAATAGCGACAAGCATTGGGTAGTGAGGGTGGGGAAGAGGGAGATCTTAATCATATGGGATATTTGATCTTATTAAACGTTAGTTTGAAAAATTACGTGAGACGTGTAAATTGAAGCAATACATGGTCACTGTAGCACTAACGGGGGGTTAAGGGTAACTGTAGCACTAACGCGGGGTTAATGTGGTCCTTGCGGATCGTTGTCGGAACTGTGACTTCATTGATATGTACCAATCAGCCTTTAGTCCAAAATCCAAAGGTAAAATTGTAATTTTCATTATTGATATACTGATATATTCCCCTATTGAGTTAAGGAACCCTAGAATGTAAACCGAAACTAACAAGTTCATTTCTCATTGAAAACACTACCAACAAGTTTCGAAATCTAAGTGGTACAGAACTCTGCGTCGAGAGACTTCAATATTGTCACAGATTCATTTTCAATTTGATCACTAATTGTGTTAAGTCTCTCGGGCAGTATATCTATTCACTTCGTATTGGTAGCTGATGGATGGTGTAGCTGGTCACTTTACATGGACAAATAGAGAGAATAAGCAATTAGATAGACAGATAACGTTCATTGTCAGAAATTATGTCATTGTTTGCTGTAAGTAGAGTTTTAAATTCTAAAGGTTTATCTAGACTATGTACTTCTTATATTACAATTGATAAACTCGCTTAATATCTATGATAGTTACGCTATATTTAATTTGGGTTTTATCAATGTTATGGCCTATAACCATTTGGGGGTTATTGTCGGTAATGCCCACGCTGGGCACGAGGGTTGGGGATCGCAGTAAGATGGAAAAAAATGCATTCTATGGCGCTTATTACGGGAGACTATGTCCAGCAGTGGACTATTATAGGCTGATGGTGATAACAATGTTCTTGAGTGAAGAACACGACTGAGCAAATGGGGACAAATGATTGTAGAATCTGCATTTATTAGTTCCGGATTTTCTGGTCGTTTTTTGTGTGTAAGTAATAAAAAATATCAATCAATGTAATTTATTGTAATTATGTATTTATATCAGCCATCCTATAATACAAGATCTGCTTAGCCTGGGGCTAGATAATGCTGTGGATTGTCCAGTATTATTTATTACCATTTGATAATTGACCTGAGTATCAAAAATATTAATATGGAGACCTTTGAATCCTCTTTCATTAAAAATACCTTTATAAAATAAAAAATAGCGCTCTAAAAATAACAACGTAAAAAACATTGCACCGTAGGACTAAGCTATTTCCCTCTCGTCTGTGGCATTGCCAACTCAAATGGAATATTCTAGTGATTTTCCAAGTAGAGAAGCTGAGTGAAATGGAACGTGATGTGTTAATGTTACACTTTGAGTATAAATATGACAGGAGTTACCTCATACCTAATATTATACCTAAGCTTAGAGTTTAAGAATAAGGACGTGACCTTGTTTTTAACAGATTCAATGAGCTTGCGATTCCGAAGCTTTGTACCTATTTTTGTGTATCTATTAGACATTTTTCTTTCTTATAGATAAATTATTTATTTTTGTTCAACTGTCAACAAATGAATATCACTAAATTGTACCAGACACAGACACAGGACACATAAGACAATTTACATAAATTCAATTAAGTTAACTGTTTGTCTCCGCGAAATTTTTCAAAAAGGAGTAGAAATTACTTTTTCATCATATTTTATCACTAGCAGTCCGCCTTAGCTTCACACGGGTATTAAAAAATTATACGTTTTTTCATACGTTGGGTTACATTATTGAAGTTTTCATATGGCTCCCTAACTTTATTATGTTTATTTAGGATTCTAATGGTGAAAAGAATGTTTCTAACAGATCTAGTAGTTCCGGAGTCCATTCAATTCAAATCAAATCTCTTCTTTTATCTTATCACTACATCTTTTTGTTGCAGATCACCTGGGTGGACAGTAACGCTGGTGTTCTTACACAAGGAGTCACGTATTCCGTTGAGGCTTTACCAGATGGACAGAGGTTCAATGCAAGGTACATAGTCTTAAATCATCTTACACTTTGTTCACATACATTTAAGGTAGTTTTGCCATCAGTCCATAATGATTATAACTTAATTCTATAAAATGTTGATCAATCCCAAAACGACAATTGACTCAAAGTTGATTTCAGCAAAGATTCATAGCCCACATTTTCCCATAACTTCTTACCTACCATCTTTACTTTCAAAACCTATATGTATGAAAAAATTGTATAGGTAGTTTGTGTTTCTAGTTTTTCATTAACATCCGTTTTCACACTTCACAGGTCCATAATCGACATGACTCCAAAGGAAGAACACCACAACCAGACCTTCACGTGCCAAGCTCAGAACACTGCCGATAGAGCGTACCGGGCAGCCAGTATACAGATTGAGGTAAGTTTTAAACATCCTATGTCCGTCCACTGGCCACGGTGGTTAAACCGTAATAATTGACCCCTTATGAGTTGCAGCTCATACGAATCCACCAGCTATCTCTAGCTATCTATCATGGTATCTCCAAATGGTCATGACCATTAGGCGATACCATGATATAGCATGGGAAGCTGGCTGAACTAGAATGTAACGATTATAAATCATATGATTGACATCATCGACTGTATCTCATCAAAACCTCAGCTCATAACAAATACTGCGAGATCAACTCTCGTAATTATTTAACATCTAATAATTTGGTAAATGGAAGGGAAAATAGTGGAACTTGGTTGGACCCGTTACCCGAATGGATGCGTTGGACCATCAGAGTTCTGGAATAGAGGCCAAGGACAGACTCTCGAGGACGAGGGAGACCACTGAACCGTTGAGTGGACGATATCAGACGACACGGAAAAAATTAACGGAGGGAATAAGCCCAAAATCGAGAGAAGTGGAAAAGTGGATCGTGAAAAAGCCAACATGATTTTGATGAAGTCGACAGGATAGGACTAATAAAAGGAAGTGAAAAATACATTTGCGCAGACACAAAAGGGTAGTTAAACAGGAAGCGAGTAAAAATTTAACTTATTTATAAAGGTCGAAACGACATGCAAGCCGAGAGCTGGTGAATACCTGTAGCAGTGCATAGTATCGCCATACAGCGAGGCAATTCAGTCTTGGGGACATTTTCGACTAGTTAGTATTCAAATGGATCAGTTGAGCTACCTACGTAATATTCATATTATAGTCTGCTATAAGCTTCATTTTTTCAATTGTAAATACTAGTCCATATTTGCTTTTATTTATAAAGGAGGAATAGAGGATGAATAAGAAGGATGTAATAACAAAGCATTCAATACGATCTCACTCGCAACCTGAACCAATAATTCAACATTTCCCTATAACAATATCGCTTTCAGTATTCGATAACTGCTACTGGCCTGGAACAATACAAAACGTAGCTTAATGTATATTTGAAAAATACGTAGCGATTCAGGTCGAACAGCCGAGAGCTGGGTAAATAAGCGGGAATACAAATCTTTGTATATCCACTGGAAATTAGAAGTCGGGTTGTGCAGTCGGCTGTTTGGATGTTGGGTGTTTTGCTCTTCAATATTTTTTCTTACTTTAAGCTTAAAATTCTTTTGTGTGTCATTTCTTTCTTTTGAATTTGTTATCTTGGAATTAGTTTGGTCATTATATAGAAAGAACGATCGAAAATATTATTTTAGAACCCATTAACAATATGTAATAGATATGAGAACAAAAACAAGGGAACAGAGAATAACTAAACACAAAAAAAACCGATGCACATACAGAGAAGACTTATATACTGTGCTTAGATCAAGCGCCACAAATCTTTCGATCCTCTTTATAATTAACGGAAATAAAAAACTTGTTTATTCACAAAATTGATACTGGGACGTTTGTGATAAATCAACCCAGAAGACAAAATAACTCAACACAAAAAGAAAAGAAAGACTGAATTAACTACAGAGCGGCGTTGATATACACTACAAACGTGAAATTATGAGATTTGCAAACGTAGTTTTTCTGTTACATGTTATGTTTCGCTTCTTGCTGTTTGTTATACACACAGTGAGAAAAAGGGATTTTTACACAATCAATAATCTTTGGTTGCCTAGGAATATTGTATAAGAGATACGGCCGCCAAATCCATTACCTTCTATACCTGAGATTAAACTTTCATAAAAACCATCTGTTCTGAAGGTTTCGAAATTCAATGTCATCTTTCGATATGGGTTGAAAACTCGAGTGCTTAATATTCATAGGTTTCATAGACCTACGAGTACGTAGTTACCTTCATAGCACCATATTTTTTTTCGATTTTTGCTTTTGATTCATACAGAACTGTGTAACAGTAAAATAGTTGAAACGAACTCCATTGTTCCAATGAACTACGTAGGGTTATTTCGATGTCAGTAAAATTCTCGAAACTATTTTTGTTGCGGCATGTAATAGGCATTCAAACTTTTTTATCGTTATATTATTATCCTAGAGAACGCTAGTGTCTAAATTAACCTAATTTAGGATTTAAGACTCTACTTACTGTAAAAATTTAATCTTTTTAATAATCAACGCTATCTATCTTTCTATTTCAAGGTATTTCGTGAAGCCTGCAAAAACCCTCTCCTCACGACCTAGGGTGTTTTATCCTATTTTGGTACTTATGCAGGTCACATCACTCATCATTGTAATATACTGAGTTAGAGCCTTTTTCTAACAAGTATATGCATGTATGTACATATTCTTGAAGTGTGATTTTGTTTTCTACCTGGTTGTACCCGTATTGTTGTCTTATGGTTTAAGAAACTTTATTCTCATAAGAATTACAAAAATTCACATAAAATGAGAACTTAGAGCTAATTATTGCTAATGAGTATAATTTACAGTTGGGTGACGACTGATGAGCTTACTATAAACAGGTAGGTAACTAAATTAGTGATTTACTTTGTTAGCCAAAGCTACACAACTTCTTTCTAACCTTATCTATTCCACCGCCTCAGTGTCTCCCATGATTGATTTCACATATTCATTTAGAATCGTTGAGAGAAGCTTTTGCAGCTGACTGTACAGAAATACTTGATCGATGATCTCGATTGAGTTGGCGGGAGTTTTGTTCTTTCCGTATTTTTGAGCTTTCTGAAGTTTCCACGTAATGGATAACGGTTTGGCATTTGAGATATTGGAAAACTTGGTTTTGTGTGGGTTTCTACTCAGATAAAGGTGATAGGGCCGATTTCAACAAACGTTAAGTTTGCTTTTAAGCCAGTTATCCCAATTCAAGCTTGCGTTTTTTTTTTTTGATTATATTATTAATGTGGCATTAAGGTCCTAAAACGAGTCATTGACATCTCTAAAAGTCCCCGTCAGAGTAGGTATGCCAATGCTTAGGCAATTTTACAAAACATTGAATCCATCCAGAAAAATTCTACTCACACCCAAATATCACCTGATTTTCAACCCACTACCCTTGTCATAAGGTTCATTCCATCTGAGTAATTAGGGTACCGTAGCGTCACGCAGTGTCAATTTAGCATTGTTTTCTGACGGTTTATGTATTCCGGTCGCGGGATCCGTGTACCCTTTTTCAGAGCTAAGGTGTCCCTTTTTTGGGCCTAACGTGTCCCTCATTGGATTTAATGTCGTTATTTTCGTTTCCGTGCTTTTACTTTGTCGGTAGAGATGGACACTGACGTTCCCGCGACACAAATGTTCGTAGTTTACCCGCATACAGATATGCATACAATCATCATCATCATCATCATCAGCCTATAATAGTCCACTGCTGGACCTCTAGGCCTCCCCAAATGAGTGCCATAGATGGCATCATCATTCGGGGGTTATTGCCCATAATCCCCACGCTGGGCATGCGGGTTGGGAATCGCAGTTCGGTGTAGTTGTTCTGCAGAAGGCGCTGCTGCCCGCCCCCCGGTGTGTTTCCCTTAGTCGCCCCTTACGACACCCACGGGAAGAGTTGTTGGGGTGGTGAAATTCTATGCCGGCACCACACGGCATGCATACAATAGAAGATATTTATTTATTTTACCACACGAAGAAACGAAATATTACAATATTACTAAAAAATTCCTCTACTTTAAGCATATCTGTTTGTATAATTCTGTTAATAAATATCTTCTATTGTATGCATGCCGTGTGGTGCCGGCATAGAATTTCACCACCCCAACTCTTCCCGTGGGTGTCGTAAGAGGCGACTAAGGGAATCACACCGGGGGGCGGGCAGCAGCGCCCTCTGCTGAACAACTCCACCGAACTGCGATCCCCAACCCGCATGCCCAGCGTGGGGATTATGGGAAATAACCCCCAAATGATAATGCCATCTATGGCGCTCATTAGGAGAGGCCTATGTCCAGCAGTGGACTATTATAGGCTGGTGATGATGACTGATAAGTGTACCTACATATGTTTCAAAACTCTGTCGATCAAGCAGACGTTTTTGTGGTTGACTCTTATTAATATATATACTTTTTTCATACCTTACCAAGCGCACGGTATCTGTCTTACCGACGCTAAATAAGAATGTAAAAAGGAAAAGAAAACATCACAAATAATAGGGAAAAGTCGACAAGGAACGTAAAGAATGAAGGCGAGAGAAAATTATGGAGCCAGCCAAACAAACGAGGTGCCTCGTTTTTACGTTTCAATGCTGTTCATATAGTTTTTGAACGCGGCTTACAGAATGGAGTGTAGGTACTAGGTTGTCTATTTTTATTCGGCAAGGAAATTCTTTTACGAATGAACTGGTCTGGGGGACCAGAATCATGTGGGACTCGACACCCTGAGAAGGAGGTAATACTGTGACCCTTTCTCGTTTTTGCTGAACCACGGGAACATGACGTGTTTGTTTTGGACGTAATATTTGAGAACTCGTAATGTTTGATTTCTAATGTAGGATTTTAGACGCGATTTACCTTAAAAATATTATCATTTCTTTTTGATAAACGCTATCTATCTATTAAACCTCCCGCGGCTCGACTGGCGTCCCCTTTTCCTCACATGGCCAGCGCGCACACCATTCCACTCACCGACGTCAAGCTATCAAGGTACTAGGTTACCTACTTGATTATTATAAGTATTTGGTTCACTGCTATTTAATATTTGCACACCAATAGTATGTCACAGAAAAATATTTTTTTTAAGCACTTAATTCAAAAATAGAAGCCAGGCACGAATGAAATCGAGTGTTCTCTCGAGTCGACCATTCCATACCATTCAGTGATTACGTGATGAGGTGAAATTAGCGTTCCTACTCATCGAAAGTTCAGCTTCCGGACGTCGAGCGGAAAGTTTCAGGAATGTTGAGATTTCTGTGGTTTTGTATGTGCACGTGTTTTTGGAAACTTCATCTGTATAGATCTTTTAGGCGGTTACTGTACCTACTCGATACTGTAGTATTGTATGCGGTATTAGATTTAAGACAAATTTGTGTGATAGTATTTAATCTGATATAAGTAGTTGGCGTTAACCGTGTGGCGCCAGCTAGAATTTCAGTTTGCGAGCCAACCCGTATGCCCAGCATGGGTATTATGGTTAATAACCCCCTCATGATAAATAATGCCATCTATGGCGCTCATTAGCGGAGCCTTATGTTCAGCTGTGGACTATTATAGGCTGATGTTATAGTTGGTAAAACTCCGCTTGGGTAGGTTATGATTTCAAAAAATGTGTGTTTATGCAAGTTCTATTTTGAAATTTATCTTTTTTATTTTCTTGTCAAAGGCTTAAACCACGGGACGCGGATTACGTTTCTCAAATCAAATCAAATAATTTATTGCAAGAAATACATGTCATAATAGTTCTTAGAGTGTAATTGAATGTTACAATGTATTCTGCCCTATTGGGCGTGCAATGTCTTAAGATTAACAATAGTCAATTTATATTTAAAATTATAAAGAAATAAAATTATAACCAAATTTAAACAGAAAAAATAAAAAAATTCAATAAAATAACTCGATGTCAAATATCATAAATCTACAATTTATCAGTCATATATTCATTAAGGGTATAATAGCATTTACTTGTCAATAGATCAGTGACTTTCCTTCGAAACAACGTGCAAGGTAACTCTCGTATCGATTCTGGCAGTTTATTATAGGTAGAGGGTGCTGAGCAGAATATACTTTTACGCATTAAGGTCGTTTTAGAGTTATGAGTAACAACTTTATGCTTGTCACGCCTATTCCGAACCACGACATCAGAGAGTCGTTCAAACAAATCTGGGTTATTTTTGACAAACATCACCGTTTCAAATATATATAGCGCAGGAATCGTCAAAATATTGTACTGAGAGAAGTATGGTTTACACGAGTCCGTTACTTTCAGGTTAAACATGGCTCTTATACATCTCTTTTGATGTTTGAAAACTTTTTCAATATCCGTAGAGTTTCCCCAAAAAATTATACCATAGCGAATATTAGATGCGATTAAACCATGGTACGCTGTTAGCAGGGTTTCCATATTAACAATCTTAGATATTTTAAATAGGACGTAAGCTAAGCTATTAATTTTCTTACATAAATTTTGCAAATGCGATTTCCAGTTAAGTTTTTTGTCAATATTTAGGCCTAAAAATTTTGTCATATCAACTTCATTAATATTATAATTACCATATTTAATGTCAAGTGAATGTAGAGCAGCTGTATCGCGTTGTCTAAAGTTTATCATTTTAGTCTTAGACAAATTTATTTTCAAGTTATTATTGTCTAACCAAGCAATAATTGAAGTTAACGCAGAATTGATCTCATTTTCATATGTTATTTTATTTATGCATTGTATAGTTACGGCACTGTCGTCTGCGAATAGCGACATAGGATGGGTTGTCGATTTTGGCAGATCATTAATATATATAATGAAGAGTAGTGGACCCAGTACACTACCTTGCGGTACACCATATATTACAGTACGTTCTTTGGACCTATGGACTTCTTCATGTTTAGTTTTAAAATTAATCCTACTTATTTCAGTAATCTGTTTCCTATCATCAAGATATGATTTGATAAGTTCTAATGCATTGCCTCTGACTCCGTAAGCCTCTAGTTTATTTAAAAGTATATCATGACGCACATAATCGAATGCTTGCGTCATATCGCAAAATATAGAGCATATTGGCTGTCTTTTATCAATGCTGCGTGTAACTCTAAGTAGAAAATCATATAAGGCCATATTTAGTGATTTATTTTTTCTAAAACCCTTCTGTTCTTTACAAAATATGTTGTTTGTTTCAAAGTAGCTATTGATTGCTGTATAGATATATCGCTCAAATATTTTTGACATGATTGGTATAAGTGATATAGGTCTATAATTTTCCATACTCTCCTTGTTTAGTTTTTTATAAAGGGGCTTAATGATGGAGAGTTTCAGTGCATTAGGAAATTTACCGGCGCTAATACATAGATTTATAATGTAACTTATAGGTTTAGATATGAATCTAGCCGACATTTTCAGTATTTTTGTAGAAATTTCATCATAGCCAACACTATTTGTATTATTTAGAGAAGCTATGATCCTAAGAATGTCATCTGGAACACAGGGGCTAAGAAACATAGAGTCCCTACGACTCGTGAGAAGTGAGGTACAGTGTATTCCTGAATTTTTAATAGGTATAATTTTGTCAATAAAAAAATCATTAAAAGCATTCGCTATGTCCTTAGGATTTGTAATTGTCTTATTATTTATGTCAATTTTTATTATCTGACTCCTAGGCCGATTTGTTTTGGTATTATTTATTATTTGCCACGTAGCTTTTGACTTATTTTTAGATGTATGAATTTTATAATTATTTTGTGATTTTTGTGTTAGTTTTATTATTTTTTTAAGAGTTTTAGAATAGTTTTTATATTTAATTTTATTAGACTCACAGGGTCTTTTACGACATTGCCATAATAATTTTCTTTTATTTTTGCAGCATAATTTTATACCACGAGACACCCAGGGTGTGTTTCTAGTGGTTCTTTTAGTCATAATTCTATAAGGAAAACAAAGATCATAAAACATTTTAAAAGTATCGATAAAAAGGTTGTAAGCCACATTAGGATCATCCGCGCTATATATTTCTGAAAAGGATACGTTTCTAATGGAGTTTATAAACGTACTAATATTGTCTGATGAATAATCGCGTCTTTTTATGCGCCAATACTTAAGAAGATCTAAATTTTTTATCGGACATTTGATGAGTTGTGCTGTATGGTCCGATAAAGCTAATTCTAGTACTTCGGCAGAGCACCCTTTTTTAAAATTATGAGCAAAGTTGTCTATGCAAGTTTTACTTGCTAGTCTTGTAGGTTGTTTTAGAGCTAATTTAAAATTAAAGTTTAAGAATAAACATTCAAAGTCAAGTGTTATGTTATTACTTTTCATAATATCAATATTGAAATCTCCAGCTATTAATATATTTTCATATCTTTTCTTTGTCAATTCAAGTAAAACTTTGTGTACACAATCCATAAAAATGCTAATGTTGTTTGATTTTGGTACTCTATACATACACACAATTGCAATATTATAATTAGATAGTTCTACCGCGCAACATTCAAATAAGCCCGTAATAGAAAAGTCCGATATATTTTTTAGTTCTATCCACTTACTACGAGTATGTTCATTGTGGATTAAAATGCAGGCTCCTCCTCTCCTGCTCTCGCTGCGACTGAAGCACGCTGCCAGGCTATAGTTAGGTAAAACCAAAAACTCTTCTTGCCCCTCCATCATAAAATGCTCCGTGATACATAAGACATCTATTCTTTTTTCATTTTTCCTTTCTCTCAAGTCATCCAAGCATGCAGTTAGTAAGTCACATTTATTTAGTAAACCAGCAATATTTTGATGGAAAATCAGTAGTTGTTTACTAAAGAAAAAACTGGTTCCTCAGTTCAACGTCGTCATTTTCATATTCAATGCTAGTAATTATGGAGTTTCTATGTGTTTCCGCCTTTTCAATTTTTTCGATGGCGGTGGCCAAATGCTGGAATACCGTCCGAAATCCAGCGTTGTTTATTTTACCGGAAGGCTTATGGAACATTATATAGTTGTAAGTTAAATGTCTATTCGAGTCTATTAAGAAAGCATAATTCCACAGTTTCACGTCATTATATAGAAGGGTATTGAATTGGTAAATTTTTCGGTTTATAATATCTTTGTCAAATCCATACTGATAATTAGGTGCGCATATGATGACATTTGTGTGGGTTATCTGTTGTAAGGTTTCTCTCATGTACTCTACCAAGTTTCGCAATGATTTATCTAATAAAAAGTCTTCGTCTCCAAGTAGCAAAATACAATAATCTTTCATAGTGAAGTCTTCCAATTTCTTATGAAGCCCGTGTAGAAGTTGTTGAGTACATGCGCCCGGAGTTACATAGTGACATATCTTTGAGTTTATCAAAAAATCTTGTGCGGTCGATATTACATTGTTATGTTTATTATTACTAATTATGCATACTTTTGGTTTGTAATTAGCGTGATTTTCCTGTTTTGTCTGCGATTTTGCAATGTTTTGTATTTTATGTATGCTCTCGGATTGTGTCATTTTCGTGTACTTATTAGTTTGTGTCTGTGCATTTTGCTGTTTTGCTATAATTATGGCTTCTGTCTGAGTATGATTATGCTTTGTGTGGGTATATTGTCGATTAAAGGCAATATTTTCTTGATTTTCTGTTTGTGTTTGTTTGTGTTCCGTTTTTTTTTTCATGGCCCTACTTTTGGGGCTCATATTTTCTGTTTGTGATGTTAAGATCTTTCTACTTGAGGTCGTCGGGGATTTTATATGAGTTGGACTGCTCCCGATTTTTCTATAAAGTACGTTTTTTTTTGCTAATTCTTGATTATTTTTCTTAAGTTCTCTATTATCTAGGGATAACTGTTCGATTTCAGAATGAGCGCTTTTTAACTCAATATTTAGTTGATCAATTCTTTGAAGTAGATTCTTTATTTCTTCACTGCATTTATCAGTAGATAAGTCCGGTAAGCTACCGGTGCTGCCATTAATGGTATCATCAATACTCATATCTGAATCATTCATAATGGTTTCAAATTCTAATTGCGTACGGGCACGCCTAATGGTAACATTTTCTGCCGGATCCATAGTTTATGGCTGTTTTGACACTCTCTCTTGCGTCAATTAGCGTAGTAAATGTAGTAATATTAATATTTTTCTATGCTTCTTGAAGGTATTAATAGCTTTTATTTTAGTGACAAAAAGTACATTATCATATAGTGGTTCCGAACCCACTTCGAGAGTCACTAGAATAATTAATGCAGGTGGAGTTAAAAGCAGTATTGGTCCGCGGTAACAATAAGACGCAGGCGCAGCGCGCGGTACAGGCGGCTTCGGCAGTGAGGGCAACGACCTGATGAATCACCCGCGTCACGCGAGCAGCGACGACAATACCAATCGCAGTCACAAAATCCGTCGTTAGCAAGTAATTTTAAAATGTTTTTGCTTGTATTTACCGTGTTAGTTGACCGATTTCCATTTAACGAACACCACTGTACAGAGTTTTTCACTGGCTACAAAATGTCACAATTTTAGCGGTAGAGTTTCACTTTAAACTATTTTAACTTCAAAGAGATTATGGAGCTTGTGAACAAAGCTGCTGCCTTGGAGGAGTTCGGACGACGTCAAGTTTTTCCTTGTTGGTTGGCGGATTTACTTACGCGAAGCGAAGATTTTGGTGAATAAGACTAGGTATAGCATTTAAAAACATTTGCAATTTTAATTTTTGGTACGTTATAATTATAACTTATTTTGTGTGACATATTGAGTCACCTTGTACATACAAAAATCTGTCTACTTCTGGACATGAATTGATATCGCGTCCGGTTTAATTCTTGCGGTATCTACCTATTAAATTGTAACCCAAAATCATTTTAAAATCTAAAACCTGCCTACTAACTTATTATAAATAGTGACACCGAAAAACCATTAGAAAGAATAAATGTTACAACCAATTATAGCGATCGAACATAATAAATGGTTTCTCGAGGAACCGAACCGTTATTAGAAGAAAATACATCATCATCATCATCATCATGATGATGATGATGTATTTTCTTCTAAAACCGTTATTAGAAGAAAATACGCTGTCAGGATATTGTGATGGAGATTATTGTGCTTTGGTAGGTTCAGGAATAATGTGCTAGGGTAATAATGTGGGAAAAGGTGTAGTAATAGGATCTGAGCGAATTTTTTTCTTTAGTATGCCAATTTTTTTCTATTATTATCACTTTGCCCGTTATGTAACCCACTACTGGTTTAGGCCTTCTTTAATCTTTGTCAGGTTCCTCTATCCTGTGCGGTTCGCATCCAGGTGTTCCCCACTTTGATATTACTATCAACCCAACACGCTTTCCCTTGACGTGAAATATTTTTTATTATTTAACAGGTAATATTTTTTTCACAACAATTGAGCTAACTGCAGTGTTTCAAACAATCTACAGGTAGCTTTAAATACTATTATTCCTTTGGACACAAGAATGATTTATCATGATACAAGTGTTTAAATGGCAAAAGACAAAAAAATGTTTTTTTTTTTACATTATTATGGTACCTTTCCCTTTCATACCTCATTCTAGAAAGTATTACCACGCCTTTCCGCATCTTTATCAATACAGTCGTGAGTTATAAAACGTTTGTCCTCCCAAGATTCAGAAGGAAATTACTATTCCGCTCTCGGATACATTTTACTGGATGCGGCATTAATATTAATATATCCTTTATTACTTTCGTTATTTCTGGACATTAAAGATCGGGCTAGACGTGGATACGTTATTACTATTGACGCTATCAATGGGCTTGATATAATGGATAGAAATATCTATTTTGTATTAGACAACCTAGCTGGCATTACACAGACTAATACGGCGTTTGTATGATGATATCTTTTTTAGGGTATTAGGTTTTATGTCCTTTTTATATGATTACTAAGCTTAGGTAGAGAATTGATAGCCGTCGCTAAACAAGGTTTGTGGATCACTGATAAAACCAAACCTCTTTGAAAAAACTGAAGGTGGTGGTAATAAGTAACGCGCGAGTGTGGAGAGGCTTTCAGTTTTAATATGAAACAAGAAATTATTATGATGTCAACAGCATATACTCCAAAGTTAATTTATAAATCCGGGTTCCACGGACCCACCTACCATCTAACTTTTTACCACCAGGCATGCCGTGCCGAGGGTTAAGAGTAGGTGAAAACTAGTTATGCTCTGACTTTTATGCTATGTTCACATGCGCGCGTTCAACTCGACATTCAACGTGCACGTTCACGTTCACGAGCGTGTGAACAGTACGCCCGAGCCCGTAAACGCGCCTGTGAACGTGAATGCCGCGAACCAAATGCACTGACTGACGCGACGGCGCGTGCGTGTGAACAGCTTGAATTGTCGCCGGCCTGGGACGGGCTGCATGCCGCGCAGCCCGCCAGGCAGCCCGCCGGGCTGCACGGCGCGCATGTGAACATAGCATTAAACTTATAGATAAACTCATTGCTCCGGCTTCGCACGGGTACAATGCTAAAACAAAAACGTTCCTCTTGAATCACTATCTATTAAAAAAACCGCATGAAAATCCGTTTGTGTTTTGAAGATCTAAGCTTACATAGTGACAAACAGACATAATAGCGGGAAGTGACTTTTTTTCACCATGTAATAATCATGTAACAAGCAACTTTTTAAGTATACAGTTTACCTCATTGGGTAAAGAATGAGATATACAACTTTAAACCTCTTCAATGAATGTTAACATACCAGATCCATAAACTCTACGTCCTTGCCCGGCCCAAGCATGTTTATCATGTATTTTTCTTCGGTCGTAAAATAAAAACCCTTTTTACTAGCGACCCAATTACATTTTACGATCAGATGGCCGACAATGCCGCTTGATATCGGGAGTTGCCATTCATACACGTAATAGAGACCCTGCCCATTTTTCGGGTATAAATTTTGACGGCACTTCTACGAACGTGTTGAAAATTTTGATGTTTTATTTATTCGTTGTTAGAGATAAAATATGTTTAAGGGGTGCATTAAAATTGATTTACAGCAATAAAAGGATTATTTTAATCAATAACTAGCTCCAATAGAGTATATATAAAATAAAATATACTATTAAAGCTTAGAACTAAAAGTCAGCTTTTAGTTTTACTTTCGTTTTTCTTTAAACTGAGCTTTACCTATTCCTTGAAATGGGGTAAACATTTACAAACAAAGAAAATTGCAGTAAGTAATTACACTTAAAATAGTATAGTAGGTACGTACTTTGTATGCTTATTTTTATTGTCAGCTGATGATATATTAATATTCGGATGATGGTAATTGTTCAAAAGAAACCAGTAGTTTATATATTGTTTTAGTAGGTGTTCTCAAAAAACATTTACTAAAAATAGATAGCTTGATATGTTATTCCAGGTAATAAACTATCTATTTACCAAATTTCCATCCGATTACTTACAAACTTTCGCGCTTATAATAATTAGTATTTGTACTTAATTTTTTCCACCTTCTTTTTAGGCGTTATCGAACTATTTTAACTATTTTATTCAACTATTTTATTATATTTTAAAGGACATTCAATTAAGATTTAGGTCCACACAAACACACGTTTTCGAAATCCAAATAATGTCCATCTTTTAATTAAACCCTAGTTTTTACAAATTTTTTTCAAATATTTTTTACGTATTCTTTTATTTTCTTATTATTGTAATGTATGGAAATAAATTGTTTAAGATATCTTTGATGTTTTTACGATATTATTTGGCATCATCCATCAAAAACAATTCCCTATCCACCAAAGTAACTGAAGTAACATCAATCTAAGCTATCCAACATTCCACAAAGCTCTTCCCATTTTACAACGTGCAAAACAAAAGTTAAATCTATCGTGAGTTAGTAGCTGTCAAATGCGTTTGAACATGGAATGAACAATTGAACATCGGAAATGTACGAACGAAAAATGAAGTGAATGTTAAAGTTTACAATGCTACAAAAATGTACAGACGTAGGTCTCTACTACATCTTTTTGCTATTGGGTTTTTCCATCTTTGTTAAAGATATTGTGACGCCTTGATAACTAAATACTCGGCAGCTTTTATGGATAAATTAGGTGATTAGAAGAACTTAACAAGTGAAGTTTAATCTGCTATTATATGAATAAGTTCCATTTGCAAGAACCACATACCTATCAGATCAAGTTTTTAGTTACTATCCTCTAAAAAGAATGGCGCTCTGTGTGCGATGTGGTGTTGGGAAGGCCTAACTGTTTTATTGTTTTGCATCGATTTAAATCGATTATCTGAAATGTGCGTGCTACCGAATGGAACAATTTACTGTTCTGCGTCATTATTTCATAGTTCAATTAGAACTCTGAAATATAATGACGTTTCTGTCAAATTTTTGTTAAACGGTGTTATGGGAATTTGTGTGTGAAATTAAAAATATTCATCTTTCTTATGAATAAAGCTCTTGAGGATAATATCACCAGTGGTTAATAATTTTAAAATTATTAACAAAAAATCCTAGATTCTTGGTAATATAGTCTAAGATGATGCTGTGTGAATTGTTCAGCATTATTTATTTATTATTATTATAGACAGAGATAGATAACATTAGAGAAGCGAATCATGATTGAGTATTCGAGAATTTGACTGAAAAGAGATCACGTCCAAAAATCGTGTTAAAATCTCACTACATATTTTATATCTGAAAATACTATTGATTGCATGCTCGTTCAAATTTGAAAATTTTATTGCTCCATAACTTTTATTGCATTCAATGAAAATGAAAATTGGTCACTGAATTTTTATTCGTTTGTAATTCCAGTGAAAATAATATTAAATAATGTCCGTAAAATTCTGAGAGGTAATTTAAAATTGCTCATATTTTTATGTTCAATTTTTACCGTGGGACATGCACGATTACTGAAAATTTTTGTAATATTTTTGCGTTGGCAATTTATTATTGAATAATTTGGATGACAGTGATAATATTTCACAAGATTAATACCAATAAATATATTTCACGATATTTTTAAAAGCTTTATTCAAAACTTTGTAGGAAGTCTGTCTATAAGTTATCTTTAATTTTGGAATCATTTATGTAATTAAATGGGCTATTTCTTATGGATATGTGCGGGTTAACTACGAACCTTGTGTTGTAAGAACACCAGCGTTTTATCCCTTAACGAGGGACTTCATCGGGGTGAGTGCGGCTTACTTCGCATTCTCGAATCATGCTCACAGTACATTCGTCAAACTACGAATATCTATGGTTACTCCGGTTAAACTCAATTACAACTGATAGACCTCCGTTTGACCACGATCTCACCTTATGGAAAGTGAAGATGCGGCCGACGGTGGACCACGATGTCTAAACCAATTCCCTCTAGTTTTGAAAACCCAGGTTGTAGTTAGTAGGAAAATTCTGATTGGAGATTATTTACGATTTATCCTACAGTTCATTTAGCTGTTTTATACGGTTATTGAAGTGTATTATCTTAGTTAGTTTAAAAGTTATTTCACTTTAATAAAGTGTTTTTGAAAAGTGTTGAATCATGGGATTAAAAGAAACGGGTACGTTTTCGGCGATAGGGTTGAAATTTGCATTGAAAAATGTAGTGTTCAATACAGTGATCGAAAAAAGTGACAGGCGTTCGTTTGCAGAGCAATCAAAAACAAAAACAGATCTATCCAAACTAGTGTCGAATAAATACGAAACATTTCTGTTTAAATAGTGGAACCATAAACCAAATTCATAGCCCTAACTGCCGTATAAAAATACTCGTAAATAAACGTGATAGGCAACGGGCGAGTCGTTAACTAGCATGGGTATAGATACGGCTATGGATTGAGCTATAGTTATAGCTCGTTTAGCAGCAGTAATCAGTCTATTGTTGAAGGTTTTGTCCGCTTTTGTTGTGTAAATTTCCAGCTTTAGATATTGCGAAAAATGCGAGATAAAATTAAAACACAAGCTCTGCTTAACTTGGGGCTCGATGATGCTATATGGATTGCATTATTTATTTAGGGGTAGCCAAATTCACTGTCATGCCACAGGTTTTCATTCGTTCGCTGATTTTCAATTTAATTTGGTTAAAATGGTTAAAAATATAATATATAACCCTTAAAACTTCCGGACAAAAAAGAGGATGTATAGTGATTTTTTAAGTGTTTGTTTGTTTGTTCGCAGGTGAAATACGCACCAAAGATAAAGATCCAGATCAAATCGGGATACAATCGGCGGGTTCCAGAGGGACAAAATGTTGTTATAGGTAGGAATCATGATGTACATCATCTTCTTGATATTAAAATATACTAAACCAATACTTAGACGTGTGGTAACGCCATAGAATTTCAACCCAACTCTTCCCGTGGGTGCCGTAAGAGGCGACTAATGGAGACACACCAGGGGGTGGGCAGCAGCGCAAAATATATCAGATAAGATTGTATATTTATATCGCAGTTTTCATAAAATATCATTTTTCTTATAGTGTGCAAAGCAGATGCGAATCCATCCAACCTCACATTCAAGTGGTACATCAACGATGAGCTTATTAGTGGGAATACAACGGAATTGGTGAGTAAACAAACTCTTTTGTGGCGATAACAATAGGCCTTTCATGGTACTGATACGGAAACCACACCGAGCAAATAATAAAATATCATACATAATATTTATATTTGATCAACGCGTGTTGAGCGCCGCTGTTTCACTTCTTTCTTTCATGGCCTCGGGTTCAAATCGCTGTCGGATAAAAATTGTTATTGAGATTTTCTAGCAAGAAAATTCACATTATTAGCCCTAGTCTTAAAGCTACAACCCAGGGCGTCGGAAAGCCGTTGGTCCAGCTCCCCGGTAATATCTGTCTGCCGACAAGACTGCTTTCTCTAGAAAGCACTTGTATGTTGCTTATACAAGTATACACTTGTAGGTATACGCATACGCGTATGTGTACTATATTATGAATATATTATGTATATATCCAACAAATGGGATAGTTATTGCCTCAAATTGTAATCTGTCTAATAATAAGAATGAATAAATTAATAATGTTGAAATAGCCAGTTCTATTATCGTTCGATTACACTATTTAAAATTATTTATTTTAAAAATATAATTTTTTCAAGCATGTCTATTATGGAATAGGAATATTTATAATTATCTATTTTATTAAACTAATTAAAATTTTTAGTCTATATCTTGTGAGTAATGTGTTGACATTATTAAAACGATTGGACCTAAAGTTATAATTAGTTTAATTTTGCTTTCGGAAATAAATGGCTCTACCGGAAGACCAGCGTTGGTTGCTTACTAGCAGCAACCAATCCATGCTGAGGCAGAGGCCATTTTGTGGCTTTCGGGCTTACATTGTAATACATAATTTTTATTTACTTTTTGTCTATAACTGACCACTGTAAGCCTGTTAGTTCAAATGAATTATTTTTTCTTTTATTCTTAAATGTTTTTTATTTTATTTATTTATGGTATATGCGTTTCAGTCGTTTAGTACATTGACCGACATGGCTGAAACTCGGCTAGGTGGGTAGCTATTTATCATCAGTGTTTTAAGATTGCTTATTAGGCTCCTTAATGGGAATGAACCTTGTCAAAGTACCTTAATATCTTACGTTATATTTCGGATTTATTATCCAGTTATCGGTAGACTAGTTTTGATGATGATAAGTCTAGAGACTTGAGTAGATAATAATGATTATGGTTCTTCATTGATAATATCTCTAATCTTTTTGTAAGCTTTTCATAATCACTACAAAACATGAAGTCATCAATTAATACGCTTATGAAATCGTCCATTTACAGTCTTTCAATAAAAGTGGGTCGAGTTTTACATCAAAACTGGGTCAATTATGAATAAACTTTTCAATGGATCAACGCATAAAAACTGAATTCAGTTGAAATGATCGATTGACAAGCTGGCTTGATGGATTGACAAGCCTGCTTGATTGGTCTGTTAATTAGGCGTGAAAGTTTGAATTGAAGGGTTTTATTGGCAAGTTGTTTTTGAAAGAAACTCAATATTCGTTTCAAAATGTAATGAACGAAAAAACGTGTAAATGTCTTTTGATAATCAAAATGGGTTGGTTTGGTACCCTTGATGTTTACTAGGATTATTTTAGACCAAAATTAGGGGTCATTGGCTCGGTATATTTTATTACCAGTTTAAACCGTACGATCGTTAAGTGGCAAAAAGAGGCGGTCTCTATTTATAGTAGGATGCCTAAAATGTATTATTAAACAAGTGAAATATTTCAGAAAATCTACAACATCACAAGAAAATACCAGTACTCCATCATAAAGTGTGTGGTCTTCAATGATGTGGGGAAATCTGAGGAGACGGAAACTTTGGAAGTCACTTGTAAGTTGAACTCTATTTTGTTGTAGTGAGATTTCTAATTTAATAGCTACTATTTTTATTTCGATAATTCCGTAGTTTTACGAATTCTTTACAAATAAATAATAAATGGTGCTGGAGAATCCACACAGCATCAGCAAGCAAAGCAGAGCTTGTGTTGTGGGTACTAGATGACTGATATTCTTAATACAATAGTACGTACAAATATTTATTTAAATATACATATAAAACCCCTAAACAAATATCTGGAGATCGTACAAATATTTGTCTCGAGGCGATTTCTGAACCAGCAACATCCTGCATCGTAGGCGGACCTTCACCCAGAGTATGAGTGGACGTCATTACGAATCTAAGTGGGTCAACTACGAACCTAGTATGTGTTAGTAGAAACAAAACGTACTGGGTTATGTTCGATCAAATATTACAGACTTTAGGGGAATTACACTAGTGACATTACACATTGTACTTTTAAGACAATTGAATTTAAATGATTCAGACAGCATTCCTAAAAAAATCCCTTAATGTCATTGCATAAGCCCTAATCTGAAATGCCCGGGGCATATAATATGGGCTAACTCAATATTATATCAAAATGGTTTAAAATGAGGCAGTTTTCATTTAAAACCGATTACCTCAGGCCAAACAGATGTGGAACGACTGATTCCAAGATTAGTAGCTTATTAGTTTTAAAACATATTATATTCTCTCGTTTATTTTGAATCATTGTTTTAAAAGTGCCGAAGGCGTCTGAGCTATTTGTCATTTATTAATTTGTAGCATCCGATAATTTTATCTTCATTCGATTTAAGTTCTAAGCAGTCTGTGGACGGTAATTGGAAAATTGGATTTTAGTTTTTGATTTGAACTCATTAAATCTATCATGTAAAGTATGTTTGTATACGTCTATTTATTTACTTATCTATCTCAGTAGTAGAAACTGACTCTTACTCTGTTATTGCTTATTGAGACATCATTTTCTCTCTTCTCATATTTCTTCTTATTCTCTCGTCGGGGTTAGCCGACCGATGTGGTGCGACTTTTTTCTAAATATTTTAAAAGAATGTTACCTATGTATTTATATTAATATAATACCTACCTACCTAACACTCCTACTGAAAGGCGAGAACTCTATGTCTAGTTAAACCTAATATAGGCTTAAGGGACTTTTAACCAGATTCAGATTCAATAACTTTATATCTATACGCTTACAAAATAAGCACTTAGACAAGTAAAATTTCATACCGATAATTATTATCAAAAAAGAAATAGTTTGTTACCGAAACTTAAAATAAACGTTTAAAAAACTCTATCTCTTGCCTTTCTTCTAGACCCACCATCATTTAGAAGTCATCCAAAGGACGTGGAAGGAGAGATTGGCTCCAGCGTTACATTGAGCTGTGATGTTGATGGTTACCCAACGCCGGAGATCCAGTGGATGCACTTTGAAGAGGACCAGAATATCGTAAGTTAAACTTTTAATATCGTCATGTTCAATCCAAAGATCCAATCCATTCTTACAAAACATTAAATAAAGAGCTTAAGTTTTCTGAAAAACAAAGTATTTCACTGAATAATATTGTATTTTAACCGTTTTATACGGTGTTTTAACATGAAATTCTAAAATTTATAATATTCATTTTTATTTATAGGTTTTGAATGGATCCCATACTTTTTTGAATTATTCTATAGCATATATTCATGACGGATAATGTAATGATGAAAGAATTGTTATTTTTTTTTAATATGGATCCCTAATTTTTTTTTAATATTCTATAGCTTATATTCATAGGATTCTAATGATGAAATAATTTTTCAAACCGGTCTGGTAGTTTCGGAGCATATTCAATCCAAACAAACAATCAAATCTTACCGCTTTATCATCTTAACGAAATATAGTTTATTGTGGTGTCCATTCTTTAGAAATGAAGCACTTTCCTCTTTATAATAAATATACAGGGTTATAAATATTTTTAAACTTACGCGATCTGAACACATAATAAAAAAAAACCATAAGTACTAATCAATACAGGGTTATAGCAAGATGATCAATAACCTCTTACACGACGGCGACAGGCGACTTTACACAAGTCGATCAAGAGGTACAACTTTTGTTCTTAACTTTTGCCAAATAAACATTATTCGTAGTTATAAATTGTTTGATGTTTTCTTTTAGCGTGTCGGAAAAACACCAAACCTAACTCTCATAGTGGACACCCATACGACTGGCAAGTACCTCTGCAAGGCTAGCGTGGACGGTTACAAGGAGATCGAAGCCGACGCCTCTGTTTATATCAAAGGTAAGATAAACAGACCTTTATTTAAAAGCTTTATAAGATTACTTTTTGTCTAATTGCGAACCATGAGGTGCTTTGTTTAGCCATGTTTTCAATTTTAGACTAGCGGTTCGTCCCAGCTTTTTCCTTGCGAAGCCAATATTTAACAAAAATTGAATTTTCAGGCGGATCCCTAATTTTTTTAAAATATTCTATTACAGTCTGCAATTTTTTCAGTTATAAATAATATTTCAAACTTGGGAATAAAAAATACCTTCAATATTAATATTACACAAATTATTTTTTTAGTAAAAATGTTTACAAAAACAACAAAATTGTGTGTGTGTTTTTATTACATTATCTTCACCAATTGATGTATTGTTGTTTTTGTTTTTAAATTTTTAATAGACTGAAAGTAAAACAAGCGATTCTCAGAAAAAATAATTACCATCGGCTACTGGAAAGAAACCTTCGTAGCCAGAAACGCTAATATAGTACAAAGGAATTTAACGATTAGTTAGTAACAAGAAAGTTGTTTAGTTAATTTGATTCTATTGATTAGGATATTCTGTGGAACCGATGCTATTGCTAGTAGGGAATTGAATATTAATTTGTTTTGTCTTACTGCGCTTACTTACGCTTTAGTATCTTATGATCCTGGGTCATTAGATCCGTTTCTTTGGGAGGCATGCGTGCGGCCATAGCCAACAGCACAGAGGCCCTCTAAGAGACTTAATCTAAGAATAGGGTTACACATAACGGGTGTCATCCTCGTTTTCCAATATGATACACTAAGATGATATCTTCCAGGTTAAGAGAATTGTCTCTAAGCCTGGAAGCAAAGGCAAATTACGACTGAGGAGTGTCGAGATGTGCGAACCCCATTTCACCATCAGAAAGACTGCCAATGAGCAGGCTTCCTCGTTATCACGTCATTAGATGAATCCATCTCGAAGATGCAAAATTACCATAGATAAAAAATACTTTATTACATCACACAGATAATTATAGAGAACAATATAAACAGATATGCTTAAAGTAAAGGAAATATAAAAGGCGCATAATATTAAAATTATTAATATCCTTAAAAAAATATCCTTTTAACGACTAGACGAATTGATGCACATTATCTTTCATCTCTCTCCCATATAAGTATCGAACGATTCTATAATCTTAAATATTGCCAGAAACAAAAATCACCGGTACTTGACAGATAGAAAAACAATCTTTATAATATTCTTTGATAAAACATAATTTAATTACTTTGATAAAATTAAAAACCGACTTAGTATCCACTAACTTTACACGTTTTAAACGACAAATACGAATAATATTCCATCGCTAGCTCATTCTCTATACAAACGCTAAAGAATTTTCAAAATCAATTCATATAATTGAACAAGAAATGTACGAACATACTTAACAAATTCGCAGCAGCATTGTTAAAATTATAATTAACGTTCCAAGAAATTGTTGAAATGGACCACCATTGAGACCAAATACGGAAATAGAAGTACAATTACCTTTAATTGTTGAAATGTATAATAATGATGAATGTATCAGTTTTTGTTTGTGTGAAACGTGAAATTTCTTTTTTAACCTATAATGACATAGGTAACCTTGAGCCGTGACTCAGCAAAAACAGCAGTTAGCTATCTATTATTGCAGTAGTTAGCTATATATTAATAGTGTACAAGTCTTGTAAAGGCTTTAGTTCGTCTTTGTCGGCGTAGAAGTCTAAAATCGTACGAATTCTATCCTATAATAATTTTAAATAGGAAACTACTTTACTGGATACCGACTATTTGGTTTAATATTATGTCATGAGCGCAGTGAGCATGAAAAATTTCATTTTGAAAAGAGAGAGGTAAATTTTGATATTGCTTAGTTTTATTGGGTATCCCATCGAGTATTTTAACATGTTGTTCTAAACAGATCTTATACTGTAATCAATCCGCTGTTTACTAAAAACGCAGCTAGTCTTCGATGAACTATGTTTATAGGTAACATATATCAAACATTGATATTTGAATCAAATATCAATGTGTTTTATTACCATTGGACCTTACACGACTCTTGGACACGTTACATAATACAAATTACATAAGTAAAGTGATCCACTTTGAGTTTTTGTTTATTGTATATTGTTAAGGTAAGGTAAAAAAGAACAAAAAACATTCAACTTGTTAGGTTGGTAGTTTTGAGTTGGAGCAAAACTTGTCCCAAGCCTTTTTGATATTCTAGATAATCTAATATTTAAGGAACAAATCTACATAGTTCAGAACTTCACAAAAACTGATTTAGAATGGTCATGAATCATAACCGTCGAATAATTGATAAACAGTTCCTCCAAAACACGCTTCCATTCAGCCACACCCAATTTCGTAACCATTTCATCGTATGACCATCATAATTTTATTGTAAACTATCAAAAACTTCAACCATGCGGAAAAGCCCCACTAAATTCCACCGAAACCGCGGGCCGAAACTATTAAAACCTACATGAATATGTGTGTTTGTTAGAAACTAATTTGTAATTATAATAGCAGGTTGGGGTATCAAACTGGGTTACAAAGGGTTTGATAGGGGTGACCTTGTACATTTATAACGGAGCAGTTCCAACCTACATAAGGGTGTGTTTTGAGGAGGGTAGCGTATCCGGCCTATTTTTGGGTTGATCCGGTCACTTTTGAAGTATAGAATAAATAAATAAAATAATGCCTCGAATAATAGCTTGAAGTGCTCGAAGCTCACCGTGAAAGTCCAAACCTGTGCATGCGGATTCAGGATCGCAGTTCGGTCGTAAAATAGTTGATATCCTATATTTCCAAGATTTTTGTCGACTTGTTTTATGGATAGGTTTTTCGACTATCTGAATAATTTGTATTCAAAATGACAAAAATCAGACGTGTATTGGTCCTCCCTCTTACGATAAATTGAAACTTTTTAAATATAGAAGGATGTCCAAAGTCAATCCTTGTAAGAGTGGTAAAAAATACCTCAAACTGAGTAAATTGCTACTACCATTAAAATATCGCTGGAAAATTGACAAAGCGTTACTCAATTTGGCCAACGAAGATTGCTGGATTCTTTAGAAGATAAAAATAAATTTCACTGTCAAAGCAATCCAATTATTAGAATATCAGATTTTGTTCAATTTTTATATTCAAAAATATCCATGCATAAAGCCAATTTTCATTCACATGTTGATTAGATCTCTATAATATTTTTTATAGAAATATTTGTGAAAATATCTCTTAAAATTTTTCGCGAAAAAAAGAAAGAAATTGCTTTGTAAATCTGTGTAAGCAGGTACCGATATGCCTGATACTGCGAAATTCTGAGGATCCGTTTTACCCAGTGCAGTGTATAAAAATGTAAGATTTTAGTTAGGTTAGATTTATAATAACTGAATACAATTTTTACAAATAGTATATAATAGCTTACATTTCTTAATATACAGGGCCACCGCTGGGCCACCGCTGGGCCACCGCTATGCCACATGGAGGGAAAGTACCTTAAATATTGAAGTTGGAACATTTTACTGAAAGAAGACATTATTTTTATTTAAAAAAAAAATTCAAACTGCATCCATAGATTTTTAAAGTTACATGTTTGAACCGGGAACTGAACCCGCTACACGAGAAACATAATTATACATTGTTTAGATTATGTTTATTTTTGTCATCATCGGTTTTTTTGGGAAAAACAAATGAATTTATCTTAAACTTATTTTGGGTTATTAAGAAAAACTTGTATAACAAGGTAATTAACAATTTTCCAACAGATTTAATCATTAGAAGGCTTCATTTTGATATTTCCGGCGTTTGCCACGATAGTGGTGCCCCTGCCTAGTTAATTAGGTGGAAAATATGGACGGAACTTTCCGGAGAATTGTAAAATCCGTGTATTTAATTTGGTGTAGTAAATGCTAGTTGGTATTCGTTGCTAAACGTTTTTCTACTGATGGCTACAGGCAAGCGGTTTGGTAAGGAACGATTTATTTTGAAGCAAGCGTTTTCATATAGATCGATACAATTTCGTTTTAGCAACTAAACAATGATTTAACTAAGAATTATTATGTTCCAATTACTTACTTAGGAGTACAATATCTTTATCGTTTTCTACATATAATCACCCTTTTGTCAATTTTACTTATACATTTTGTGTGTTTATGTTTATTGTTTGTACATCTTTGTAACGTCGTCGTCTATTGTAGCATGTTATTTTTTAGTTACATGTGGAAATTAGCTTTCAGTTCATATCATGCATGTTATTTAACAAAAACCTCATTATAATATCATACCTGTAAGTTTTCCTAAAATGAATACCAACTACTGTTCTTATTTTACAATAAGTAATGTTTTGACATAATTTGGTACTAAATACGTTAGGTTCTTTGAAAGTTATTACGCTGTTTGGTAAGAAAAAAAACAACTAAACTCTAACCTAAATAATCTATTAAACTCGCAAGTATCAGTCAGATTTCCCTCCCCAAGGTTGTCGATTGACTAAGCTAAAGGTAATTTACTAAAGAAGACAGTTACAATAACAGAATAAAACAATAACTACAAGTATTTACACTTACATCTATTTTCTGAAAATCTAAGCCGTCACCAGAAGGCATGCCGCGTTGAATTGTAAAGCTTTAGTATAATTAACAGACTCTTAATAACAAAACTTATACTCTCTTTGTAGTAAATAAAACTTCCGTAGTAATCTGTAGATAAACTACGATATAATACTGCATTATGCATTGTACGAATAACAGAAAGTGAGTATAATGGCGAATGGTTCTGTCGTTTTGAAGATCTTTGACAGAAGAAAACATCATATCGACTGAATAGATCGATTTGAAATTGTAGAGATTGTTAGATACTAAAAAAATTTAATATATAGAATAACGCAGAGACTATAAAAACGCATGCAAAGCCATGAACAGAATTAGTTTCCTTAGTCATAATAATCAATTATTATGTGCATACAATAAGGTTGATATTGACATAAATGTTCATTGTGTTCTACCATAATAAAATTACCTCCAAAATAAGCCTCTTTATTTAAATCTTAATTTGTTCTAGGTCCTCCCAAAATAATATCCAACCAAACACAATTTGGCTCCCAAGGCGACACTGTGAACATAGAGTGCGCTGCGTTCGCCGTGCCAAGGATAGACAGTATCATTTGGAGCTTCGATGGGAAGGAGATTGATGCTATCCATGATCAGGTGAGGTTAATGGCTTTGAAAAAAAAACATATATCACAGTATATAAATTCAAAAAATAACTTAGCGTCTGGTCGAAGCGACACGTGTGACCCGAGAGCTGGTCAGTATCTGGCGCCGCAGCGCATGAGCAGAGCATTGCCATACTGCGAAATTTGGATATTTTTGACTTTTTTACGCCGAAACCATTTCACTGTTCAGGTTAAAATTGAAAGAATCTTATCTTATTTACTAAATCTCTACAAAATGAATATACCAGTTTTGATAAACACGAAGTCAAGGTTAAGATCGCTTATGTACTTATGTATTTGTTTAAGTTTATAATATGTTTGGTTGCGTATACAATAAGCCTCTTGGCGTTCAAAGCCTTAGGGTCTCGCTTTTTTCTGTCCTATTTTCAAACTTTAATAGCTCAGCAACTACTGCAGCTATTTACTTGAAATTTGCAATAATAATACATTTCATGCGCCTGCTCCTACATACGCTGTACTCGCACGGATTTTATGATCTTGTTTCTTCACACTAAGCCGACAAAAATTCACTGTCTCTTTCACACACATTCACAAGCCTTCTCTCCTCAGGACTACGCCTTCTTGGAAGACCTTCAGCCCGGCGGCATCGTCAACTCAACCCTGATCATCCGTGAGAGCCAATCCCGTCACTTCGGCGCCTACAAATGCAACGTCTCCAATGACTATGGCAGTGACGTTATGGAGATCATCCTAAGGCCGAACAGTAAGTAATTTTAGATAAATAGTCACTAGACTATCGTTAAGTCCATGGGCGATAGTGAAAGTGTCTGTGACACCATATCCGCTTTCTCGGAGGCGGTGATGACCCCTTAGTCATCATCATCATCAGCCTATTAATAGTCCACGCTAGGCATGCGGGTTGGGGATCGCAGTTCGGTGAAGTTGTTCTACAGAGGGCTCTGTTGCCCGCCCTCCTAAGTGTCACCCATAGTCGATTAGTCGACCGTGTCGCCGGAGCCTTAAGTATATCAGTCATCTACCCCTAACACAAGCTCTGCTTAACTTAGAACTTAGGGCTGGATGATGCTGTGTAAATTGTCCAACATTAATAATTTAAAAAAAAAAGTCACCGCGAAGATTATTCCATTCTCTTTTTCTTTAAGAATTTAAGAATGCTCATTCCTTGGCAATACCACTACGTTATTCACTTTCAGACATATTGAACCGTAATTAAATAAACATAAAGTTGTTTTTACACCGCGAGCCTACAAAGTACCACAGGGCCACGTCTCGGAGGGGTCGTAAACTCAAAAAAAGTATCGTAAAATACATCAAAGTGCATAATAAAAGCGATCATGAGGGTAATGTCTTTCGTCATTTTGACTTGTACATTCTTATTAAGGCTTTTTGTGGATTGGATTAGGGATTTGGCTTGAAAAATGTTTTACTTTTTTTCTTAAAAGAACTTGATATATCGGCCAGATTTATGGGAGCGTCATTTTGTTGTATTCTCGGTAGTTTCTTTCACAGATGTTTGGTTCTTCAAAGGAATATAATAATAGAATAGAAATGTATTACCTGTAACAAGATTGAAAGAACGTAGAAATAAACAGGGTATTTGGTACATCGTTTGCCAAACTATAATAGGGGGGTTAGGTGGAAATTTAGCCACCTTCTCAACCCGCTTTGTCCCACTCTAAATTGTTTTGAGATTTTACCAGAAGCTTCAATTCAATTCAAAGTTTAAATTCAAATAAAATTAGTTTTTTTTAGCTTTGTTCACTCATTTATAAACAATTAGGAAATTTCTAGTTGTGCATGAACCAAACAAATAAAAGAATGAACGTGGTATAATGATCGTTCGTTCTAATACCGTTCCCAGAGAACTAGCGACCCGCCCCGGCTTCGGACGGGTGCGATGCTGATACTAATTAATGCATATTACACATGCATGTATAATGAGGAAGGGTATATTATACCCTCCATCCAAGAGAAAGGTGTATACATAGTATACACCTTTCTCTTGGATCATTGGATCATTCTATCTATTAATAAAAACCGTCGCAGTAGCGGCCTTCGACGCTTCGACGTAGCGTTTGACGCAGAGCCAGCATTTGCAATGTTATTTACGACATTACGTTAGAAACCTCAAAAATGATCAGTGTTTCTCTTCTACATAACGGATATTACCTACAAACCAACCTCTTGAATCATTCTATCTATTAATAGAAACCGCATCAAAATCCGTTGCAGTCTTTAAGATTAAGCATACATAGGGACTAACAGACACAGCGGGAAGGGACCTTGTTTTAGACTATGTAGTAAAGCTTACCAAACTTATTATCCAGCTTAGCTCGCCTGAAATAAAACATTCTACGCTGTAAAAGTTTTATTCTGTGAAATTGGGGAACCCTTATTTCATGCCGGGCACCCTTATCTTTCAATAGGATTTTTTTATCTAAATTGCATGCGTTATCTATTCGAGATATTTTCTTGCAAGCAGTAAATATTTCCACCTTTATCGGGTGGTTTATTTTATTCTTAGTTTTACGTTGGGCTTCGCGACGATTTCGATCTAATTTGGCGATGTAATTTTTTTTTAAATTTTTTAAAAAAAAATTCTAAATCATTTGGTTTAAACAGAATTCTTGTTACATCGCATGTAATATTATGAGAATAATATACTATATAGTACCTAAATCGTAATGAATTAGCTTGTGTTTACGACATCGTACGCACTTTTCTTTTCTTTTTTTTTTTTTTTTTTATAACTGATAGACCTCCGTTTGACCACGATCTCACCTGATGGAAAGTGAAGAAGACATTATAAATTATTATTATTATCTTTCTGTTATAAAAAGTCGCCTATGCCCTTCTCAGGGCATCTTCCAGCTAAATTTAATTGAGATCCGTTTAGCCATTTCGTAGTGTATTGCTAACGGACAGAGTTCTAGGATTACTGTTGAGTTATGTATGGATTTTGGACGAACGAGCTAAACTCGCTGTGTCTACGATGCTACGCAAGATAAATGTATATTTTAGGGGACAATCTTTACGCTTCTATAACAAAACTTTAAGGGAGTTGCAATAATTATCAAATTTTCAAATTTATATCATTTATTCGCAGGAAATGTAGATAGGCCTTATTAATAATGGTGACTCCAATACATCTTATCAAGGCACGCAAAATTAAAATGTAATAATATATTACATTATGTATTATGTCAAAGATACGTAAGTACTATTCAAGTAAAGCTTGGAACATATAAAAAAATACGAGTATATTCAAACAAAATGTCTAACTCTTGAAAAGGTTACTACAAAATATCAGATTATCAAGACGGGGCGAATTTTGCTCGAACTCGAAAACTAACAAGCTAACAAGCTAAGGTTTCTTGTTCGCTTCATTGCTTTATCTAAAGACTGAAGTGAAACAAAAAATCTCAGTGATCACTTTATTACTGACGTTATTTGTATTTTTGTGACGCGTCCAAGATACCTATAAAGTCCAAGCAAATAAAGCACTTTGATATTTTGGTACCGGTCAACGGCCTTTTCTTCATTTTCAACTTTTTTCAAGCAATAAATGCGTCACAGTTATTTGCTAGTAAAGTACCATCAAAATATAAGGAAGCACGCGTAGACTGATTACGCTAACACCGGACATCATTTACATTTGAAAGCGTGGCCTTTGTAAATGGCCTTTGTAAATTGCAATTGTAGTGCGTAGGAAATGGCTTTCCAGGCTGTTCAAATGTCATCAAAGGATGAAGTCTGCAGAGCTAGAGATTCTGTATGTATGTTCAGTGAAATGTATACAATACATGTGTACTATTTGTCACTAAAACATTGTGACCATGATAAGTATGTACATTTTGACACTGGGGCTTTCCGACTTGAACATTTTGTCACGTTGACTACCCAGTCCCTAAATGGTTTCAAGCAAGCCCCAAACCAATAGCATCGCGTAACAATAAAAGCACGTCGATTCCATTGGCCTTAGGTTGCTAGAAAACTCCTACGATCGCTATGACACGTCAAAGGTATCTTTTAATATTGTTTCTATGTAGAAACAGTCTCGTTAGTTTGATGTAATGCTTAAAGCATTTTCTGCTTTAATCTGAGTAATGTTATGTTTATTCATTGCATGATCTAATTATGAAAATACGAGCTGGCTAGTCATTAGCAGCTCCCTTCTCACAAAGGAAATGTGCCGTATTTAATAAGTTTTTCTATTTATCTGACTCGAGGGTTTCCTATATTTACTAATATATGGAAACAAGCTAATAATACGTGTATACACGTATTATTATTAATATATTATATTAAGTATATCAGAAATCTAGTGCCTACAACACAAGCTCTACTTAGCTTGGGGCCAGATGATGCTGTGTGGATTGCCAAACATTATTTATTTATCTTATTATTTATTTAATTAATAAGAAATCTTTCATGTCAAGCTTGGATAACTAATAGGAAACAGATAAAGTAAAAGAGGCCTAGTAGCACAAGGTAAAAGAAATAAAATATAATAAAATTGTTTATTAATCTGTTTCATGTTTTTATTTTTTTATCGCTAGTTTAAGTATGAGCACTTTATGGTTTTATGGTTTATGGTTAGTTAGTGGTCACTTATAAATAGCTTATTAAGATTCTATTAGTGAATACCTATTATTAGCTCTCAGTTGTCATTTATATCTCTATAGACATTATTGTAGCTGATGGTGTTCCGAAATAAATAAATAAATAAAATAAAAAAACTTCTTTAGCAAAATGGTCGTGCACAAAATCATCTCAAATTCAAATCTATCTGTAACATGACTTAAATGATGGGTATCGGTGTCCAAACTGAAGTGCCATTTACCGGTTACTAAGTTGTACCGGTACTGTAACTCTACCTACTACCTAGCTAATTGAATTACTCAATTAGCTTGTACCCATTATATTGATTACATCAGATGTAATATACAGATTCTGTACTATTATTGTAGAGCTCAATTAATGTATCTTTATCCTGCGCTAGAATAAATCTCCTCTCCATCGCCTCAGCAACAAAGTTCAACTGCTGAATACCTCACCCAAACTTTAGGGGTGTAATCACCACGCTTGACAGGCAAATTTGTGATAGTAGGATACAAGAATTTATAAATAAAATTAATATTTTACACGTCATTTATATGTAACACGTACATACTAATTGATTTGTTGGGAGAGGAGGGGGTCTTCTACAGCTCAGCTAATTGAAGGAATTCACCCATGCTGTAGAAAACCCTTTCCAACAACCATGTCTTTAAACGACCCTTATACGTTGGAACGCCGTGAGGTGCCAGCATAGAAATTCACCACCCTCACTCTTCCTGTTGGTGTCGTAAGAGGCGACTAAGGGAGACACACCGGGAGGCAGAAGCGCTCTCTGTAGAACAACTCCACCGAACTGCGATCCCCAACCCGCATGCCCAGCGTGGGAATTAATGAGCGATAACCCAAGCTCTTTAAGGGAGGTCTTGAGGTCCAGCTGTGGACTATTATAGGCTGATGGTGATGAAACGTTGGAAGAAGGAAGCTGTCTGCTACCTTTTCTAGATTCCCTTAGTTGTCTCTTATGATATTGTCGGGATGAGTTCTAGGGGTTAGTTACTTTTTTTCCGTGACGTCATGAACCTGCTCTCTCGGAAGAACAACGTAGGTTGTGGCAGAGCGCACAACCTCCATGTGACAGCGAGTGTTTTGTGACTCATTGCTATAAGTCTATTTTGTCTGAACTAACCTTTTACTATAGCATGTTTCTGTAGCAATAAATTAAATTAGTTTTCGATTCTATTAGCTCTCTAGCTAAATAAATACCTCTAAATTCTTTATTTATTTTAATTCCTCTATTATGGCTTTTCAGCTAAACCGAATAATAAATTATATTTAGCTGAAAAGCATGCAGGTACAAATAAACTTGCAAATTGATTATCATGTGATGAGGTTTTAACAATAATTACATGCAATAAAAAGATGAAGGCCATACATCACGGTAATAAATATAAAGTTGACAGGATCAAAGTACCATGCCCAACCGCCATTACTTTGCCAATGGCTGAACATTATCCTAAATGTATAGGCCGTTTTAACTTTATAGCCCGCACATAAGCACGGGCTATTCGTCTCTACCTCTTTTATAATAAATTCTACTCTTTTCTGCCGTTTTATTATGGGTCATATCATGTCGTACATTAGTAACGTTGTATGTATTTTTTGATGTTTATAATGAAGACTTAGGTTTTCGTCATAAATAGCAAAATTTGCATAAAATGATTGTAATAGCGTGGCGGGTAAAAGTGCGCCTGTGATGCAGAAGATTCGTTTCCGTGATGAGACAAATGTTTACAATCTGCAATTTATTTGTTCTGGGTGCTATTTTCTATGCATAGTAAAAATATAAATCTATGAATACATTAGTACAATAGTATGACGTATTATATATAGACGTACCTTAACATTTCGGACAAAGTGTCCCAATTTATTCTATCCGAAACTTCAGCAAGCCACATTTGTTTAGCTCAGGGCTAGACACCGAAATCTAAAAAAAATCTGTGGGGCTAGCTGATGCTGGGGGGGATTCTCCAGTATAATTTATTTTAGAAATAACCAAAAAACCACTGCGTTAAAATGAAAACTTTTTGAAAAAAACTATCACCATAAGGCAGTGCCCAGAATGGTAGCAGCATTGCCAAGTTATATAAAGTTATATGAGAACTTCGCTTTACAAAACTAAATTACAATGTTCTCCTACAGAATCCTTCCCTCTACTGCTGATTCTCTTCGGAGTGACATCAGGTACCATCATGGTTGCTGCTATGATCATGCTTGTGATACTGTGCCAACGGAAGCAGAGAAAGAATAAACAGACCCAGGTCAGTTCTTTATGTCTATTAACAGTACTTTATGTTACAAGTTATTTTTCAGTTGAGCTAACTGCAGACGGCAGCAATTGGTATTCATTATCAATATAAGTGTTTGATAAAGGAACTTTGTTTGTATGGGAAGAATATCAACGTTTCTTTAAATTATGCTTGACTGTCCTAAAGCTTCTAACCCCTCTATAAATTAGTTATAGCGACGACCTCTGTGGCGCGGTGGGCGAAGGTCCGCTTGCGACACAGGAGGTTTATTCCCGCCTCTAAAGCTAGACGATGATTTATGAATTGTCAATTATTTATTTATGATTTTTTTACTGCATTTTATGATTGTTTTTGAACCAGCCCTGAAAGTTTGGTCCTTATTTTTGACTCACTGCATGTTTTTGTGCGTATATTCAGAACGCCAATGAGCAGCGAAATTAATATCTAGGAGTCATTGATGTCATACATTATACGAGTATATTCACTTAAATCTACCTAAACCCGTGTTTACCGATAGTTTGTTAAATAGATCAACATCATCATCAACATCACCAGCCTATAATAGTTACTGCTGGACATAGGCCTCCCCTAATGAGCGCCATTATCATTTGATGGTTAATGCCCATAATCCCCACGCTGGGCATGTGGGTTGGGGATCGCAGTTCGGTGGAGTTTTTCTGCAGAGGGCGCTGCTGCCCGCCCCCCAGTGTGTTAAATAGATATTTAGACATTTTTGAAACACGTACTGTATGAACAAGTCAAAGTTCGTTCACTCATTGGCCGATCTTTTAAACTAAATTGAAAACCAGGCTACAATAAGGAAAAACCTAAACACAAGCTCATATTGCAGGTGACAGAAAAACCTGACGTGACAGTGACCGCTGAGGACCTATTCAAGGAGAATGACAGGAATAGCAACATTAGTGACTTGAAACTAGAGCTGCGGCAAGCAAACGGCTCTTGTGAAGTGGTAAGTAGCTCAGGCTTGGCCGGAAGTCACTCCATTCCATACCGACAATAGCTAAGAAAATTTATGTTGTACTTAGCTTGCGTGTGGCATAGGTACCATTTAGATTTAGATAATAGAGAAATAAATAACAAATTATTTCTTTTTATAATAATTAACTGTAAGAAATTTTTACAAGTCTAAGAGCTTATTTTGTAAGCCCAAAGAAATAAAGTTATTGAATCTGAATCTTTAAAGAAAACATAGTCTCCTTCCTATTGTTAGAGAGAGAGTTTTCATACGGATCCCTTACTTGTTTTTTTAGAAAGAAAGAAAGAAGAAAAGAAAGAAAACACATTTATTTTTACCCATATACATATAAAAGACAACACAGTAGGTATATATAAACAAAATAAGGACACAAAAACGGAAGTAAGAAAGATTAAAAGGGTAAAAAAAGGGTCCCCACCTCAGCATTTGTAGCACTCGGCTAGGCCTTATGCTACGCTGGTTTTCAAGTGGATCCTATATAGCCCATATTTATAATTCTAATGGAGAAAGATTTTTACAAATCGGTCCAGTAGTTTTGGAACCTATTGAATTCAAACAACAAACATTATTTCTAAACTCTCCTCTCAAATCTTTCCTTTTTATAATATTTGTATAGAAGTGTCCTTCTAACGTTCTTGTAACTTTTCTTAAACTAAACAATTACAGTAGCCCTAAAGCCAACAAAGACACGAATATAATTAAGTCTGAGTTTCTCACTCGCAAAGAGCAAATTTTAAAAACAAAACAAACTCACGAAAATATAAAATACTGTAGCAACGTCGGACATTTTAAGCGACTACATAAATAAAGTAAAATATGTTTTATGTGTAATGAAAATTGTATTTACGACGTCTTGAATATACATGACAGTTGTATAACCCTGTTTTGAAGTATGGAATCATATTTTCTTTGCAAAAAAGCTGTATTTTGCTATTCTAGAGCTTTTATGTCGATTGTGGAGAATTTATTAAACTATCGAATGAATTTTATAGCGAAACGTCGAAAAGTGATATTTTATGAAGATATTTTGTGGCAATACAACTCAGTCGAGAAGTTTTACAACTCAGAGTTAAGAATTTTAAAGAGGCTTTGTATGCATAAATTAATTAACTTACGCGATTTGGACATACAACATGTTATTATTTATACTTTTTAATGTGTATTTATCGCGTTTATTTACCTATTTTAATGAAGTAAATAAACGCTATTCTCTAATATCTTTAAATTCCTTTCACATTTGATTGCAAAAAACCGACCATTAAGTTTTATTTATTAAGACGTCTTTCACACGGCCAGACAGCTAAAATTACGATGCTTTTCTAAAACACGCCAGAAGCGCAAATGTCTGGCCTTTCTAACACCGACAAGCCACCGAGAATAGTTCCCTTTATGGCATTAAACTGCATTCACACAGAAACCAGTTTCCAACTGGTTAAAGCATGTTAGTCTAGTCGCGATTGATTTGCAATTAAATGTCTCTGCATTTTTTGCATTCCTACTTGCGCAAGAAAGCTATTTTAAAATCAGTGTTTTGAATCCGGGGTTTAGCTTAGAATAATTTTTATTACAAAACAACTTAAAATAACCATAAACGTAAATAAGGATCAAAGATAATTCAATTTGTTTTGACGAATCTTTATAAGATTAATGACGCATAATTAACACTTGAAAACATAATGTTTTACTTACATACTCGGGCAATACACATTAATAAGTGATGAATTTAAGTCCACAGACTACTAAAAAAGGAAAATTATTCGGCCCAATGATTGGAGGCATTTAAACATTCCTGCTCTCTCATACTTTCTTTCAATTTCGAAAAAAATATCGAAAACCCAGAACAATGAACACAGTTTTCTATCCAAATGCATCCTAACATCACACCTTTCACAGGACTACCCAAATACAGGATCGGACAGTACGCTATGCTCAAACGCAAAACTTGGCAGTGGCATCCCTTTAGCGGGGAGCGTCCCCATGTCATCCATCAATCAGAGTGGCTACCAGCCGTACAGGTATAGCAACGACTATACGGATCCTACTTATGCGGATTGTTATAAGGTGAGATGTGTTTTAGATTATAGTTACCTACATATTTATGTGTAGATTGTATGTGTAGCTGGTTTTAGTTAGGGTAGGTTAAGGCTAGAGTATAGGCTAATAGGGATAAGCCTATACTCTTGCCTTAACCTACCCTTACTAAAACCAGCGTATTGGACAAATGCCTAGTCACTACATAGTTTAAAACAAAGTCGCTTTCTCTGTCCCTATATCCCAATGTATGCTTAAATCTTTAAAGCTACGCAACGGATTTTGATGCGGTGTTTTTAATAGATAGAGTGAATCAAAAGGAAGGTTTTCGTACCAGCATTGCACCCGTGCGAAGCCGGAGTGGGTCGCTAGTATTGCATAATCCTGAGTTAGGGATCAATTTTACCCTATGTTATAGTTATTAGTTTTGCACTCCGTTTCGCACAATAATCATAATCATTTACCACCGTTATATTGACCAATCTACCATTCCATAGGTGAACGGGTTCGGCAACGGGTATCAAACCTACGTCCATTATGGACACGACTATACACCAGGATCACTTCGCGTCCAGTCGCCTAATAGCAGTGATAAATTGACGCCAAATCGGTAAGTTATTGTGTTTTGTCTATAATTTTTCGTAATAGTTAAGTGTTATAAAAGTTTTGTGACATAAAAACTTAAATTGTAAATTCTTCGGGAATAAATTTTTTAAATTTCATATAAGATTGAGGGGAATATTTTTTTGAAGTTGTCCTATAATCTTGTTTTTCCCAAGGATTATAATCTTGTTTTTCCTAAGGATTCCTGATGGTTTTTGAGATCATTTTCTATACTATATCAAGAGAATCATAAAAATTGGTACAAAGTTAACAAAAATGTGGGTTAACTTATTTACTTAAAAAATAAACCATTTATATAGCGGAACCAGATAACGTATTTCGAACACCAATTTCGAAAGGTACTGTGAATTCTCAATTTTTTAAAATTTTTTTACACTTCTGAATGCAGAATATTTTACAAATAGTTGAGAATATATCCCACTTCAAAATAAATATTGGTCTCTGCCAAACTCGGAATCTCCTAGAATTTATAACTAAATTAAAAAACTTCGCAAATTTTAAAAATATTCCTTATGACCTGCCTCTAAACCTGTTAGGTTTAAATTTACTTATTGATTCGTTCTTAAACTTTATTGTAACATGTTTCAGTATGTTTTATTTATTTATGTTTTCTTAGGTCAATAAACGGCAGTCTACCACGAAGCGTGGATACGCCATCCACAGTCCAATCTCAAAGCAACTCTCTTCAAAGGAAGAGGCAAGACAGTAGCAATGCTTTGAATAGTTCAGGACTGCCTAGTAGTGAAGGTGAGTTGGGATTTCGAGATGACCACGCTTTGATTGACAATAATAATAATAAACTATTGTTAAATCTATACTAATATTATAAAGAGGAAAGATTTGATTGTTTGTATGTTTGTTTGTTTGTTTGTTTGAATTGAATAGGCTCCGAAACTACTGGACCGATTTGAAAAATTCTTTCACCATTAGAATCCTACATTTTCCGTGATGAACATAGGCTACATAATATTTTCAAAAAAGTTAGGGATCTGCATGAAAAATTCAATAATTGAACCGTGCGCTGTATATTCAACCTCTTTTTCTATTATGGCGCGTCAGAATAGAAAAAGAGGTTATATATAGCGCACTGTGCTTGCTTTTTCTCTACGGCCAGTGTCAGTTATGTAGTGTCGTGTCAATGTCAAAAATCCCAATGCTGTTATAAAAAGTAAGGGATCCGTATGAAAACTGTGAAACCCATCGTGTTATTGTGTATAATTTCAGACATTTTTGTTTAATACCCGTGCGAAGCCGGGGCGGGCCGCTAGTGGTAAAATAAAATCACAGGAAAACAAAATCAGCGCAGATTTGTTGGACACTTTCTTGGTCCAAGACCCGTAATAGGCGCCTTTATTTTTATTTATTTTTTATTCAGGTAAAAAAAATACAATAATTTTCGGTTAGAAGTGCCTTAAAGCCTATGTTAGGTTTAACTAGACACAGAGTTGTACCACCATGGCTGGGCAGTGAATACTTTAGAAAAATTCAAATAGTTTTGCATAACAATCATATGGCTATATAAAAGTTTGTAGATTACTCCTTGCTCTAACCTTTATAGGCCGTGTGGTTCTTGCATAGAATGCCGGCTTATGTCCAGCAGTGGACTATTATTATATTATAATATATAGGCTGATGTTGTTGTTGTTGTAACCTTTTTAAAAAGAATCCTCACGGTATCAATAGAAATAGAATTTGTTCTAGACAATGAAACATTTATTTCTACATGCTTATTCAGCTAAGCGGCTTAAATAATTACGCACATCACAAATAGTTCCACTGGAAGCCCGAAGTGCCCCAAGGTTCTTAAAATAGCTTGATGGAAGCACAACCAAGAGCTGTTAGCAAATTTCAGATGCGACTTTTGGTCTTAATTTGAGACTCAACCCTCAATAGCTAAAAATAGATGAACCCAAGATAATTGTAATTTTCGAATATAATTGCTTTTCTGGGAACAGACATTTGATATGAAATTTTGTCGAAATCTATGGCATGCCTTAGATTTGGTCGCATTAATATCAACTCTGAAATTAATCGGTATTTCAGATTTCAATTACCTACTTTATTTCTCTAGCATGACAAAATAAGCACCCTAAGTATTTATTTTGTAATCCTCTCGTCATCGTGTCTAAACCAATCAAAATAATTTTCAAATTACATTATCTTTTAAATTATCTTACATTCAACATTATTTTCTGTTCCCAATAAACTTTTTTGTATTTGACTACATTGATGAGTGTGATATAAGTTTAGCTACTTCAGTGTGTTAGGTAGTGTCAATGTCCAAAAACGCAAAGAATAACGACTTTTAATCGCAACTTTAAAAATATTACCAGCAGCGAGTAAACGTTGAATAATTTAAACTACCCTACAAGGTGAGGCGACTGAAACAAATTCGTAATATCAGGCGGATGCTACTTCTGAGCACTTTTAATGCACTAAAGTGGTCTAGAAAAGCTGCAGTTTTTAGACTTGCTGTATTTTCTTGTTGCATTTTGCTTGGGAATATTTTAAAAGATATTTCGGAGTTGCTAAAACTTCCTCTGGACGGGAAGTTAAGTTACCTGCCTTATTAGTGTGAATGTCCTTTTTATAGAACAGCAAGATCCTGAAAACTAACTAGCTCGAAACTCATTAGATATAGTGCATTTCATAAATAATATTTAGTAACACCGCCGCTTTATTTTTATTTTGGTTTATTTAAGAAATCTACCTTTGGCATTTTGTTCCTTCTCTCTTCTCTGTATGTTTTTTAAATAGTAACCAATAGAAATAATGATTAAGTAGACCCACCATAGATAAAAAAGGTTTAGTGTTTTCTTAAAACCTAAATAATCTTTCTAGGTGGCTACTTTTAATACTGTTTTCTTTGTCTTCATAACAGCCATAAGCCGAGTGCCAAACGGCCTCATACACGGCGTCGACGTGAGATATGCAGCCACATATGGCAACCCGCACCTCAGAACTGGTGGAGGCTTTACTGTCAACACGGCCAAACCTGCGTCCACGCCCGCCCCGCCGCCTTACTCTTCTGTAAGGAACTCTGTGATTATGCCGTCAGGTAAGAAGGTTGTCTATGTCATAAGCCGAATGCCAAATGTCATTGACGTCAGGTACGCAAACATTTACGGCTACCCACACTTCAGAACGATATCAAACTGACAACTGATGGTTACTGACAACATGTCCAAGCCTGCTTTCACGCCAACCCCGCTATCTACTGATCTGATATTAACTCTGTGATTCTATCGGCAAGACTTCATCAGATAGAAAAAAAAAAAAAAACGATTGACATAACAGATTCTGTTATGTCAATCGTTTTTTTTTTTCTTCTAGAGGTACATTGTAGCGGTCATCTGTGTTAATGATCTTTTGTTTTGTCAACTCCCTTAAAAACAAATCTGAACGCATCGTTTATTCGAATGTTTATTTGATGAAAAAGACAATTCAGCTGTTAATTCGCGATTTCTTAATATTTGTTTATGTTACATAATATTGAGACACAGAGTTGAATATTACTTTTATTGCCTGTGATAAAAGAACTTGGCTCAACCAGAAAAGTTATCTTCAGTGGGTTTGTCGATACCGAAAAAATAAAATTAGGTTCTCCCGTGTCACTCATACGTAGAAGTATATTTTTATTTAATAAAACTTTGATAAAAGAATAAAATTATCATTTCTTGTACAGGTGCATCCTCACATTCAATAACATCACCAACAAGCGTTGCCTCGCCACAATGCGCCACAAGTCCAATCACAACATCGACTATGTCCAACGATAGCACGCTACCGCTATCCACGGTAAGTTTGATTACTTTGTCATTTACATCTTCAATACCCACTAAAATCGTGTTTATTTTCTTCTTCATTAGCCACTTAATCGTATTTATTTTCTTATCATTTTCTTAAATTCAGTGTCGTGTATATCTATCGGTTTCAATATCTGCATTGATTTTACTATTAACTGTGTGTTCCGCTTTGCTCTCATTAACTTATACCTACTTAATTTTATCATTATATTTTACAATATTGGATCCACATAGTAAGCCATATTATCAAGTTTGATGACATTCAAAATCTACCACCTCCATATCTGATATTATTCATTCTTTGAAGATGTTCAAAGAAATAAGTTCTAGTGTCAATCTGTTTTCTTATAATTCATTTATGGCACAGGTTGGTGTTGCCACATCGCTAGCAACTCCTCAGTCCCCAGGTGCGCACTACATTCTAGCGCCTTCGAATAGGACAATTAGCAACGCCACTGTTACTAAAAAAGGTAAGTTCCATAGAATTAAGCAATAATAAAGGAAATGTCTTGAATCTTAGTTTCAGTAGCTGACTTGTTATAGATACTTTGAAATTGAATGCAAATTATTACTAATTTTGATTCAGATTTTAATATTAAACTTATTTGTTTGACAAGCCTGTTATTTTAAAGACGTAATATAATAAAATGATTAAAAAAAAATTTTGTTCTTATACTCGTAAGTAGCAATGCTGATGCACTCATATGCAAGTAAGCACTTTTTTGCAACGAGCATTAATTTTAGTCGACAATATCTAACTTATGCAGTTGGTATCTTAGTAAAGAAGCTTTTTTAAATTGCTCATTCACACGTTGGTCGAGTCATAGCAAAATATGATTTGCTGCCCATCAAAAAATATACGACATTAGTGATGACTCGGCCAATATTTTTGACGGACCAAACGGTTTGAATACAAGTGGAACTTTTCTTTCAGGTAATGGTCTGCAATCACCCTTAGCCACGCATGTATAGTACCTGCAAAATCTTACCTTAGAAGAATTTCGATGCATTTTATAAGAATGTTCTGTTTTTGTTACGATGGAAGGTAAAAAAGTTATATGGCCTAATATCATGATTTTGCCTAAGCTCGTCAATTTGTTTGAATTTTGTCAATTTCAAAAAATGTTTGACTGATACTATACTCTTGTTATGTACATTTTGTAAAGTTAATAGATACATAAATTAGTACCTATTAGTTAAACGTTTCCTTAGTCGCTTGCGAGAATTTTTATTGCTTGACGGAATTTTTTCACTCTTTGGAATGATATTGTCAATTTTGTAGATAGTTGAATAAAATTTAGTTCTCGAATCGTCAATTTTAATGATAGTTTTCATAAACATCCAGTTTCACTAGTATTGTTTGTAAATTATAGAATTATAATTAGTTTATAGAAATGTTTAAATATTTTATACGTTTTATAGGAAAATAGAAAAGACAGCATTAGCAGTAGGTAAGTGCAGTTGGCAACTTCAGTAGACACTTGGTGGACTGTAAATACTCAGGGCCTTGCTCAGGGCCTTAATAGAACAGAGTAAAAAGTATTTACCAAATTAATAGAGGTCCTAATTCAGTAAAAAAAGAAGTAGAAGCCCCTTGTTAGCCCATCGATTAAAAAAATAGATCTAGCTTTAGAAAACTTTGACAATTTCGTGCCATTCGTCATATCTCCTACATATCTCTTCTTTGTGGTAAACATCATTAGAATAACAAATTTATCTTATTAACTATTGTATACATTTCATCTAGATTAAATTTTTAAACAGCACAGATCTTCCATTTCTTTTATAGCAAAGTTTTTAACTTTTCATTTATATAGACAAAATATATCAAAACATTATTATAGATATAACGGCTTATCATTATGATGCTCAAATACTCTGTAGATCGTGAAATTGTTTTAAATTTTTCAATCTAAGACTGATTAGATTTACCTACACTAAAAATCTCGATCACGTTTTCTAACGATTAAAATAGCTACATTCTTGAAAACGTATAATTTTACATCGTTTGTGTTTTTCTCGGCATTTTTATGCAACTATTATAAATTACATCGTGTATTGAAGCCTCTTTTCTACGGGGTCGAGTAATTGATCTTAAGTATTTTATTGTGTCTACATATATAATTTATGCCTTTGATCAATTGTTATCGGTTTTGCTGTTAATGCTTTCTGTGTGTTTTTGGTTTGACTATGACTAGTTTTTTATTTGATTAGAATTATGATTATAAGAAAATCTTCAATATCCAGCACAAAATACCTAATTTGAACTTGAACTTAAAAAAATTAGACTTATTTAAAATAAGTAAATTATTTACCTTTTAATCAGTTCTTGTTATGGCCACATTATTGGCAATGCAAGTTGCCAGTGTATCAAGCCTTACGAAATTAAATTTGGAATGATTCAAATTCTTTTTTTATTGAAAATTATAGTTATTTTTGTATTAAAATAACCTTCTAGACTTTTTTTAAATTTGAAGCTTAAAATAGCAACTGATTTTTTTTTTGTAAATTAGACTAATGTTAATCTGTTTAGAATCATCTCATCCGTCTGTAGATAAATGAATTTATATGTAAATGCATATTTTTACAGTTATTCCTCCATTTTCGAAGAAAAACTAAATAATGTGCTATTGCTGACTAAAATTATTATCATGAATTATGTGAAATTCTTATTTAAAATAGTAAAAAATGTTTTGAATCGCATTGAAATATCTTGTAAACTATTATGCTAGAAATAAAATTATTTTTTCTGTGATACATAGAGTAAATTTTTGTAAATACTAACGCTACTAAGAGTGACTTGTTATTAAATGTAATATTATGTAAAGCTTTTAAACTTAACGCCTTACTTAAAACAATGTTTTAACCTAACGTGCACTAAATTAGTCAATGTTTAGTTCTACGTTTACTTGAATTTAGTTAAGTTCTAGCATTGTTTTATAAGAGGTTCAACTTTAATTAGTAATAGTGTTGGGAAGCTGTTTTACCGTGACCACATCTTAGCTTAACAAAGATTTTACTTAAATTTAAGTTTAGTTAAGTTAACTTAAGATGTGGTTACTAATAATTTTAGCAGCCAAGTCGATGAGATACTTGTTTTAAGGAGTGAGAGTAGATAGAGGTTGATTTGAAAAAAAAAAACATTGTAAATTAGTGTAATGTACAAATACTTTTCTAAATAAAATGAAACTTTGGCCTATGTAAATGTTTTTTTTATTTATGAAATATCCTTTTTTCCCACATTAATAGGGATTACCAACGAAAGCAAAGAGTTTATTTAGATGCAAACGAATTTATTGTCTTGTAATTATATCTACACATCATCAGTCCACATTAGTCCACAGCAGGACATAGGCCTCCCCTAATGATTTCCTTGCGAGATGAGAAGGTGCTAGGGTCTACACACGTAGTATACAAAACTCAAGGCAGACCCATCTTCCAATCAATCGGAGACATGGCGTGTCAGGCATTTTCATCTCGCGTGAGGCCACGTGATTCGAGAACAGCTGTCATACTTACGCTGCTAAAAGCCCGACAGTGTTGGATGATGTTAATAGTTAAGCTATAACGAGACACACGTCCCGCACTCGACAAAATATCCCAGTGCATAGTGATGGTGGGCAAACTTATCAACCGTTTCACCACACTTACAACGGTGTGCAAATAGGCAAGGGGAAACTAAATGCAAATAGGTGGCCACCTGAAATGTATTATCTGATAATACATCTTTTGAAGGTAGAGCATACAACCAAAGCCCTGATTCCCCCTCGGAAATGGTAAGAAAGCTTAATTTCTTAATAATAATACTTATAATGAAAAACATAATAAATAAGACCGGACAATCCACACAATAGACACGACATTTCTATTAAATACGTAGGTATATTATATACTTCGCTTCGCACGGGTATTAAACAAAAAATTCAGTAATTATACACACTAACACGATGGGTTTCACAGTTTTCATACGGATCCCTTACCTTTTTTAACAGCATTGGAGTTTTTGACATTGACTCGACACTCCATAGCTGACACTGGCCGTAGAGAAAAAGCAAGCACCGTGCGCTATATACTAAACCTTTTTTTCTATTATGACGCGCTATAATAGAAAAAGAGGTTGAATATACAGCGCACGGTTCAATTATTGATTTTTTCATGCGAATCCCTAACTTTTTTGAAAATATTATTAAGCCTATGTTCATCACGGAAAATTTTGGATTCTAGATGGTGAAATAATTTTTCAAATTGGTCCAGTAGTTTCGGAGCCTATTCAATTCAAACAAACATACAAACAAACAATCAAATCTTTCCTGTTTATAATATTAGTATAGATACTCCCCTATCTACATTATGCCAGCCATTAAAGAGCGAAACGGAAGATCACCTAGAGTGAGACAACCATACAGTAAGTAAACGTCACTTGGCAAGTGACAGCTACAAGATTGACTTTGACATTAGGTAAGGTTTAGTTTATTCACCAAGACGTTTTTGAGTCACGTAAACTTAAATTCTACAATGGAAAGAAGTTTTTTGTATGGGTCTAAACTGTACATAATTCTCTCGGAGACTGCGACCGATTCTACTTATGCTTCACTATGTCAATGTTGTCGTCTTATAGTATACTAGCGGCCCGCCCCGGCTTCGCCCGGGTATTAAACAAAAATTTCAGAAATTATACACACTAAAACGATGGGTTTCACAGTTTTCATACGGATCTTTACTTTTTTTAACAGCATTGGGGTTTTTGACATTGACTCGACATTCCAAAACTGACACTGGCCGTAGAGAAAAAGCAAGCACCGTGCGCTATACAACCTCTTTTTCTATTCTGACGCGCCATAATAGAAAAAGAGGTTGAATATACAGCCCACGGTTCAATTATTGAATTTTTCATGCGGATCCCTAACTTTTTTGAAAATATTATATAGCCTATGTTCATCACGGAAAATTAAGGATTCTAATGGTGAAACAATTTTTTAACTCGGTCCAGTAGTTTCGGAGCCTATTCAATTCAAACAAACAAACAAACAAACAAACATACAAACAATCAAATCTTTCCTCTTTATAATATTAGTATAGACAGGGTGGAATTTTGTAATGCCACCTGGAGGGAAAGTACTCTTAATACTGTAGTTAGAAAATTGTACTCAAAGAAAACATTCCTTTAATTTTGAAAAGAAAGAAAACTGCATTCAAAGATTTTCGAAAATTCGCTTGCCACACCCGGGAATCAAACCGACTAAAATCTGTAAAAATTACCGCCTGTACTTTAATTGCATAGATCGTTAGGGTCAATAATAAGGATGCAATCTCTCTAACAAACTTAATAAATTAAATGAAAGGAAAACCATGAAATCTTAAATTATTTTAATTATTTACAATAAAAAGTCAACTAACTAATTAGGTAGTTGCTCGACATTTCGAGCAACTAATTAGTTAGTTGACTTTTCGGCTCCATTTTCTTGGATAAACAAATTTATTCTTCTAACGAATCCATTTGTAGTAACTTTTAATAACGTGTTGTGGTGAATATTATAAATCGTATTCTGAACTTCAACTCTCAACTCGTTTACATTCGCATAAGATTTCATGTAAATTAGATTTTTTACATATCCCCACAAAAAAAATCTAAAGGGGTGAGATCTGGTCATCTCGCAGGCCATCTGATTGTGCCGGTATTAAAATGGTTATTAATGTAGGCAGTAGTGATTCTGCTACTACTGACACAAGTAAACAGATGGATCTTTATTAAGTTAAAGTGCTTAACTTGACCCATTCAATTTAATAATTTAAGATTTCATGGTTTTCCTTTCATTTAATTTATTAAGTTTGTTAGAGAGATTTCATCCTTATTATTGACCCTAACGATCTATACAATTAAAGTACAGGGTGTAATTTTAACAGATTTTAGTCGGTTCGATTCCCGGGTGTGGCAAGCGAATTTTCGAAAATCTTTGAATGCAGTTTTCTTTCTTTTCAAAATTAAAGGAATGTTTTCTTTGAGTACAATTTTCTAACTACAGTATTAAGAGTACTTTCCCTCCAGGTGGCATTACAAAATTCCGCCCTGTATATTTAGATGAAAGAAAAATTAATCATATAGTACCCATAACACAAGCTCTGGTTAGCATGTGTTGTGTTAGACTCGTTGTGTAGATGGTTCAGCATAATGAAAAAAAATAATATAAAAAACAACGAAAAACACTAGATGGCGCGGGCGGTATTAGGTATATTTATACACATTTCTCAAAAGCCTCCAGGTTTCCACGACGACATTTTTAAAATGCATCTGTTCATTATAGTAACCAAAACGTATTTATATGATGTTCAGGTTATATATCATTCAGGGACTGTCATACTATTCAATACACTATATTAAACACCAAACAACATAAATATATCATCATCATCATCATCAGCCTATGTTAGTCCACTGTTGGACATAGGCCTCCCCTAATGAGCGCCATATAAATATATAAAAACAGGAAAATCACAATAGACAAAGTTTCACAGTGAATAGTGAAGTGATTAGCAGAAAGGTTACTAAGTAGGTAATCTAGGTACTATTTAACCCAATGGTAATAAATTAGGTAGGTAGGTACATTGGCAAAAAAAATGGAGGTTGGGTACAAGCTATATTCCTCTTTTATTTCCAGAAGCTACTCATGAATGTTTTCGACTTTTTGGTTCTTCATTCTTTATAAATAGGTAAGTTGTTCCATAGTTTGAGCCATGTTTAAAGAAAAAGAAACCATCTGTGTTCTAAAACACGTGAGCCACTAAATGACTATCGATTTTTACAACCTAGGTCAAATGTCGCCCTTCAAACAAAGGTGATAAGGTTATAATTAGTAATAGGAATAGGTAGGGCTTATTAAAATATACTTCGAGGAACAGAGAAAAGAATTTGAGACTTCCTTACAGCAATTTTTTTTTCGTTTTTGCCTCAATATTCTGGACATCACTTAGGTACAGACAGAAGCATTAATTGGTGACCCCCTCACAGAATATGTCATAGTTATCATTCAGTAGCATGTAGGTTCAAACCCGTGAAGATTGTATAATTCATTTTAATTTACATTATTTTTTATTTTTGTTTTTTTATAAAGTTTGTTTAATTGTTTAAATAAAAAACAAATGTTTTTTTCAACACCTACATTTCTTTAATCAGGAGTAACGATACTGAAATTTCGAGCCTGTATCACATGTAACTATGGTGTAGTGGTTAGTGTAACCGAGATTCTGTCACCGCAAATCGTAATGATCGTCATCGAATCCTTGCAGTGGATGTTTTTGTTTTTTAACTACTACTTAATTTTAGTAATGTAATGACATTTATTTATGTGTAATAGTGAAGTTTTTGTCCATTAGTATGAATTTAAAGTAATTGATAAAATAAAATAATAACAATAATTTCAGGTAAACAATTACGTTTATTTTTTTCAAAAATTTGCCTACACCATCAACAACACAAAAAATTTTATTAATGTTTTATTTTATTATTTAGCCTACTTACAAATAGCTTCCTATCCTGAAAAATAATATTCCATTTTCGATTTAGTGCTCGAGAATACACATGTTTTCATTAGATTTTCGTTTACTTTGCTAATCTAATGAATTAAACAATTTGGATCTCGTGTAAATCATGGAATACTAAATAATCAGGTAGTTTTGAAAAAAAATGAGGTCAAATGGAGTTTTTCTGACAAAGTTAAAAGGTAAAATTACATTAGGGTTTAGTAGGTAGTGATATTTATAGTCCTTTATATTTAGTGATACTTATCGCTTAATAGCTTAAGGGCTAACGGATCGGATCTTAATTTAAAACCATTTGACCCCACATATTTTCTATCGGATTTAGGTCTGAACTTTTAGATGTCCAAGAAATAACAGTAATTGCCAGCCTTGTAGAGATGAACAACCCTTGAGAAACCATCCGCGTACGATGCACTGCACAATTATCATGGACAAAATAAATTTGCGCTTCTGGATACGCGATCCGCGTAGTAACCTTCAACATTTTCAAGCTCGTCATTCATGCGCCCAGTTATTTTTACTATTTCTCCAGGACCCATAGAGGATATCCATCTCCAAAACCTAAAAAGAAAAAAAAAAAGTCAACTGTTATAATGTTAATTTATTTCGTGTAAATACTAACTTGTTAAAAATATCATTATTATGATGAAATAATCATAGATAAAGGTGTTCGAATTTGTTGAGAATTATCAGTATTATCACTTACCTAAAGTTATTCATGCCCTACGATGGAGTTCAGCAGACAGTCCTATTTTTGCTGCTCGATAATTGTGTAAGTATATCAGCTGCATGCAAATGCCTTCTGTTGATGTTGATATCAAATATTGTTGAGCAGTAGAACGAGTGGATGCAAAAGGCGAACTAGTCTGAATGTCAACAATATTATTGTGGCGACTTCACTGATTTGTAATACACTCCTGTTGTTTATCTGCCATTGCTTCTTACATTCACATCCCCACATTACACTTAAGCGTACGATTTTTATCTGTAAGACAACAAATCAATACTTAAATGAAGTTAAAGATAACAAGGTTTTAATAAAAAAATATGTATTTGTTTCGTAATGATTATGACACAAGAATAATAAGTTGATAACTTACCGTAATTCAAAGCTAACGAGCAATCTCCTGATTACTCATTTGCTGTTCGAATAGCACCGCGATCATAGTTCTCACAAAATTCTTAATTTGCATAATTTCCTTCAATATTCTTCAATTCATTTATGATTCAAACCAGTAAGTCAAGACTAGGATTGAGTATGGCTAGTGACCTTTTCATTATTCACCAAGATTATATTTAAATCTACCCTCAAATACTTCTTTTTTTTCTTATCCAGTGTAAAGAGATCTCATAAATAAAAATCCGCTGTCGAACACTAATAACATAAAATTTCGACGCTCTGATAACTGGTTCGTTGGTTTAGTTGGTTGGTGCGTGCATTACTTGTCATGTGAGCGATTGGATGTCTGGTTCGATTCCCACTGGGTGTTACGTTTTTGTTTCTTAGTATTTGAGTAAAAGATTTGTAAATCGTACAGTGATTTGCAATGTAAACTTTAGCTATTAGGGGGGTTACCAATTAATGCTTCTGTCTGTACCTTAAAAATTATGTTATTCGAAATAAACTAGGTAAGTTAAGGCTATAATAGAATTAAATAATGTCCCAAAACGATTTTTTTTAGGAATAATGGACTCCGGCTATTATGGAATAATAAAAATGTTATTATTCAATAATGGCCGGATTACATTGTTCAACCCAATGTCATTGGTCTGATTTTTATTAATTTTTAAGGACTTGATGGCTAGAATAGATATATTTTTAATTTTATTTCCAAAATTTTAGAAATCTAAAGAAACGTGGTCGAAATTGACCAATAAGGCAAATATTTACCTCAACGTGTACGGCTTCTTAAAGAAAGATTCCGTTAATTAATTATAAGATCAATAAATTTATTTAAAATATACAGAATATTTTGTTCTTGTAACGACACTGCGTTGTTTTATGTCTAGTCTTATTCCGAATAACATTAACTTCTAATGTACCTGAGTAATGTCCCCAGTCTACAGCTACATGAACGTTCGTGGGTAACAACAACAAGGCACCAAAAATGACCCACGGGTGCACCCAACCGTAAAAGTGATTTTATTTCTAATCTGTAGCTCTAGGTGCCCAATTCTATGGTTTATCGGAAGCGGAAATCATTCATTGAACGAATAAACCCGTCACATTAACAAATCTAGACAAAGTTTTGTCTGTCAAAAAAAAATATTGTCCTTGCGACCCGTAATGTGTTTCGCTCTAATCTTTGATGTATTGTTTATTTTATTGATTGTGATATATGTAGGTTTTCTAGATGAACATCATACTAAATATTCCTCTGAAGTTTATAAAATTTGAAAATCAAAAACGGACAAAAATGCCTCTTTGTATTTTTTTTTTCATTATTTAGGTGAAGGTTTATTGAGTGGATATTAAATCAAAGTTATTCTATAGATATTAGAGAAAACAATGTAGTTTCTCGTTTTAGAATAATTTTAATACTTTTGTTTTGGCAACTAAGGTATCCCTGAAAAAATATTGTCGAAAGGAAGTCTCCAATTATTTCTTTTTCTATGAAATTTAGGTATAAACCCTACCTATTCCTATAAGTGATTATAACTCTCATTGTAAGTTTGCTTTCATAGGTTCTACAAAGTTTGCTAATTATGAATCCGTGTGTCAAAGTTATGACAGTAGAAGCTTTGCGTAGGCAGGCATGTCTAGAATAATATGTGCTCACACCTAATCGATAAAGCTGACTAGGCTATGGTCGCCTAGGCTATGGTCGCCTAGGCTATGGTCGCCTAGGCTATCGTCTAGGTCGTCGTCTCTTTTGTAATCAAAATGAGGCACAATGTAAAATTTCGCGTTTGTTATGGATACCATTTTTTTGATACTCATTATCATTACGGATAAAATTAAAGACCTTTTGAATTTTTAAACGATTTTGACTCTTGTCAAACCTACACAGTCGTTAGAATAGGAGATAATTCTGATGGCGCAGGCGAAGGTAAGTGTTTTTTGTGCTCACAGAAATTTAAAAGAAAATAGTAACTATAGATGGTCCGTCGATAATAAAAATTAGTTTTATTTAAATCTATTCATTTTTCATTCCTTACGAATGCTTCAGTGGAAGCATCTAAAGCTAAACTTTGCTAAAATATTGCCGCAACAAAAGTATAATCAACCACACAATATGCTCTACGTTCTTTTATCTTAGCTTTGTTAGGGTTCTCACTTGCTTATTTTTATTTTGAACTTTCCTAAAGAAATTAAGATGCATAAAAAAATCTTCATTGTTACTCTTTAGGTTTAGCTTTTTTTACCTTTTAGTAAAATGGGAAAAAAGCCTTTATTAAAAAAGAAAATTACAATTATCTACCTAAATTAAAACAAGTATTCACAATTGAAACAATTGAGCTAACTGCAGACTGTTGCGAACAAACTACAGGTAGCTCAACTGATCCATATCAATACCAGTTGGAAGTGTACCCAAGATGCTGGCTGCATTGCCTCGCTGTATGGCAATGCTGATGCGCTGCGCCAGATATTGACCAGCTCTCGGGTCACACTTAACACTTTTTAACTTATTTCTACTTTTTATAATATTATTTATAAAGAATAATATAGGAAAAGATAAAAATATAGTATATAAATTGGCTTATTTATTGAATAATGATGATAATCTTTTAAAGTTTTACTGGCGTTTATTATTTTTTATTATTTAATTTTGTTTACACCTTCTAATCCGTCGTCGGATATATTAAAATCAAAGTCAGAGACGGTTTCTTATTATGTAAAATTTTGAGTAACTAGGTACTTAAGGCAAAGCCACAGGTTGACCAAATATTAGAAAAAGACGGCCTTACGTCAAACAGCTAGTAAACTTTTGAGGTAAAATTTTAAGTACCGCATACCATAAATAATTATTGATTTATAAATTTCTGTTTTAGGGAAACAAGTGCGTAGACAGCCCTAGGTCGCTTGCAAATCGTAAAGTTCTTTTTACGTTCAAAATACGTCTACCTATAAAGGAGCTACGTGATATTTTTGGCAAACACTCAGACATACTTCTGTATTCTTATATATTAATATTTGCTACTAGACCCGATGTTGATGACACGACAAGATATTCACTTTTGAGATGCTTTTGTAACGTTTGTCGCTGTAGGTCTATCTATTATTTATGAATGACTAGCGATCAGCCCAGGCTTCGCACGGGTATTTCACAAAAAATTCCATTTTCATGCGGAACCCAATATTTTGAAAATACTCTATAGCCTATGTTCACCACAGAAACTTTAGAATTTTAATGGTAAAAGAATTTTTCAAATCGGTCCAGTTTCGGAACCTATTCAATTCAAACAAACTATCAAATCTTTCCTCTTTATAATATTGGTATAGATATCATAAATAACTTAAACTTCATATCGGGAATTTTTTTTAACTATCTTCTGTAACGTTATTGTTTGTAGTAGAATTGTTGTAATATTATTAGGTGTGTTCTTCGACTATTATACACTCATGGACCTTTTGAGGAACAGTTCATCATTCAAAAAAACCTTCCGATCTGTCTCTTTTTTTGTTCCGTCCCTCCATTTTGGATCCAACGGCCTTCTAAACTAAAGTAGTTTCGAAACGCTGAAAATGGCAAAGAGTGAGTAGAACTTTATATAAAGGTTCCGTGCTTTGTAAGCCACCGTCCATGAGTTTATTTACTCTATTATTAGAAAAGCGTCAAAATCTTTGGGTTTTATAAAGAGAAGTTCAGCCAGGTTCAACAGAAGGTACCTATGTTGAATATTTTATTCTGCACATATTTTATAATATACGTAGTAGGTACGCTTCTTAAATTTAGAGTCCACTATACAATAATGTATATCGACCAATTACAAATGAAATTCATTAAATATCTATGCATTGTATTATAGATCTCTTAAAAACATAGATATATTTGCCTTGAATTGAATTCCACCTTCTTTAGCTTAGTGTCTAAAAGGCGCGAAGTTGACGACCAGTGATTTTTACTCAAAATCACAAATAACTTTACGAAGTTCCCCGAACTTTAAAAAATAACAATAAACGATACCAAAAAAGTGTTAGATAAAAATCAGCCGAAAGTTATTTGTCTTTTATATGTGTGTGTATTATTGTTCTAAGTGTTATTCTTATCATTTAGGCACTATATTCTAAAGCCTTTATTACCAAAATCGATACTAAACTGACCTACTGATGGCTCAGAATGTGATGTGTCGGGAACAGTGGATGGGAAGTCTTTGCCGCCCAATGGGATACACCAATTTAATAATAATTTGTGTGTTAAAAAACACCGGGGGGCGGGCAGCAGCACCCTCTGCAGAACAACTCCACCGAACTGCGATCCCCAACCCGCATGCCCAGCGTGGGGATTATGGGCAATAACCCCCAAATGATGAGTAATGCATTCTATGGCGCTCATTAGGGGAGGCCTATGTCCAGCAGTGGACTATCATATACAATGGCTGTTGATGATGTTGATGATGATGATAATAATTTAAGGCCAAATCTTTGCAAACTTGTTCAGGTTAAAGAAATGTAATCCCAGGAAATTTTATTATTTACTGAATTCCTTTGCGACGAATTTAATAAGACTTCTAAGTAAATAGATCCGGACCTTTTCTGTTGCAGCGTTAAGGGAGCGTATTTCTCGCTATTTTGTGAAAAGGATATATGCATATGTCTTTGCTTTTATAGGAACGGGACAGAGCATACGTTCTTGGGCGGCGTAAGGGCAAAAATGATGTTTTTGCTTTACAAGAAAACCATACAAATAATGATGAAATAGAATTACCAAAAAATTATTAATAACAAATAAAAACAAGATAATTATGGAACCAAAAAATTTGGAAATCAAGAATAATAAAAAAGGTATATTCCCATCCACCCCATTAACCTCACCATCAATGGGGTGGTTGGGAAAAAAGTTCCCATCCGCCCCATCATTCAAGTCAATGGGGTGGATGGGAATTTTTACGTTTACTGTAGACCGCAGGGTTCTTGAGATCAACCAAATTTGGTGTAGAACTGTGCTCTTAATAAAAATTTAAAAAAAATTAATACCCGTGCGAAGCCGGGGTGTACCGCTAGTTTTTGTAATAAGGAGCTTGGAACTTATCGCGTAATATCTATTTAGATAGATATGTCATTAGTGACATACATGTAAAATTTCTACCGAAAAATAATAAAAAACAACTTTACCAAGATTTCCTAATCCCTAAAAGCATACCAAGATTGACTCTAGACCCTTTTTCTGGGGTTATTCCCGCTCGTCCCCTCGCTTCGTCCCCTGAGGGGACGAACGGGAAGGAAACTTCCCGCTGGCCCCGATGGGGACGAACGGGAAGTTTACTTCCCGTTGGTCCCCTCAGGGGATATTATGCGGATATTTTTGAATAAAATCAGAACATATTTAGTAATCAACTTGAAACATAAAACATAAATATTAATTACTAGGTATAATATTACATTAACTTTTAAAAGAATATCTTTAAATTATCTTAAGGAATTTTAATTTTAATTTTGAACAATTTAAATCAAGTTGTTATTGTTTTTATTTTACAATAATAGTATAAGATAATCAACATATAAAAATACCGAAATGGTTAACACACTAGATGCACAGTACACATATGACCAGTATCGAAACTAAGCCTAGTTGATGAAATAAATACCTACGCTCCATTATAGCAATAGGGTTGTAACTTTACGGGGCGGCGGCGCACGCAAACACTGCAGCGCAGGTGGCGCGTGGGCAACGCTCATGAGCGGCTGCAAACCGTACCGTGTTTCAATATACGAAAATGCGTGTGATTCCTACCTAGTAATTAAAAAACATTTCTTTATATGTTTATTCTTAATTATTACAAATGATTCAAATAAAAGTACTTGCGTCTACTACGACACGTCGAAATTCTTTATTACCTATAGGAATTTTTGTATAAAATATTCTCATTCTACCTATCGACTTTAAACAACCTTTAAACCGCCTTCATTCTGGATTTTCAAATAAATTCAAGAATTCATTATGATCAATTACACGGACTCATTATTCGATAACAAAAATAATGATAGTACATTTTTGTTACTAATGCAGGAAGTTTAAAATACGAAAGCCCCGGTTTCGATGAAACTGAGTTCACACAGCTGTATACAACGCAAAATAATCGAGCATTTTTCAAAAAACTAAATTACGCATGGCCGCTCATCGCGACGCGACAATCGCTACTGACAGCACTGCGAAAACCCCTTAGAGCTCTCGTAGATGCGCATGCTTGTGTGAGTGAGCCGTTCCGAGCGTTTGTAGGTAGTTTCCACACTGTCTATATGTACACTGTGCTAGATGTGACTATAAAACAAAAAGCTTTATATAATACGAGGTATTTCTATGTTTGTTTGTATGCTGTCTATGTTTGTGAACTTTCTTATCTATCTGATATACAACTGGTATCAGTATGGGCATAGATGTAGAGTGAATAATAGATAGATAGATAGATTAGGTAGTCTCCCGCTCCGCCATAGCTGAACTCTACGAAGATAAATACCTACCTACCTGCAGTGGTAGTAGGTATGTATAGGTTACCCGGATAAGTAAATAAAAAAGGAAAAAAAAAATAAAAAAAATAGGATAATTAAAATAGGAATTTTTAATTTTCTCCCCCTCACAACTGATCACCATTGGGGTCTGAAACCTCCCCCTTCGGCTTAGTACACATATTTTGTTACACCTTGTATAAGCTTTTTGTTTTTACTTAGTAATATTCACTTCTAGTGTGTAAACCATTTTGGTACCAATTCTAAAAGGGGGACGAACGGGAAGTTTACTTCCCACTCGTCCCCACGTATATGAATGTGGGGACGAGCGGGAAGTAAACTTCCCGCTGGTCCCCTCAGGGGACGAAGCGAGGGGACGAGCGGGAATAACCCTTTTTCTGTAAGTAGTACCTAAGTATGCTGTGTGAAATCACCCCAATAAGGACCCAAAACTGTGCCAAGCGGCCCATTTTGGATCCAACGGCCTTCTAAACTAAAGTAGTTTCGAAACCTGACGCTGAAAATGGCAAAGAGTGAGTAGAACTTTAAAGGTTCCGTGCTTTGTAAGCTACCGTGAAGAACATACCGTCGTATCCTACGAATAGGGTCACAGTCGCCAGTGTGACTTTTTATTTTTATTGCATTTTTAAAATCTTCAATATGATTTACATCATACCAGTTCAAAAAAAATTAAAAAATACTGAAAATAAAAAAGTTATTAAGATTTTAAAATTTGGTCACAATTGCATTGATGGATTTAGCCCGACGAAAAAGTTAACAAACAGCTTTGGCACCTTCTTCCACGTGAAAAACGCAAAGATCACTGGTATTTCCCGGCGAATACGGTTACATACTCCAGAGTAACCATGTAGCGCGGGCGAATAGGCGCGCGGGCGCGGATTACCACGCTGTTTGTCGACTCCGAAGTGTTTTTTTAATAGTAATGTATGGCTAGGCACATGAATTGCTATGAAAGCACGGAAAATGCAAAATTTATATGTAATGCGAGTACGTACGTAACTACCTACTTATACCTGTACATACATAATAATGTTAAACCTACTAAGGTATAATTATTTCTTGCTAGTTTCTTGTTTATTTTTCTTCTGTATGAGAAAAAATTTCATCTTAAATCGATTAAAACGTAAAAGCAACAAACAGACGGACAGGGTCTGACATTCGTATCTATAGTATTGGTATAGATTAGATATGTGACGAATGAACATCTTTCACATTCGCGAATGCGGATGCAAATAATCACTTCATTTGCGAAGTACCTAGGTATGTATATTATTTTGTTAGGAAAACCTATTCCATTGTAAAATCTTAATAATATAAATAAATGAATATTTGTTTCAGGAAGTTTTAAAATACTCCTTAAAATGGACTGGAACGGGTTATACCTACATGTTTGAGATACGTATTTGGGCTTTGTTTTGAAATGTCTATAATTTTTTAATATAGGATATCAATAAATATGAAACTAAAATACATAAGAACTGAGAACAGTGACTCAATTTGTTTGAATTATAAACCAACAGGTGTTCGAATTCTAAAAATATTCCTGAAAATTTGGTAAATCGACTATTTAACCAAATAGTTTGGTTAAGTACCTATTGAATTGATTGTAAGCTTTTTACATGCGTGCTTTAAACCACAACTTTTTTGACCTTTTTTGTATAAAAATCACTTGTTTTCTAATATAACAACTTGAGAATTCTCTAATCTGGATACAGTAACGAGATTGAGAGGATGAATTAATAAAATGCTGAACAATCGACTAAAACTTGTGTTTTGGGTGTCAGATGACTTAATACAATAGACTTCATAGATATATTTTTTTTTTACTATATGTACATACATAAAAACCAACCAGAACAACCTCTACGCACATCTGCGAATTTTAATTACCTACATTACTTTTTTTTTGTGCGAATAGCCTTTAAATACTAATAAGGTTAGAAAATTAACAGCAAAAAAATTAATCGAAAACTTTCACGGCTAAATGACAGTTTGTAAAATGAATACGCCATGCAGTGCCTCTGATGTCAATCTATTATGACAATAATCATGTAATGAATGCTCGCATTCACGAGATTCTCAATACTAGCACTCGTAGTCGAAAAAATATATACATAAGTCTAATGCGAATGTTTAGGGAAAAAAATAGAACATTGTAGTATTCGAAACTGTACTGAATCATGTTAAAGTCATTTAAAACGCGACATTTACCATTGACTTGAGTTACAAGTTTTCATTTCAGAACAACTGACTAAGTAAATAACATTAAATGTCTTTAGTGCTAATCTTTGCAAAAATTTTATGCTAAACTAACTGACTCGCTTGTAATTTCATTTGCGTGGACTTTAGGGTAAAAAAACACTTTCACAAAATCAGCTAATTCCCTATAATGAGAAAAAATGTATTGAATTTCCTGAAAGCCGCTTCTGATATCATTTTTATGTCCGTTAATTAGGTATGCTTTTTTAAAAAAGTTTTTCATATATTTTTATATAGTGAATTTGAAGCAGTCTTGTCATACGATATGCTTCATACATTCTACCTTAGCCTTATTTTGAGAGAAGTTTTAATAAATCTTTAATCACATTGTTATTATTTCATTAATTTATTGAATTGAGGTTTTATGCAAGACCAATCGGAGTGAAACTAAATATCGGGAAGTTTGACTTTTTTTCTACCCTGATTTAGAGATATGAAAATAGACGTTAAAACATGTTTCACCATTTATTGTATATTCAATACATTAATAAAATTTCAGGGCATTACTACCGCACGTTAAATAGTAACAACCATTTAAATACATTACCAAAAATTACAAATCCAATATTTCAATAACCGTATTTACAGTTTGCGGAAATATTTGCAAAAATCCTGAAACACATGTTGAATGGTTTTGTATTTTAAGTGTTCTCAGAAATTTCCAATCAAAATAGGTCACTGGATAAAAATTTACAAAAAAATTCCTATTCCTTATCCTTATCATTATTTAATGAAAATACTGAAATACTGAATACAGTTTGCGGAAATATTTTCAAAAATCCTGAAACACATGTTGAATGGTTTTGTATTTTAAGTGTTCTCAGAAATTTCCAATCAAAATAGGTCACTGGATAAAAATTTACAAAGAAATTCCTATTCCTTATCCTTATCATTATTTAATGAAAATACTGAAATACCTTTTAATTTACTGTTCTATCATTATGAAATTTGAAGCCAATAGCACCTTGAATTAAAACGGTATAGAACTTCAATACATAATGAAATAATAAATCTCAAAACTTAATTAACCGTTTCACTAAATTTTCAGGAAACAAAATTTGTTTCTTTACATTTAATGTTCATTATTCTTGTATGTTTAGTATTAAATGTAAGTATCTAGCCAATCAAACCACCGGTTACAGAGCTACAAAAAACACCAAAAACTTCAAAAACCCCTTTTACCTCCTCATAGAGGGATATTAGTATGTAGCTATGTATGTTACTGGTATTAGGGGTGGAATAAAATAAAACCCTAATTAGCGGGTATTTGTGTAGGTAATGGTCCTGCCCTCAAAATTTCAGCTTTCTAGCTTCATCGGTTTAGGCTGGGCGTTGTGGCCAGAAAACTCCATTATTTATTATAAAATTACAAATTATTTTATAAGTACCTACCATAATAACCTAAAAATTAGTTCCAATCATTTCATTAAATCATGCCTTGAGAAACCCTAGGACGAGTTTTGCATAGTTTACGTAAACAAATTTTGTTTAGTAGGTATGTCAGCAATTTCACTGTTTTATACGAACTCGGTTTTGGCTTTCGCATAATTTGTTGCATTTTTAGCCGAACCTACCAATCAGCTGTGACAAATCAGCGGCAATAAATATATAAACAATTTTCCCAAGGCGAGAATCGAACCCGCAACCTCCTGCGACGAAGACAGGTCTTCGCCAGCAGCTGCGCCATATAGGTCGTCGATTAACGTCTCTGGGTGTACAGCACATCCTAAGTACAGCATGAATAAACAATTTCTGATGCAAATTATCAAGGTACAAAACCAAATTATGAAGGATAATAAACTATGACCACCGTAAAATGTGTAATTGGCCATCATAATCCCGTCGAATAAGTTTACAAAGACGTTTGTTACCCCCCTAGTTGAGGACGTAAAGCGAAATCTGCGTGGAAAACGGTCACAATGGCGCTGAGTGTAACGTCGATTTGAAACTTGCACGTGGAACAAGGTGCTAAGGGACAAAAAGTAGAGAAAAAGGTTTTTTTTATTTATGAAACCTTTATGATAATTTAGCAGAAAATATGATAGAACGTTTTAGCAAAAAAAATCAGACACGTTCAATAGAAACTTTACGAAATAATCAGAAAAAACCGTCTCCTGTAAAGTTGGTGTTTTGCAACTGTGACCGTATTCGTAGGATACGACGATACATCTTGGGTCTTGAATACAAATCTCTCTTAGTAAGTCTAAATATAATAAAACAGAGATAAACCCACAAAATATTCTTATAATTTAGGCACTATATTCTAAAGCCTTTGTTAACAAAGAAAATTACAAACCAGTAAACAAATTAGAACTAGTAAAATTTACAATTTAACAAAACTAAATTTACAATTTAAACAATTGAACTAACTGCAGACTGTTGCAAACTAACTGCAGGTAGACTTAACTGATCCACATCAATACCAGTCGGAAGCATCCTCATAAAGCTGACTGAACAGACGCTCAAATAATTTTTAAGTACCTATGGTAGGTAATTTTACGGTTGCCTGGAAGAAATCGCTTTAACCGATCAGGCCGTCAATTCTTCAAACTTTTAATTTTATATTGTTTTAGTATAATTTGTTGAGAATAAAGCATTAATATCTTATCTTACTTTCATCATTTTATGATGTAGGAATCTACAATGGTTTCTATTTAATCTACGGAACCCTTATGGTTCCATTTCCCATATAAATTCATGGTTTCAAGGATCACAGGACTAAACAATCTGGCCACCGTAACATTATGCAAAAACCTGGGAAATCCTGAGGGAAGGAACTGTCAAAAGCAGTTTCAGGAACTATGTTTAGCTATTGGTCCTTGAGGGGTTTTGTTTCTGGACACGAATATTTGCTAGGAATTAAAATGGTTTGGAAAAGATCTTTTGCGATGCTGATGCGGCACTCGGAGTTTTGTAAACAATTTTGTTTAAATAGTAAAACTGCGTAATGATATCGGTAGTCGCGATCTTTTATAAAACTGCGACCAATGCTATAATTTTCGGATTACAGCTACTTTAAAATGTGTACGTGAGCCGTGTGGTGCCGGCATAGAATTTCACCACCCCAACTCTTCCCGTGGGTGTCGTAAGAGGCGACTAAGGGACACACACCGGGGGGCGGGCAGCAGCACCCTCTGCAGAACAACTCAACCGAACTGCGATCCCCAACCCGCATGCCCAGCGTGGGGATTACGGGCAATAACCCCCAAATGATGAATAATGCCATCTATGGCGTATTCATCATTATTAGGGGAGGCCTATGTCCAGCAGTGGAATGTTATAGGTATATGATGATGATGATAAAAATGTGTTTTAATTGTTAACGAACTTATTAAAAAGAAAGAAATAGTTTGAAAGAAATAGTAGACCTACAAAAGACACACATAGAAAGTTAGTTCAATACTATAGCAAAATAAAAGAATACAATAACTATGAACTAGATAGGTACTATAAAAACACAGTTAAACAGTGGTCATTACAAAATGTTTGTAGTACAAAATTGTTACTAGTACAAAATTATAAAGGTAACTTTATTAACGTGCTTGGTTGATTGGCGTTTTCTTCCGTCTTTTGTATTCAGCATTTTACAAATTCTTCTCCATGACTGTCATGAACCGTCAAAGGCAGGGCTTTCAAATAGCCTGATAGGTAGGTTAAAAAGGTCGTATGTAAGCGGAGGGTAGGAGATATGGCTGTAGGAATGATGGAAAATAGTAAAACTAGGGATCGGAATGGAAAAAGGGGATAAAAAGAAATGGTATGTGGAGAGGCGGTATTAATCCTGCCGATTCTATCCTAACTGTATATTGCTAGCTAAATTTCATGGTTTTTTATTAATCTTTTTAGGAAAATAAACATTTTGTTTTTAACATGCCAAACAGGGAGCAGGTATTTTCCCCCTTGTTGTTGCACAATTCGAACAACATCAATTAGATCAAATCGATTAGTTATTAAATAATACAAAAAAAGAAAAGAAACATGGTATAACATTTACAAAATATAAAGCTTCTTACGACATTGAAATTATAGTTATACTGAGGGCAAGAATGATTGATATTGGTGTTCTTTAAGATACCTTTTTAATGATTTCTCTTCTCAGCGTTCGGAAGCGCAAATGGATGTTTGAGACTAGGAACCATCCAGATCTTGAACACGGGCAGCAGAAAACCTCCACTACAATCGATCTGCATGAAAAGCTTGGTGATGATGGCAAACCCCCTTATTTGGCAAAGGGATAGACCCCCTCCAGCTGATAAGGAATGAGTTTGAATGTATCAATTTGAATCCTCATCTCGATGACGTAACGTTGCGAACTCTGAACGTTTAATCATGTCCCCATTCACAACTAGTTATGCACAAAGAACTCAATTAATAAAGTTAGCATACATTAGGAGCCATTTCTCTCCATTCCACTTCGAGTCACTTGCAATTCCAATAGAAACTGACAAATTAAACTTACTCCGATAAATGAGGAGGAAATCAGTCTTCAATTAAACTATCAAATGTCACTTTTGAATTCTGAGTCAATGCAGCCGTAACGAGCCAAGTTTGAGTGGTAAGTCCTAGTTTCACTGCGAGCTAAGCGAGTCGATAAATAATAGTATTAGTGCTTAGTGGTAACCTTACAGCGAGTTAAGCGAGTCGGAGCGAAGTTAATACATTCTTGGGTTAGTGTATTGTTCATAGATATGATTTCGTTGTTCGTGTTCGTCACACATTAATTGCATTCAGTAAGCTGTAGTAAATACATTTAGTAATACTTCTCTATAATGATTATCCTCTGTGGATAAAAAAAAAATAAGTAAGATATTTTATTCAATATCTTAGCATAACAGCGCTACCCAGTGCAGCACTACTCGTCCAATCACTTAGCCAATTCAATGCAATGGTTCAATCATGGTTTGATTTCAATTATTTGTTCTAGTAACTACTCGATTCCGACTAGTTCTATCATGGAAGCTTTTGGTGGATATATCTTCCAGTTTCAGCAGAATATTTGTAAACAAACCATCACTACATACCTAGTTTAAAACAAAGTCGTTTCTCGCTGTCTGTCTGTCCCTATGTATGCTTAGATCTTTAAAACTACGCAACGGATTTTGATGCCGTTTGTTTTAAGCAGAACTTGCGTTATGGATACTATATTACTGATATACTTAGTAAGACATATCACACATAACACACTTTTTATATTCAATATTATCTATACTAATATTATAAAGAGGAAAGATTTGATTGTTTGTTTGTTTGTTTGTATGTTTGTTTGTTTGTTTGTTTGTTTGAATTGAATAGGCTCCGAAACTACTGGACCGAGTTAAAAAATTCTTTCACCATTCGAATCCTTAATTTTCTGTGATGAACATAGGCTATATAATATTTTCAAAAAAGTTAGGGATCCGCATGAAAAATTCAATAATTGAACCGTGGGCTGTATATTCAACCTCTTTTTCTATTATGGCGCGTCAGAATAGAAAAAGAGGTTGTATAGCGCACGGTGCTTGCTTTTTCTCTACGGCCAGTGTCAGTTGGTACGGTCAATGTCGAGTCAATGTCAAAAACCCCAATGCTGTTAAAACAAGTAAAGATCCGTATGAAAACTGTGAAACCCATCGTTTTAGTGTGTATAATTTCTGAAATTTTTGTTTAATACCCGTGCGAAGCCGGGGCGGGCCGCTAGTATTATTATATATAAAAAGCGAAAAGAGCATCCAGAAATCGGATCGGATCAGATCGTACAAACTTTTGGCGGGAATCAAACACGCAACATCTTTCGTTGTGTGACTGACAACGAGGTCGACTTTGATCAGTTCAATAACATATTTAGACGAAAACATTCTGAAACTTATTCAATAAATACCTGTCGTTTCATCTATTAACTTTTGAATAATGCAGGATCAGAAATAATTCTTTTTCTGAAATGTTATATATTCAAAATAGCTCTCAGTATTCGAATAATATTCAGATATCAATTACTACTAGAATATTTCATATCATTTTTAAGGCTTTCTTGTCTGAGAGCATCAAGTCATGCGTACATTACAAAATAAAATCATGTTTTCTCTTTGAAACAAAATAAAATGAAATACAAAGTGATATATTGAATTTTTTATAGTATGATTGAAATTTTACGTTTATTGCAGTACTATGACAATCTTTTACAAATGTGTGCAAGTATATAACCATCGAATAGTAGTTATTTTTAAGCAATGAATTGTATTTGACCATTGAAAACATTATAACTATATGACCATTGAAAACATTATAACTATATGAAGTTTATAAATGTGGAGAATTTTTTTGCCGATCTCATAGAAATTCCAAAACAATAAAAGGCCCACTTATGGTCTTTCTATTAATTATGGTTAAGAGCGGGACACTTGAGTGGCGCATAAATAATAGTCTACGTCTATGTCTAGACCCCTAAATAATCTTATGAAGTAGGTAAGTATCGGTGTCACTCCTGTAGGCCAAGCACGGGGATTGTTCTCTAGGGTAGAATAGACAATAATGACATCTTTTATTTTTTTTATTATTTTATTCTACCTTAGACAAGAAAGCCCGTGCTTGCCCTACTGAACCTCTTTGGATAACCCTGAATTATAAAAAGGCTATCTTAGATTCAATTTTGTATAAAATCTTTGGGATTATTCTGTCAAGCTAAATCGAATGGAAAAACACAGTTCGATAAGAAAAGGACAGAGATAAGGCCTTTTTACTGCGGTCACTCTGTTAAGGGTCTTTTTTAACAGGTTTTTAAGGGTTCAGTGAATACCCTTTGCGAAATCGAATTTGGGTTGGGGATAGTTTCAATATTTCTTTGTGATCTATTCTGTTTTGTTTGGGGGTGACTTTTTGACGGGACTTATCGTAAGATGTCGCCGCGGGTCTTTGGCGTAGAAAGCTTTGGAATATTTGGGGTGGTTCTGGACATCGAAGTGGACAACGTTTGTTTAATTTATTTAATATCGAACCATTTTTTTACTAATTTTGACAAATATACAGACGTTTTTTCTTCATATTCATATATATTTCGTCTATTCATATTGATGACTGATTTACATATATTTTTTTATAATATCATGACAAAATAGAGATTTTACTGAAAATTAAACAAGAAAAAAGCAAATGAAAAACAGAATAAAAACCATTGTTAAGTATACAAATTGATCCCCTCGGGATATAAAACTACCCCCGGTCGGCTTAGTACACTCTTTCCGTGACACCCAGTATACACAATAAAAATAACAACAGTTTCATTAAGATGATTTTTATTCGTTTATGCATTTGATGGAGAATCGAAACTTATCCAAATTCTCTACAAATTTATTTCACTTTCTTAGACTACTAGATTTTTTTTTTAATTTTTTTTAATTTCCCTGAGTGCTTATTATTGTAAGTTCTGGTGGTACTAAAACTTAACTAAATTATTCAGCAGCACTAAAAAAATAGCTGTTTTACACCAAATTGTTCGCACTAGAACCGTCTGCTACCTCCATAGTTTTCTAATCAGCAAGTGAAGCAGGGAGCGTCAGCCAGTAAATAGTAAACAGATTGTAAGCAAGTTCAAAGGTAATGTCCCCTTTCATTAAGTTCCCTCAGCTTTCCTTTTTGCTTCATCTTCAAGATAAAAGCATTTTATACCCTAAGGCAGCCTTTTTATTGCTTTGCCTGATTGCTTGGATCATCTGCTTCGTGGGTTGTTCACAAAATGTCATTTTACTTGCGCATTTTAACAAAGATTAAATTTTTACTAAACTTACAACATTTCATAGGGACTGAGTTTGACAGTGTCGCAGCAAGACAGTATAAAATATACTCACACCTTGCCACGTAACATGTACCTACTCGGACAAAAAGACGTGTGTAATTATTTTCATTTCAAGAAATCGAATTCTAGTTAATCGGGCTGGTGAGTATCTAGCTCAGCGCATCAGTATTGCCATACAGCGAGGCAATGCAGCCAGCGTCTTGGTGATACTTCCGACTGGTATACCTATACCAGGTAAATCACCATCACATACAACAGGTGAAAATGAAAAAAAGATGAATAAATGATTATTTCTGTACATAAGGGATATACATTGACATGGGTTGGGTTCTCTTTTAAGCATAAATATGCTTGTGTTAGAGAACCCCGCTCTTCCTTAACGTTAGTTTGGTATCATCATCATCATCATCACCAGCCTATAATAGTTTGGTATACATCTTATATATTAGGTATGTATTCGAAATACAAAATAGAATACCATAATTCCGAGAACGTTTGATAGTCTTCCAACCTAGTATATAAGTGTATTTGTAAGTGTACGTGTGTGAGTTAGTGTGTAGGTACAGGTAAATCAACTGATCCATAGATATGGATTCATAGGTATGGATCAGTTGATTTACCTGTAGATTATTCGCAGCAGAGAGCAGTTAGCTCATTGTAAATTAAGTTCTATTCTGTTTCTATAATTTGATCATGTATTTCTCTGTATATACAAATGTGATGTTGTATATCCTTCTAATATTACAAACGCGAAAGTATATAAGTAGGGATGGATGTGTGTTACTCTTCACGCAAAAACTACAAAACGGATTTTGATGAAACTTTGTACACAGATAGTTTATTACTTAGAATAACATTGGCTTTTTATCCCAAAAATCCCATGGAATCAGCAGTTACCATGGTGGAACCGCTGGCACCCAACTAGTATGATTTAATATATGTGCCTATCTTGTAACTGTCCTCAATACAAAGAACAATTTTAAAACTATATTTAGATACACTCTTTTTTTAAATTTACGGTAGCTAGATAGCCGTAAAATCTAAGCTGACCAGAAAGCAGAGTGCACAGAATGCTGTCAGCATAGCCACGTTGGATGGAGAGATCCAAAAAGGCAAACCGAAGAATTCTTACTTGATGTAGGTATGCAGATCGCATAAAATACTTTCGTATGAAAGCTTACCTTAAAGAGAATATGAAGTTTTTACACGTACTCATCTCGTCTTTCATATGCAGAAATAAATAAATAATGAGCGAAGGGATTGTCATTGAACTTTTTGTTATTTATGGATTAAACTGTAATTTATTGTATTATTGTTTTCAACTACGTATGTACATGTTTAGTACACATTTATAATAATTATAATAAATAAAATAACTTCGTTTTATTTCAGACTTAACTGATTTATAATTTGCTAGTAAATTCTATGCTAATGTTAGTTTTCAAAGATTAAATGAAATTAATTAAATAACTATTTAAATCAACCAAATCAGATAAAATTAAAACAACATTAACAAACTAAATAAAACACGTGAATGAAATTAAATAAAATATAAACAGGAGTTAAACCACAATTCAAATTACATTTCGTACAAAGGGCATTGGGTAAGTTTGTATGGAGTCGTGGCGTTGTTTTTTTTTTATGCGGCCACTGATGGAATTTGTGTTAAATTTAAGTACTACACCTGTATATTCATTATAAACAACAAAATACGCCGTAACTTATATCGGAGCCGAAATATTCGACCTTGAAGTTGAGAATAATATCATCTAAGTTATTGATAAAATGCACTTTAATTTCAAAAATACAATTATTTTACGTATGGATTGAGTAAGTTATGAATAAAAAACATGTATCCCATCAATAATATTTTATTTCTAATACTAAACAATAATTATTTCTAATAATTCTATATATGTAGGTGTTTATAGTCATATAGCACTCAGATAACTTATAATTAATCTGATCTTCTTTCCTTCAATCATTCCTGCAATTCGTCTTAAGCTTCGATTTCCACTTCAACGTTTGTGACTTGTTCTTGAACCTCAGCGACATCTTCATCTTGAACTGGTACATTTTCTTGACTGTGACGTCGAGCACGTTGTAAACACGGCCAGCACAGTCTGTCTTCTCCATGAAAAGCCCCCGGTGAGGACGGAATAACATCAGAGCTTTTAAAAGCTGGAGGATACCATTAGGGATACCAGTGGGAGTTTGGTGGTGCTCTTTTCTAAGAAGGGAGATAAAACCCTTCTTAAAAATTATACACCCATCTCGCTCCTAAGTCACGTCTATAAGCTATTCTCACGAGTTATATCGAACCGTCTCGCTAGGAGACTCGACGAGTTTCAGCCACCGGAGCAGGCTGGGTTTCGCGGAGGATATGGTACCATAGACCACATTCACACAGTGAGGCAGATTATACAGATGTCCGAAGAGTATAATCAGCCCCTGTGTCTGGCCTTTGTGGACTATGAGAAGGCCTTTGACTCCGTTGAAACCTGGGCTGTTCTACAATCCTTACAGCGATGCCAAGTAGACTATCGTTATATCGAGGTGCTGAGATGTCTCTACGAAGCCGCTACGATGAGTGTCCGAGTACAGGACCAGCAGACTAAACCGATCCAACTGCGCAGAGGAGTGAGGCAGGGGGATGTCATATCCCCGAAACTGTTCACTAGCGCGTTGGAAGATATTTTTAAGACGCTGGACTGGAAAGACAAGGGCATCAACATAAACGGCGAGTACATCTCACACCTACGATTCGCTGATGACATAGTCTTAATGGCGGAGTCGCTAGAGGAGCTGAACCGGATGCTGGACAGTCTAGCTTCAGCCTCCCGATGTATCGGTCTTGGCATGAATTTGGATAAAACCAAAATCATGATCAATGGCCACATTGATCCAAGACCGGTGATCGTACATGGCCACCTTCTCGAAATTGTTTCTGAGTACACTTATGTACCTCAGGCAGATTTTGCAGTTGGGTAAAAACTATTTCGAGAAGGAAGCCAAGAGGAGGATCCAGCTAGGCTGGGCAGCGTTTGGAAAACTACGTCGAGTCTTCTCGTCATCCATACCGCAATGTTTAAAAACGAAAGTTTTTAATCAGTGCGTCCTACCAGTCATGACCTACGGAGCTGAGACCTGGACACTCACGATAGGGTTGGTCCACCAATTCAAAGTCGCTCAGCGAGCTATGGAAAGAGCTATGCTCGGAGTTTCTCTGAAGGATAGGATTCGTAACGAATACATCCGACAGAGAACTAAAGTCATCGACATAGCTCAGAGAATTAGCAAACTGAAGTGGCAGTGGGCCGGCGATATATCGCGAAGAACCGATAACCGCTGGGGTAAACGTGTTCTTGAGTGGAGACCGCGACTTGGCAAACGTAGTGTAAGACGCCCTCCGGCCAGGTGGGGTGACGATCTGCGAAAGACTGCTGGCAGATGCTGGATGCGACAAGCCGAAGACTGGGCGCTATGGCGCTCATTAGGGGAGGCCTATGTCCAGCAGTGGACTAAAATGGGCTGATGATGATGATGATGACTTCTATGAAATGCAATGGTTACTAAAAACTGTAGGGAAGTCTTGTTATTTGTTTATTTAGACGATCATTTTATGATTTTTTGCCATTCGATATTTCGCTTCCGATATATTTTAGATAGTGGCTGTAGTAATGAAAGTTGCTCATTTTTGAGAGTACTAATTAATGGCAATAGTTTTTTTACTGGCCGCGGATCATCAAAACAACGCCACTTTTACCCAATGCCCTTTGATATAGGAACATCTTCTAAAAAAGGTTATATCTCACTCAAAGTTTAGTTTCTGACTTTAAAATCTATTTTTTTTAATGTTTTGTATATTTTTGTTGAATAAACATGTTCTTTTTTAAAATTTGATATATATATAAAAACTAAGATTACCTGATATAAAAATATGAAAGCTTACCCGCATGTTTTAAAAAACAGGATTTTATACGTCATCTTTTATACTGACATCTTTTGGCTGATCGTTTCGTGATAGCGCTACATTCAATATGTATTTAATGTTGACAGTCTTTTGTCTTCTTAGTGTAGAAAGCAAAGAATATAACAATCAGAAAAATAGTTTGACGGACATTAAAAACCATTTTCTAGGGACTTGTGACAAAATAATTTATGCATTTGGCAATTACATTAATTTTAAGCCATAAAACTCTAATCTTACCAATTGTCTCCGAAAACCAGTGAATTGAAGTATTTTTTAATTTATAAAATATAGTTGACCAGATTTGCTGCAAATTTCTTCTCCGATAGTTGTATTCCACGAATAACGCAATAAAAATTTAAATCCAAAAAAAGTATCTCGCGCCAGTTTGAAACGATCAACCCTATCTAGACTTTGAAGCTATATTTTTATTCTAAAAAGAATATTCAAAGAACAAAGTCTCTGAGCAGGGATCAGACATGGAGTAGAAATCTTTGGATGTGGTAAGTTTTTTACCGACATCGAAATTAGAAGGTTCTATGTGTGGCTACATGACGTATCGTTTCTCCGTCAATTGTGGACCAACTTTGATGAGTATTTTAGTTTAATGTAGAGAATGAGTTCGTGGTGGTTCTATAAAAAGGTATAAATTTTGTCTTAATAAACTTCGCTAAAATCGATTTATATTGATATTATTAGATAATTAATACATAAAAATTTACCTTGTTTCTGTCTCTAATCTATATTTTACATTATCTGTAAAACATTAATCTCAACTTATAAGAATACCGCATCCAACCTCTCCATACATCTTGTCTATGAGAGACTGTAAGAGAAATGTCATTCTTCTTAATTCAGAAACTGCACAACAGAGGAGTTCATGGTAACAACCATTTTCTGCTTAAAATACATCCTACACTATATACTACTAGCAGTCGGCCCCGGCTTCGTTCTCGTATTGATTTCAAACTAAAATTATAAAATTAATTATTTTATCGCGTATTTATCGTGTTTTTTAAGTACCTATTTTTTTAATTAATTTTTTTTCGTTTTAACACGTTCACATACTGTCGTCGGTCACGGGATGACATAATTATACATATTATAAATTTTAACATACCTACGTTGAATTCTATTATTGACGTTTTCGAAGGACTTATAACTTTTATGAAAATATTCTATAGTCTATGGTCATATAGAATTCTAGGAATGAAAATAATTTTGTACAATAATTTGGAATCGTTCCAGTAGTTTAGTGCCTATTTCATCGTTATATTTTATTATTCATTGATATATTTTATATTATTAGTATAGAGCTACATCGCTTTATGTTGGACACATTTCTCATATCTTTTAAAGTTGTGAGCTACACAACTCAAAGTCATTTATAAAGCACTTTTCTTTTTCCCCTAACATAAATTTTAAATTCCTTCATCTTATAATTCAAATCAAAGCTGACGCACTCAAAATATTAGCGAAACAGCGATCCCATGGGAAAGAAGAGGGGAAGAGGGGTATAACAAGAAATCTATGGCGTGATGGCATTTTTCATGGGAAATCTGCCTACAAATAAATAAAAATTAATAATGCTGGACAATCCACACAGTATCATCTAGCCCCAAGTAGAGCTTGTATTATGATGGTAAATGACTGATATCCATACTAATAATATAAGGAGGAAAGATTTGATTGTTTGTTTGAATTGAATAGGCTCCGAAACTACTGGACCGATGTGAAAATTCTTTCACCATTAGATTCCAAAATTTCTGTGATGAACATAGAAATATAAAAAAAAGGGTTCCGCATGAAAATTGAAATTTTTGTTACGTACCCGTGCGAAGTCAGGGCGGACCGCTAGTACTCAATATACAACACATTACATAGAATGATTTTGTAACAACATGTCAATTGTCTGTAATGATTGTGCCAATGTCTAAAATAATTATGTCTGTCTGTTGCAACGCGGCAGAAAAGGATAGTTTTTATGAACCCGGAATGCGAGCGAAGACTGATCTTATCTATACTAAATTATGATAAAAAGGAAAGATTTGTTTATTTGTTTGGATTGAATAGGCTCCGAAAATACTGGACCGATTTAAATTCTATCATCATTAGAATCCTACATTAACCCTTATCAACATAGTCTATAGAATATTTTCAAAAAGTTAGAAAAAATAAGGTTTTTAAATAGATGAAAACTTAAATAATGTAACCTATCGTTCGTGTGAAAAATTTATAATTTTTGATTAATTTTTGACCGATCCAAAGTCGGGGCGGACTGCTAGCTCTCGATAAATTGAAGTAAGAAAGGAAGTAAAGGTACACCCTCTACAGTAAGGTTAAGAAGGTGCTCCGTTTAGTTTACGCTAGGGTTCTTCGAAACACAGCAAAATCGTTCGTAAAAAACTTGGGGTCGAACTTTTTATATTATTAAGAATTTAGAAGGAATCGCGGTCCACCCCCTTCCCCTCTACCAGATCCCCAGAGAAATCATTGCCTGTACCTGGAGAGAAATAGCAAATACTTCTTGTGTTGTGGCAGGAATTATTGTTTTCGTTTGCAGGTAGATGGTAATTATTTCTTTTTGTGTTCTTTCTTAGTCATTTGACAGCTGGTTTTTGAAAAATTATCTGTAGGCCAAGCACGAGAATTGTTCTCTAGGGTAGAATAGACAATAATGACATCGCATCGCCATACATTGCGTACATTATTGAAGTTGAAGAAATTAATTTCAAATAATTTACGCATTCGATGACAAAGTGACGTAATTTTTGTCTATTCTACCTTAGACAAGAAAGCCCGTGCTTGCCCTACTGAGCGTTGGTCGAAGGGACGTGTGACCCGAGAGCTGGTAAGTATCTGATGCATCAGCATTGTTTTTTTTAAGGTTCTTTATATAACTTAAATATGTATTTCACAAAGTAGACACTAAACACTGTTTAGAATCTAACTAATAACAAATTTAACATAACTCAACAGGCCACCTTTAAAAGGACACCTTTAAAAGTTTTTTAATAAAATTACTATTTTTAATTTTATAAAAATATAATAAATAATACAAACACTTGATAAATCATACATGCAGGTGCATCAGCATTGCCATTCATCAAAGCAATGCAGACTTGGGGTGCCTCCTACTGGTATTGACAGGATCAGTTGAGCTACCTGTAGTGTTATTGCAACAGTCTGCAGTAAGCTCAATTGTTTAAATTGTAAATGAATTTGGTTATTTAATTGTACTTTTCTAGTATATTGACATCTCTATTGCGACTTGCGCGGGTTAATGAATGGTTCACCAGGAGGAGGTTGCCGGTTCGATTCCCGCCTCCTGACAAATATTTATCAGATAACAGACTTTTTATGAATGAAGGCAAATTCAATGCAGACTTGGCGGCGCTTCCGACTGGTATTTATATGGATCAGTTGAGCTACCTGTAGTGTTATTGCAACAGTCTGCAGTTAGCTCAATTGTTCAAATTGTAATACATGTTCTAATTTGGTTATTTTATTGTAATTTACTTTGTTATTACAGGTTTTAGATACTTCCTGATAATGAACATACAATTACTTCGTACACTCGTCACAAAAAATTAAATTCATTTTGCAGCTGGTTTTTTTTTTTCGAATGGACTATATAATGCTATTGACCGCAGATGGCCATGACAGCGTTACCGGACTTTTTTGCCGCTGGGGCTAAAAGAAAGTTTATTTAAACTCCAAAATCGTTTATAAAAGTTAAAATGTCTTGGGCCATTGATTTTTTCACTCTACCGTAATTTTTTTTTTATTTTTTTTTTTTTGGGAAGTAAACAGTACATAATACTTAAAATAACAGAGCTTAAAATAAACATAAACCAAAATAATTTCCTCCATTAAGTAACACCTTAAATAATGAGAGCAGTAAATATTTTGTTTTTTTTTTGCTTTTCCATAAAATTGTTTTTGTGTAACATCCTAATGGATTCTTGGACATTATTAAGCTGCTGTGTTACAAACATCAGCAACAAAATAAATCAGTCATGTTGCTGGCTCGCAGCCAGTGTTGCCAACTTAAAACATCTGCGCCTTTATCACAAGTTTTCACGCTGTACTCATCTTGACAAAGAAAATAAAAAATAAATTTCAACACTAGTACAAAATATTAGAACAAAAAAAAAACGGATTTTGGTATAAAGAATTAACATTTTGTTAATATGCTTTTGACATTGTCGAATATATTATTCAATACTTAACACTTAATATTACACGCCTTTCGTACATTTTTTTTACGTTTTGTACTATAATTAAAATCAGGTTGTCTGAAAAGACAATCTGATTTAAATTATAGTATTGCAATTTTTATGCTTTTCTTTTAGCTTTATTTTGTGTAGTCACCCTTGGTGATAGATATATATATAATTATTTATTTCATAGCCTTACAAATAGACAATGGGTACTAAAATTAACTTTATCTATGGCCATGGAATTGGCGGCCTTATCGCTTATAGCGATTTCTTCCAGGCGACCAAGGTGAAGGGAGAACATAGGATTATGATCACCAAACTCAAATTTGTAGTATAGGTAGCGGGTAATCCTATCCTTATGATTATATCGATACATTTACCACGGGCTTTGATCGTCGAGACGAAATTTAAATATATTATTTTAGTTTAATGTAAATACTTTATTAAAAAAATGTTTCGAATTTAATTCAAAAGCTTTCAAATCGTCAAATTCTCGATCGCGTCACATATCTATCATTTTTCGAGTTCATAAAAAAATCGAGTCAGTTCTTATGAAGAGGCACTCTGATGGTAGTGGTTCACTTAATCTAACTCAGTAAGTTTGGCTTGCATTCAATTTTTTTTTAATTTTGGCACAGGACAGGCGAATAAAAGCGTACAAGTTAATTGCTTTGACCCAAATAACAAAGATATGGGTAAAATAGTTTTGTATAAACCTTTTTGCTTGTTTTGGGTTAGGTTACCTGATTGGCTTAGAGTAGATTTTACGTATGTTTGTATAACTTTGTCAACAATATTTTGAAGGTGTTTTTTTTTTAAATTAGGTGACCTATTTACCATCTAATTATTCATCATACCACCTGATAGACGTATATCTTTTGGCAGAAATTAATAAACTGAAAAAGGCTAACAATAACCGAATAAAATTATTAGAACTAGTTTTTAGAAACCACTCTTTCCTAAAAGTCTAAGCTGCCACCAGAAGACAGAATGCCACATTGAATAGCAATGTTTGATTATTAACACCAGAAGACAGAGTGCCCAGAATACTGGCAGAATTGCCACGAAAAATGCCAATGTAATTAAATAGAAGCCCAAAATATTCAATTCTTAAGATATTTGCATAAAAAACAACAAATTCAATATTCAAACTCAATCGAAATATAGAAAAAACTGTACTTACCACACCAAAATCCGATATAATCTACACCCAAAACTGTGTGTGGTTTATACACATAAAACTGTGTGTGGTCTGAAATTCCAATAATCAAGTACTACCTACCACTCTATATTGATTACCAACATCTCAATCAATGCACCACGCTTAAATAACATCTATAGTAGTAGAATCGTCATAATAACAGTAGCAAGGTCAATAAAACATAATAATGTTTATAAAAAATGTGTAGATGTCGGTTTATTATTAGTTATTACACATTTGATGCGGTAGCGCTCTTACTTGCCGTGTATTTATTTTCTAGGAGAGGAGGTAGGAAAGTAGTTTGTCTGTGAAATAAATTCTAATTTGTGATATGGGCCGTGTGGTGCCGGCATAGAATTTCACCACTCCCACTCTTCCCGTGGGTGTCGTAAGAGGCGACTAAGGGAAACACACCGGGGGGCGGGCAGCAGCGCCCTCTGCAGAAAAACTCCACCGAACTGCGATCCCAATAACCCCCAGATGAAATAACGCCTCCTTTGGCGCACACTAGGGGAGGCCTATGTCCAGCAGTGGACTGATATAGGCTGATGTTGTTGTTGTTGTGATATGTGATGAAAAAATCTTACTTTGTGATCCACAGGTGATCGAAATGCTGGTTTTTATTTCGGTCAACGAATTGGTATCGCCATACGACCCGCGTCATTTCCGGGACTTCTACGGGACTGCATTAGGCAACTATAAAAATAATTAAAAATGCCGGACAATCCACACAATATCATGTAGCCCCAAGCTAAGCAGAGCTTTTGTTATGGGTACTAGATGACTGATATACCATAATACAATATTATTATATTACAGATAGATATTTTTTATTCTGTATAGAAAACGACCAGAACAACCTGACAAATCTGCAGACCGTACAAATATTTGTCCCGAGGCGGGAATCGAACCCGCCACCTCCAATGTCGAAGGCTAATCTTCGCCCATCGCGCCACAGAGGTCGTCAAACTATGCCAACGACGGGTTAAATCGAATTTTCGGGATATCAATATTTTTTTTGATACTACCCCGGGTGTACGCAACAGTAACAAAATTGTAACAAATATTGTCCCGAAGCGGGAATCGTAGGCGCTCCTGCGTCGCAGGCGAACCTTCGCCAACCGCGCCACAGTAGTCATCATAATGATGATAAAACCATAACACTTTCTCTCCCCGTACATCTCATAGATACCACAAAGTTATTAGACCAACCTATCTACAATTGAATTAGGACCATTAGGCTTGCAGTCGTCAAAACACGGAAGGCCAGAAGTACACTGACACTTCGTCATTATCAGGTGGAGACTTTGTTAATATCTTTATTATAGTATAGACCATCATCATCAGGCTATAGTAGTCCACTGCTGGACCTCTAGGCCTCCCCAAATGAGTGCCATAGATGGCATTATTCATCATTTGGGGGTTATTGCCCATAATCCCCACGCTGGGCATGCGGTTTGGGGATCGCAGTAAGGTGGTTGTTCTGCAGAGGGCGCTGCTGCCCACCCCCTGGTGTGTTTCCCTTAGTCGCCTCTTACGACACCCACGGGAAGAGTTGGTGTGACTATGCCGTCACGTAACGGCAAATATTATAGATAATTACTATTAAATTATAACCAAATATGAACTAGTTAGTATTGACAATTGAACTAATTGATCTTACTGTTGCCAATAAGCCAGAGAGGCCTTAGTATGGACTCAGTAAGCTTACGATATAAGTTTTCGAGAGCCATTGAAATCTTAAAAGAAGAAGGCATAAAATGACAGTAGAAGAAACTAAGTGTAGCCTTAAAAATGTGAGAAATACGTCTCATTTTGCTATTTGTACGTGTGTACAAAAGCACTGAAGTTATCTATAATTATACTAATTATGCTTGTCATTTCACACAAATAATTTTTTGGCTTAATAATATAGAATGAAAAAACATTTTGAATGAAGCTATTCAAATTCAGATTCGGATTCAATAACTTTGTTTCTTTAGGCTTACAAAATAAGCACTTAGACGACTATCCTTAAGCTGTAACAGCTTAATGATTTACGTGTTTCAGCTAGACCTGCACAATCGTACAAAAATAAAAAATGTAAGCACAGGTCATTTATTTGATATTTATTTATTCCATATTAACAAAGTCATAATAAAAAAGGTCTTTTGGTATGTACTATGCACGTCAGAATTACGTACCCCCTTGTCTACATAATATTTACGACTACTTCGAATTCCCTTGTAACTTATCACAAATTTTCACATGCAAAAATTTATCACGCCGCCGCTCAGGATCGAACCACCCACCATAATACTCAAAGTCTGAAATTCCCAACAATAACAACTATTGTGTCCCACATACATTGAGATATTATTATATGTGACGCGCACTGTACCTAAGCAATAAATTTTAGTATTTGTTATTTCTTTAGTCTAGATTACCTATTGGATTGTAAGAGTTGTTAACTATTACTGAGTCTAATCAAATAGAGACACGAGTATATAATAAAATTACGATATTCATTAATCCCAAATTAGGTGTGTTCGCGGCGATGGGTTGATAAGTGACTGGTTGGATTCTGCTTTTTAAATGAATTTGCTTAATTGCATAACGCAAAAGTTTGACTACTTTACTGTATACTATTTCATCACAAAATTATAAACAACTCACTTTCCATTATAAGCAGTATCAAAGAATAAATATTCAACTTCCATAACATTTTTCGCGGTGCTCTTATTTCTTAAATTACCAATTGAAAGAATTTCTATGGATGTTTCAGTGGGTTTTATTTTTGCTTCGATTGGTGACATCAATGAAAGAAATGTCAAAATATTTTTCACTGTGTTCTTATTTTTCATAAATTACCAATTGATGGATTTTTTATGAATGTTTCAATGAGTTTTATTTTTGCTTCGATTGGTGACGTCTCGGTAAAGGTAAACAGTTGAAGTTCTCAATGTGCCTCTCGCCGCTATAACAAAAAAAAAAATGAATACTACAGCTGGGGCTTTTCTATACAAAAAATAAACATTTCGTATCCTAAGTTTTTCGAGGCTAAGAAACCATTCTACTAATTTTACTTCAAAGTTGGGGGATTAAACGGCCTTGACCTTCAAAACACAAAATTAGCTAAAAGAACTCCAGGCCAACAGAAAAACACAATCGCTCCAAACTCCTGAAGTAATTTAAACTATCTTTACCTAATCGGATTTAGACGATCCATATCAGAAAACCCGCTTTAGCTTCTATTATTTAAAGGATAAGGTAGAGTTTCGCTTGGCTAAGCATTGTGACCCTTGAAGCCTTCAGAACTACCTGACAGACCATAAAATGGATAATACAGTGCACGTAGGTTTGTCTCGCACGCATAGAAATAAGGGATTACGTATTACGATAGTTATTTTAGCAAGGCGATGCGTCACCCGAGAGCTGATTAGTTTCTGACACAGCGCATCAGCATTTCCATATTGAGGGTCAATGCAGCTAACGCCTTGGGGACGCTTCCGACTGGTGTTGAAGTTGATCCATTGAGCTACCTTTAAAGATAAAGATGGTACGTGTGGTGCCGGCATAGAATTTCACCACTCCCACTCTTCCCGTGGATGTCGTAAGAGGCGACTAAGGGAAACACACCGGGGGGCGGGCAGCAGCGCCCTCTGCAGAACAACTCCACCGAACTGCGATCCCCAACCCGCATGCCCAGCGTGGGGATTATGGGCAAAAACCCCCTGATGAAATAACGCCACCTTTGGCGCACATTAGGGGAGGCCTATGTCCAGCAGTGGACTGATATAGGCTGATGTTGTTGTTGTTGTTGTTGTTGTTAAAGATAAAGATACATTTATTCAGCTCCACAAGAACAGCAGAGACATTAATATATAGAAATAGGTATACAATACAAATTACATGATATATGATAGAATGAAGCACCTTTTGATTTCTTCGTTCTCTGCAGTTCTTTGAACAATTGGTGTCTACAGTAAATATGTCTCTTTTAACAAAGAAAATAAGAATTAAATGCAGAACAATATCAGAACTAGTATAAACATGAACAATTGAGCTAAATTTGACTGTTGCAAACAATCTATACCAGTCAGAAGCGTCCCCAAGATACTAGCTACCTTCTTTGCTTCGCTGGTATGGCAAGACAATGCTGATGCGCTGCGTCAGACACTCACCAGCTCTCGGAATACGTGTCGTATCGACCAGGCTCAGATAACTTTCTATACTATAGTTATATTTTCTTTGGCAATAAAGTCTCTGATATATATTTATAGTAATTGACTGCCGTATACTGCCCTAAGATGACATCCAATGTCCTCCATAAATGAACCGTGGTTCAACTGTACCGCGGCAGTGTGGTAAAATTCAAATGTTCTTGTAGTTACCCTTGTGAGCTTTAGGGTAGCTATTAAAATGTGGTGTATTGTAGGGGATTTTACCGATATAAAATAAATACTATTAGATACTGACAAAAAAAAAGGATGATTGAAACATGGACTGGTCAAGGAGCCTTAAATTTAAATAACGAATTATTTTCGAAACTCGACTCAATCTTAAATTCTCCTCACACTTCAGACATGAACAGACCAGACCACTGCTGGACGTGGGCATCTTCTGACAAGCTACTTCTTATCTTAAACTAGCGACATACCCCGGCTTCGTACAGGCGCGAATACTAATGCATGTGATAATTAAAAACCTTCGCCTTGAACCATTCTATCTATTTAAAAAACAGCATCAAAATTCGTTGCGTAGTTTTAACGATCTAGGACAGCAGGAAGTGACTTTGTTTTATACTATAAGGTGATCCGTTTTGTCAACGCCGAATGGATCGAGCTAAAGTTTTGACGATTTTGATTGTGGTAAAAGTTTTTCATAAACCTATAATCGGCACCAGTCTCTCACTACAAAGGTAGATTAAGAACACACTATACTAGGTAGGTTGGTACGTTTAGTTGTCCGTCCAAACCCAAGGGTCCGTCCAAACCCAAGAGTCCGTCCAAACCCAAGGACCGAGGGGTCGTCACCCCTCGAGTTGAAGCCGGGGTAAAGAGGCATAGCCTCGAGGCCTCCCTCCGTGCCCCCACAAAGGGCCGGAAAGAAATAGTTACGTTAAGTTACGTTAGTACGTTTAGTACCAACATAGCTTGTACCCTTTTGTATTTATTCTCCAACCAAGCTTTTTTAATATTAGCTTAAGCACCTTTTCTCTTGTAACTTGTCCCACCGAGTTGATCTTGTTGCACTAACATAAAACCAAATGTGGCAGAAAGTGTTGGAGGTGTCCGTACAGTCAATAAATACAATGTACGGTACGTTCCTTTTAATCTAGTTTTATTAGGAGTTGAGCTTTATTTATTGATATTGGAACGTATGGACTGACCAGACGTTATGGCGCAGATCATCTTATCACATCTTTTTTCCAGCTAACGGCAACCTGAAAACCGGCAAAATATTCGTTTATTATTATTATTTTGTTTTATTTAAGTGCCACCGTCTATATTGTTCCTTCATGTTTAGTCCATCCCAAGGTTGCCTGGAGATCGCTCATAGCGAATAAGGAAGCACGCTAAATGGATGGCAGATGGCTAAATGGACTGGGTTATTTGGCTATGAGGGAGAGTGTGGACGCCTGCCATAATCATAATTTCATAATAAAAAAGTTCCGCATTATTATCACTGCACATTACTATTAGCAAACCTTACCTATCCACTTTTCCATTTAAAATCATCAAAGTAAAGTCTCTGTATAAAATCCTAAAGATACAAAGGCCTTAGATAGGTACGTCTATCAACAAAGAGAATGAATGTGGGACATTTAACTTGCAAAGGATTCGTCTATATCCATTTCCTTACTTTGCCAACTCTCATGAACATGGATGTGTGAAGGGAAGGCAAATAATGTTGATGTGGTATTTTCACTATTGATTTAAGTCTGTCATTCACAGCAGTTCTCATCAATTGTTGAAGGAATTTCCATATAATCTGGTAGAAGGGTTGTATTCTTTTAAACGGTTTGCATAGGTATTGACCCATGTAAGTTTTAACAGTTGTATCAACTACATATATGTACGTACCTACCTAATAAATCAAAAGTCATGTCGAGAACGTCGCTTATGTTTTGGTACCTACCTAGTTGTCTAAATATAAAATAAAAACCGTTATTTATGGCTCTTAAATTATCCTAATGGGTTTAGATTACCATAACCCAATTTTGAGTTACCTTTGATATAACTTTCTTCCTCTTTAGGTACGATAAAACGCAATTTTTTTATTTCACTTTCAAAAATATTTAGTGAACCTTTACTGACCAACTTGTAATATATTTATTTACAGTTGAAACAATCGTAAATAACTAAGTCTTAAGAGTTTATACAGTTATTGACATCTGAAAATCCACATTACCACATCCAATCGCCTCGCTTGCATCATTGTTTCGTAAATCTCTATTCTTTGTGTCCTTGTATTTTTCTTCTCTCTCTTGTATTTTCTTACAGCTTTGACAGGAGGTTGGAGGGAACTGAAACTAACATGACATAAAACAGTGTAATGTATTATATTTACCAGGATACATCGAGAACGTATCCAGAAAGTTGATTATGTCATAGTTTGTTACGAAAATATTCTGTCAAAAATTACAAAGAATAAAAAGAAGTCGCACATGTTCTGATTGGGCATGACATGTTGATGGGGTAAACTGTTCTTGAGTGAAGAGGAGAGGAGAGCCTCTATGTCGAGTACTGGACTGATGTGGACTGATGATAATGATGAGTAGCCATGAATCTGAGAATTCCCCAGACAATTTAGTTTTTTAGAAATAAAGGAATAATGCATAACTAAAAAGCAATAACAACCCAATATCCTTCGGACACGGACAAAAACAAATTCCCAATCAAAATATCTGGTTCAATTGAGGTATGCATAACATTCACTGCCAGTAGGTAGGAAGGTAGGTAGGTAGGTAGGTACTATACTCGGTTCGTATTGGAGAACGCAAGCAGGTGCAATGGCGGCGGCACCTAATGAATCTATTGCGACGTCATACATGGTGATTCATATTATTCACTCGTTACCTATGGAGTTTGTTGAACTTGTGAATAAAGATACAATTCAATACAATATAATAGGTACAATATGATGTGTATCTTTCTTTAATAAGTTACCAGATACAATTTAAGACCTCGATGGAAATTTATATAAAAAATAATAATAAGAGGATGCTTGAAAAATTTTTTAATAGGGAAGATAAATTTATTAATTGGAGTAGAATTATTTATGTCATAAATATCTTGTTTGTGATTGTTAATTTAGTGTCTCATTGTTAACTATATTATTATTTCAAATTGTGATGTCGTTGATTATTATTCTTATTAATTACATATAGCTTGGGGCTAGATGATGCTGTGTGGATTGTCCAGCATTATTTATTATTATTATTTATTAACATATTCTATTATTTTCCGTATTTGATTCAATGCTATTTAATATTTGCACACATGCTTGCGGGTTGAATACAATGACACTACTCTAGTTATAAAATCGAACATGTACTTACCTATAATAATAGATTCTGCAAATAAATGATTTGAAATAGAACACAATAAAAGATAATACAAAAGACAAGGTCAATGGGTGGCTATATCGCTTGGAAGCGATCTCCTCCCGGCAAACTTTGGATGGAAAGAATTAATAAACATTTTTAAACTTACGCGATCTGAACACATAATTATTTCATTCCATAATTTTTAGTATTTGAATGTTTACTGACTTATTTTTTTTATAGTTAAAAAACGCGATAAATTAAAAAAGTACCTACTAATATTTATGGAAAGAATTAATCAAATTTAAGATGAAGAAAATAAAATTTATTAAAAATTAGCTACAATCAATCAAAAAATATTTTTCGAATAAGCTATAAGTATCAATCATAATGTCGAAAACCTCTTCAGAATTATTTCCTTGTCAAAAAAAAATTCTGTATTATTTTGCTATTGTTTTAAAACACCCTGTGTTTTCAGACAGCAGAGTCAGTAATCAAGTTTTATTTTATGTATGTGGATGTGATGGAGTAACAATATTATGTAGAGAAGATTTTTATATTAATGCAGTCCAGAAGGCGGCGGGTTCAATTCCCGCCGTGTCACAAATATTGTAATTTTTATTTTTGTTTATTGATTGTTTTGTTAAGTGTGAAATAAAGAATTTTCTATTCTATTCTATTCTAAAGATTTAGACCTGTAAATCTTGGTTTTGAGTTCGATGAGAATGTGCGATATCTTAGTTTTAAATAAAAAAATAAAATTCAAACATCATTATGAGAGGAAGATAATTTTTTAAAAGTTTCTAGCTTGTATGATTGTTTGGAATCAGACGAAAAATATAAAATAAGTCACACGACCATGCTGTCCTAATATTTCCTACGAATTATAAGAAGTATGTACATATAATATAGGGTTCCTTACTATGTATGTATAATATAAAAAAACTCTAACACAAGTTCTGCTTAGCTTAGACTAGTAAATGCACTGTGGATTGTGGAGCATTTAAGTATTTTTTTCTTTATAATGATTATAAAAATAATCCTTCAAAAAGCCGCGGGTTACAATATACAACTCGTCTCTAAAATAATTGAAAATCTTGAAGAAGTATGATCATCAACATTCTACAATTTTTAAAGTTCATACTTGTAACAAATTTATTACTCTCTTTAGGAAGATACGTGGTATATTAAGACTCCTCGGAATTCAGTATTGATTTTCTAGGTAGGTTTAAAGCACCAAGTTTATTTTATACCTTAGTCATCTGGTAGAGATTGCTCTATAGGAGAAGACCACCTACGCGTTTATCAACATAGTATAAACACACAGTTATTTTCTTTTCTATACCAAAAGGTATATATAAGTAGGTTATTAATTTATTATACATAGGGCACGAACAAAATAATTTTCCTTTTTGATTTTTACCGAATATTTGTAGTGTATCTTTAGAAGATATCCACGATCCGTGTGGTGCCGGCATAGAATTTCACCACCCCAACTCTTCCCGTGGGTGTCGTAAGAGGCGACTAAGGAAAACACAAAGGTGCGGGCAGCAGCGCCCTCTGCAGAACAACTGTAGCGAACTGCGATCCCCAACCCGCATGCCCAGCGTGGGGATTATGGGCAATAACCCCCAAATGATAATGTCATCTATGGCGCTCATTAGGGGAGGCCTATGTCCAGCAGTGGACTATTATAGGCTGGTGATGTGATGATGTGATCTTTAGAAGAAATTGATCAATTGATATTTGATCATCAAGACCATTTAAATGCTTATCAATTTGCAACCCGCTTTGCAAGGGTGCATGTTATAAATACTGAACCTTTCTCATAATTTTATCAAAGTCCGTTCCATTTGAAGCAAATTGGCAGCCTTATCGCTTAAAGCGGTTTTTTCCAGGCAACCGAAGCATAAACTTCCACGGATAATAAAAAAACAAGGTTTTGACGTTTACGCCAGGAGTGTTATTATATTAGACACAGTTAAAGCTCATATAATTTATAATTGATAGGGACTGATGTATGAGCTAAAAATCATGTTTTATTCCAGCCATAGAACTACCTTTGAGCAAAATTTCAGCTCGATCAGTCCAGTAGTTTTGGCGTGAAGAAGTAACGAACATTCATCCGTCCAAAAATCCAAACTTTCGCATTAATTTTAAAATATAAGTGAGATTTAATCCTATTTCGGTTTGAGTAATAAATGTCAGATTTGTTAAAGAACAATGGCAGAATTTGGTCTGGACTTTTTTTTGCGTCCATGGATCTGATGTATATGAATCAAATTTAATAAATTTTCTACGATTTTTCAATTATTCACTCCTTCTCGTAAAGGCCGGAGTTATTTTATGATATTTAAAAGCTTATCAAATGATATTCGAATTAGGTACATTCGAAATGTTACCATTTTATTAGTGGTGCGGGTACAATTATTGAATGCAATGTATCATTTGTCTTTGATTTGTCTTTGATAGTGTCATGTTGTCAGCGGTTGTCTGTCAAGACGCCATAGAATCTAGAACGTAGTGGTTTTATTCTCTTTGACAGAATCCTTCCGAGACTTCGGCGTTTTTCATCTCTGATGTGTTTTGTGTTTATATTTTGGTTTTCTATTTATTTTTACCCGGATTACGGAAGCCACAGGCGACGTATGTAACACCCGACCTGGACTGTTTATGGACTGATTGATACTGCCCTGTGTCTGGCTAGTGCGTGCCCTTAGGACTCCGATATTGTTGTTTTGGGTGTTCTGGGCATTTTCTATGTAAAATAAAAAATATCTATTATTGTAGGTATACCTAATTAAATATTGTTTTAAGTATATAAGTTATCTAGTAGGAACTCATATAACATAACACAACCTCTGCTTAGCTTCGGGCTAGATGATGCTGTGTGGATTGTCCAACATTATTTATTAAAACCCTCAGTTTTTTTGTGTTTACGGGGCAAGTAGGTACTTTTTTTTTAATACACGCCCAGCTTTTGTAAACATACAAGAAGTTTAGAATTTGTTTTGCTCATTTTGTTTATCATTTCTCATTTCGAATATATAAGGTGGCGTGGTCTAATTGATAAGACCAAACCACATTATCCATTTCTTTATGATTTGATTTCAATCTGCGATGTTTTATAGACAAATATTGTTTGACGTTCATTCATAACCAAAAAATTCAAACACTGAAATCTTTTTTTTCCGGCTTTCCCCAAAGAAAATAGTCTCATTTATAGATTCTGGAGCTAACGCCAAATCTTTTAACATTTTTTTCATTACGGTACGCTTCAATATGATCCCAGACAATTCTTAGTATGGAGACCTGCCATTGTTCTTTATGTCAACGAGACCGTAAAATAAGTGGTAGGTTCTTGTTATTTATAAACAAGTATGTTAGATTTTTTTCATTCATTCATGTCTGGTCAAGCGAGAACAAATTTCTATCATTCAGTGCACACAAACTTTGGAATATGTTCAAATAGATTATTACTGAAAATTTTTATTCATATTGTGAGTTCCACTTAGGTATGCCAAAAAATCGGGTTGAATACAGAACACAAGGTTTAAAATTTTGACAAGCTGTCTACATTGCAACATTACAAAATAACCCAGAGTCAAATAACCCGGGGTTAATGTCATGTTGATTCATTTTACATCCGGCCAAACAAAATACGTATACTGCTATCTCTCGCTCCACAGTATTTTAAATAATTCCTTTGACGCGTTTGATACGACACTTGGTTCTTGAAGAAGATAAACTGTAGTGTTTTTGATTGTGTTGTCAATGACAAATTGTAGGTTAGTCATTTTAGACATTAGGGGAAAGCTTTAACGCACCGCAAACTTTCGTTTCTATTAGTTCTGTTAGTTAAGCGAATTTAATATACCTTTATATTTTTGTAACTAGAAATTGTTGCCAGAATACCAAAATAAAAAGAGAGTGCGTTGTACGAATAATCTACCGCTAATTTCCGTTCAAATGGGAATCTAGGAAAATATTTTTCGTCTTTATATCACATGTCATGTAATCCATGTGATGAACTATGCTTCTTATAATTTCATGTGATAAATGTTTTTACCAACTTTTATGGAACCTTTAGTGTAATTATAGTTCGGAACACATTTTCTATAAATAATCATTCAAGCCGTTTATAAATAAGAACTATGAAAATGTGTGGTCCTCATTTCTAATCAAATGATTCTGAAATAAAAGAAGCAATTATAATAATCAAAGCGTCAGAAATAGGTGATTTTAATAGTAAAAAGTTTAATATATGGATTTTGTTTTATATGACATTTCCTGAATGCTGTTGGGTGAATGGCCTCATCACACTATTATGTAAACGAAATAAATAGAGTAAAATACATATTCTTTATTTACACCAGAAAGAAAAAAAATACTACAGAGTACGTTACTACCATAAGTAGAATGGGCGGCCTTATCGCTTAAAACCATTCCATAATTATACTTATATTAGGTATAAATAAAAATTTTGGTTGTACATACTAAAATCTCTCAGATAGGGTATTATTATGATTTTTTCTTGTATAAAATGTCGCTAATACTTTTTTATTCTTAAACCAGTTTAAATCCTGTTATATAAATAAATATTTTTCACACATTTAATTGAGACAATTTGTATCAAAATAATTAGGAACATATTTATTCAGGAAGTGCTATGCTAATATTTATTAATTAGACTTTTTAAGCACACCGTGGGACCTCTAGAATTGTAAATTATATTTATTTCGGATTATTTTTTCCGAGGTCATTAATTTGTGAACACCTAGAATTACTCTCGAAAGACCTTTATGTCCAGTGTATCAATGATAAGTGTGACAGCGTTTTAAAATACGTCCTCTACGTGTCACTAAGATCCCATTTCACAGTTTATTAGTTAGTTTGAATCGGATCAACGTTCTATTTGCGCTGAACTCGTTTAAAAGCACTAAACCGAGTTTATCTTTCGTTGATCGCGTTCAATTACACCGGTGGAAATGGATCTGTGTGGAAGTAGAATTAAGATTTTCAAGGAATCAAGATATCAACATATGGCTTTGCTATTGAATAGGTACTATAGCGGCTTGAACTATAAACTTAATATAAAATCAACATTGGTTTCAGTGTTTTTAAATAATACCTAATTATCATCTGATTATCAAAAGTCTGCACAGGAAATTTAGAAGAGTAAACTATTAGTTTTTACTGAAATAAATTGTTCACCATTCCCCCTTTTTATTACAAAAACATTGACAGAAAAGAAAACAACTATATTTTCTTACGTAACTAGACGTAAGAAAACATAAAATCTAATTGCTTACACACTAACTCTAACACAGGTTCTCAAATCACATACCTGAACTGACAGCATTTCATTATCTCCAAAACCAGATCAACTTTTGGCGCCATTAAACTATGTAACGGTTGCTATCGGTTAATTAAAAATTTATCATTTTCGGGCCATCCGCGTTGGGTAGACCAAACCGGTAATGATTGGAACGCATTCCTTGGTTTGATACGGTGGCATAAAGAGGACTGTAGACTGGCCGTAGTCATTTTAAAATGATGTTAAGATTTTTTTTACTCGCCATAGTCATTTTATAATCTTGTTTTTTTACTTAACGCGTTTAAGCTCTTTAAGTACTAATTATATAACCAAATAAGATCTAGTATTTACAATAGAGCTAACTGCCGACTGTTGGAAATAAAATACAGGTAGCTTTAATTTTTATAAAATAAAATTTAATAATATTCCTCTTATCATCTCTGAATCAGCATATTTGCGGAATGGTAATTAATCAATAATTTAATGCTGAAAATGAAAAAAAAAAACAAATAAAATTAAATTATTTGAGTTTGCATTAATCGGCCTACTTATTTGCCGATTTCAAAATTAACCCTGATTTGGTGGAAACAAATTAAATATTTTTAAACTAACGATCTAAACTCAATTATTGTCTGTACAACGGGTATTTATTTATTTACTTATATATATTTTACTTTTATTTATATATATTTTTACATCCAACCTAATTTCCTACAACGATATTGAAAGAGTACTTTCCAGGTTATTGTCCAGAGCCTGTCTAGACTAAAGCGAGTCGCTGAGGGCGATGGAGCGAAAACTGACGATAAGGCGACCTGAATGAATTTACCAGAAACGGAGCTTTTGCCCTTCCTAACTATTTTCCCTAAAGACATTTATAACGGGATATTTACCATGATTTGAGTTTTGAGTTTTTCAATAAACTCAAATCATGGTAAATATCCCGTTATGACTTTAGTGTTACCAGGATAGTTTTAAATTTTCTAACTATTTTAGGTTTAAAGATATTTATTATCAAAAACTACACAGTCACTTACATGAAAACAGTTATTTAGCTTAGTAAACAATTAAACATGGTAAAAAGAACTCGTTCGATCTGTAATTATTGTATAACAGTTGCACAAACTAAATTGAAAGATAATGTAGGTATATTTTAAGAAAATGATTACATATTACTAGTTAAACATTTAAACTACACACTTTCTACAAATTAACAATGTTACTAAATCGGGCAATTATCCTTAACAAAGATAGCAAGTTCCTTTTAAAAACACTTATATTTGCCATACAGCGAGGCAATGCAGCCAGCATCTTTGGTATACTTCCTAAATGGATCAGTTGAGCTACCAGGAGTTTGTTTGCAACAGTCTGCAGTTAGCTCAATTGTTTAAATTGTAAATGCTAGCTGTAATTTCGTTAAATAATTGTAATTTTCTTTGTTTATAAAGGTTTTTGATTTCATATTAACATTGACTTTCTTCAATGATTTGAAAAAAGGAGGTTTTACAGTAATAAGTTTATCTCTCGGGAGTAAAACTATCTTTGAAATTTTATTTATACAATAGCATTATAAACGTCTTCACGCAAAAACTACTGAACGCATCAAGCTGAAATTTTGGATATCTACCTAGTTTAAGGCCTGGAAAAAAACATTTTCAACCCATAAATCGTTTTTCAAGGGATAACAATGATAAAAATAATAATAAAAACGTTTTCAAACAAACAACGCTAAGAAGCCAAGAATTTTTGTGACACAAATAAAGATTTTCTATTCTATTCTATTCTAAGCCAACGCCAGAATCTAGTAGATGATGTTAATGGGTAGTCTCCTTAAAATTGCTCAGACAAACAAATCAATGCAATGACGTGATGATAGTAAATCTGTTAATTGGTAAACAGAGATTATCTTCGTTTTGAGGAATTAAAAAAAACAAACAGAGTACATTATTTTTTGTAGTGGCAACGTCCGTAGCAAAGAAAGTGGGTAGATCGGTATGTCTGCCAAAAAAATCTAACTCGCAGTGACCTTCAGTTGTTTCGTGATCATGGCGAATGAAACTGCGCCGAAATATTGAAAAACTCAAAACTCTCATGGTACATAATCCCGTTATAAATTACTCCAAAATATTTCCACTTTACAATTTTTGTATATAAATGAATATAATAATAAATAGTATTTAACTCTTAGCACACTTTCAAACATAACTTCTATTTGTTTTAGTATTCCCTTCCCCAAAATTGGGGACAAATAGTTACATCTTAGTCGATACAAAAAACTTCCTAACATCATTGGGACCTCAAAAACTTTGCACTCAAGAAATTGCCGATTGTGTGTAGTGCAACAAAACATTAAGATACAGCGATTTATAGTTAAAGATATTTATATATTTATAAATGCTGGATAATCCACACAGCATCATCTAGCCCCAAGCTAAGTTAAACTTGTGTTATGGGTACTAGATAACTGATATACTCGTACATAATATTATATATATATATAGATATTTTTATTCTACATAGTAAACGACTAAAACATTCGGAACGAATATCTGCAGATCGTACAAACATATTTCCCGAGGGAATCGAACCCGCAACTAGAAAGAGAGAAGAGAGAACTACAAAGAGATTTATTCTTTATATTATAAAAAAGTCAATGGGGTTTGCCCCATTGACTTTTTGATTTTTTTTTCCCATCCACCCCATTGACTTGAATGATGGGGATTTTTTTCCCAACTGCCCCATTGATGGGGAGGATAATGGGGCGGATGGGAATATATCGCAACCTTCAGTGTCGCAGGCGGACTTTCGCCCATCCCACAGAGGAGAGTCGAGACAGACAGAGGTCGTCCTTTTATAGAATTTTTTTTTTAAGAACAAAAACTCATGTTTTTTACTAAAAAGCCATTTACAACGGGTTATTTATCGTGATTTGAGTTTAATAAGCATCAGAAAGCTTATAAATATCAACAGTTTCATGCGCCATGATAACAAATCATGAAAAATCATGGTAAATATTGGATAATGTTAATGACTTTACATTTAGGTAAAAGTTTATTTGTTCAGGAATATAATTTTGATAGGGGTGCATAAATAACAGTTTATTTTGATAGGTTTTTTATAACCTTACCAGCTGGGCTTATCCTGCGTAGCATTCACAATTTCATCAGTTTAATTAACTTCCCCATTATTAACTACTCTGTATAAAAAAAACTCACTTCCTGCTGTCTGTCTGTCGCTATGTATGCTAGATGTCTAAATCTACGCAACGGAATTAATTTTAAATATAAGTGGTTTACATGTAAATGAGTATGCATGCCGTGCCGTGTGGTGCCGGCATAGAATTTCACCACCCCAACTCTTCCCGTGGGTGTCGTAAGAGGCGACTAAGGGAAACACAGCGGGGGGCGGGCAGCAGCGCCTTCTGCAGAACAACTACACCAAACTGCGATCCCTACATGCCCAGCGTGGGGATTATGGGCAATAACCCCCACATAATGATGCTATCTATGGCGCTCATTAGGGGAGGCCTATGTCCAGCAGTGGACTTTTATAGGCTGGTGATGTTGATGTTAAGTATGCATGAATAACATACACCCGTGCGAAGAGGAGGTGGGTCGCAAGTCATATAATAAAAAAAATATTTAGTCTACGTAATAAATAATAACATCAGCCATTGAGAGTTCTGTCAAAATCAAAATCAGAACAAATGATACAAACAAACTGATATCATTCAATCATCTATCCCTATTTAGGCAGATGTACTCACTTTTATAACCGGGTATATAAGACTGGAAGCAAACTTCTTTAAAGTTAGGCTCGCCTTTGACAGTATTATCGTTCAATAATGAATGAGAAATAAAAAACAAAGAAAATCTAACATGAGAACTTCATATTAAAGAATATTTATCGGGTATTTATCGCGTACCTTTTGTTTTTATTTTCCCCTACGTTTCCATCGCGTTGCAGCGATCTTGGTCACGGGGCGACTGGATGTTCTGCGAGTTACTGCCAAGAATTGACGGCAGTATCCACGACTACCCTCAACATCGCTGCAACGCGATGGAAACGTAGGGGAAAATAAAAACAAAAGGTACGCGTAAAATACCCGATAAATATTCTTTAATATGTCAACAAATCGTGAAAGTTTAAAAAGTTTTATGAGAACTTCATATTAGTAACCCGCAGTCAAAGATGGCGGTGGTGTAAAAGGTTGTGCCTCGGAGAGCAAGAAAAAAATCTTGCGCTTTACCTATTTATGGTCATGTCGGTCTTGTCCATCATATTTATTAGTTTGAGACAAGAGAGTGGTAAACTTGGGAACACATTTGCGCACTTTAATATCTTCTACGGGGCTAGCCGCTATTGAAACTATATTGAACTATTGTGGCTGAAGTTCCGCTAGAATGACATAATACACTCGCACCTAACTTCAGATAATTCCTTCAATGTTAAGTCCACTAAAAATACAGAGCCTTACAATTTGTGGCACTGCAATCGCATGTAGCTTGGCGATTTGTTAGAATTATAGCTTAGAGCATCAATAAAAGTTTCTGCAGCTTCACTCGAGTCTGACAGACGTACAAAGGATCGCATTATTTATGTTGATTGATGGAAATAAGAAGTTTGTGACGTAGAGGAATCTGTGGAGAGGTGTTTGTAAGGTTGGTACAAATAAAACGAATAAATAAATAATTCTGGAAAATCCACACAATATCATCTAGCCCTAAGCTAAGCAAAGCGTGTGTGCAAATCCGTCTGCGACGCAAGAGGTTGCAGGTTCGATTCCCAACAAGGGACAGATATTTGTACGATCTGCAAATACTTGTTCAGGGTGTACTTGTCGTTTTCTATGTTTAATAAAAAGTATCTATGTAATCGTATATTATTATTACTATGTACATCAGTTATCGAGGACCCATAACACAAGCTCTGCTTAGCTTGGGATATAATGCTCTGTGAATTGTCAAGCTTTATGAAAACATATCTGTTTATTAATTTATCTGCTACGGGAACTCATTTAAACTGGAGCTAAGTTGAACTATGTTAATAACGTAAGAAAGGGAAAATATAATAAAGCAAATTCGAATTCTATTTCCTCTTACAAAGAAGTTACAAAGTCTATTCCAGCTTCAGTTTTAATTATAAGAGCTAATTTCATTAATTTAAAAACTTCAGTGACTCGACGGTACCTCATTTTCGTTTGCTATAGTTAATTAGAACATTTTGATTACTTAATGAAAGACTGGCTTTTGTCTGCGGCTGTATTTACGTGGGATTTAAGCGTTTGAATGAATGACAGAATGAATGAACACTTTATTGACATTTACAAGAAAAATGTTTTTATAATCTGATATTAAAATTAAATTAAAGAATGTACATTAGGCGGCATTATTGCTTAAAGAAATTTCTTCAAGGCAAGGTTAGGCTTGATAGATTTTGAAAGCTCTACTAATAAAAAGAGTTATAAAACCAAAGGAAGATATCATTTTAACTACTTACATAATCTGTTTTCATTACAAAGTTACTAGAAATCTTAAATAGGGTAGCTATTTAGGAAAATAAAGAAAATTATCATGGTCATGGTGGAAAGTAATCATTCGGTATTATAATATAAGTAGCTACTTAGGTACTCTTCTATGTTAGCTGTTTTTTTGTTCCTAAATCAAACTGTATTTGTTATTGTATTGATTTATTATGTTACTGGATCGCAAATAAATTTATTTCTCTCTTTCTTTTTTCTATGGTTTCCATACTAACTAATTGCGCTCGTAGTAAAATTATGATACACACGTGCAAGTACATTATAACAAGGCATTTAAAAAAAAGCTTGTCGGAACAAAAAAAATTCGGTAAGTTTAAAAATAAAGTTGACCCGTACACAGTCTACGTCCCGTACACACTCTGTTTGTGTCCAATTTGTCGAAAGGTCCAACTTCACCTGGGCTGAAATCAAGTCTATTGTTATACAAAATAAATGGCGCGCCATTCTCGCGAATCCACACTATTCATAACTCCAGGGCTAGTGTGAGGATGGGAATAAAACGATTTGTAGTTTAGGTTCAGTTTCGTTCTAAGAAGGTCGGCTGCTCAACATTTATTTTCCGTTATAGATTAATTTTAGAAATAGATAATCATTTTTGCCAAAAATGCTTGATATTATCAAGGTACATCGTATTATGTATCATTAATTAAAAATATTTTATTATCGTGGTAAAACAGCGTTGAACAGTCTGCAGTTAGCTATTAGTTCTAATTGGTTATTTAATTGTAATTTTATTTGTTAATAAAAGTTTTACCCTTAAATAAAAGGTATGTATAAACTTAATTAATTACTATCAAAAAAAAAATTTATCAGTCAACGGTTTTTCACCTTTTTATGCAAAAGGCAAGCCTGCAAAATGTATAACGTAAACTTTTAAGGGTAAAAATAAAGCTTTTATTCTGTTTTTTATTTATGTACAGTCACCAGCATAAATATATGACTATGGGCAGCGCTGCAAAACTATCTGATTATCAATTGAAGGTATAATTATGTGATGATACTTAGGATGTAAAAATATGTGATGATTTACACCCGGCAAAATAATCGTTTGCACCGTTGTAACAGCATAATTATCGGATCACGTAAAGACTGCATTAATATCGGATACAATTAACAGTAAGAAATATCTCAACAATCTGCAAGAATGAACTTTATATACGTTAGCATAGAGCCGTGATTTGAACGAAATAGTTTGACGCTTCTTGAAAAGAGTATCAACCTGTCATTGGATATCGCTGTCTCACGTTTTACTTTATGACATTATTTCAGCAGATTTCGTTTTACTAATATAAATATGAATACAAGAATTTTTATTATAAGGAGTGAAGATTTGATTGTTTGTTTGAATTGAATAGAATCCGAAACTAGTGGACAAAATTTGAAAAATTCTTTAACCATTAGAATTCTACGTTTTCCGTGATGAACATGCGATAGAATATTTAAAAAAAATTAGGGATCCGCGTGTAAAGTTTAATAAATATACGTGCGCAATACATTCAACTTCTTGTTATGTTATGGCTCCGCTGCTTGCTTTTTCTCTACGGCCAGTCCCAAGTCCAGTGTCAAAACCCCAATACTGCTGTAAAAAAAGTAAGGGATCCTTAAGAAAACTGTGAAACATAACGCGTTAGTGTGTAAAATATATCTGAAGTTTTGGTTTAATATCCGTGCGAAGGCAGGGCGGACCTCTAGTTTATTAAACGCTGCGGTGGGAAATGTTGATGATGTCAGCATTTGATAAAAGAAGAGTTTTTGGCAAGGAGATTACATTGGTTATGGTGATAATGCTGGCTTTTTGAATCTTCGAATGTTATGTCAACGTTCATACACGAAGGAGTTTTTGATAGATAATCATAACATAACACTGGCTACCGACGACTAAAATGCTAAAAAAATGACTTAAAACGTGAGACGTGAGCGGCAATATCCAATGACAGATTGATGCTCTTTTCAAGAAGCGTCATACTGTTTCGTCCAAATCACGGCTCTGTGCTTAGGTATATAAAGTTCATTCTTGCAGATTGTTGATATATTTCTTACTGCTAATTGTATCAGATATTAATGCAGTCTTTACGTGATCCGATATTATGCTTTTACAAAACAAAAGATTATTTTGCCGGATGTAAATCATCACATATTTCTACATCCTACGTATCGTCACATAATTACAAGTTCAATTGATGATCAGATATGTTTGCAGCGCTGCCCATAGTCATATATTTATGCTGGTGACTGTACAGACAGAAGCATTAATTGGTAACCCCCCTAATAGCTAAAGTTTACATTGCAAATCACTGTACGATTTACAAATCTTTTACTCAAATACTAAGAAACAAAAACGTAACACCCAGTGGGAATCGAACCAGACATCCAATCGCTCACATGACAAGTTGACCACGCACCAACCAACTAAACCAACGAACCAGTTATCAGAGCGTCGAAATTTTATGTTATTAGTGTTCGACAGCGGATTTTTATTTATGAGATCTCTTTACACTAGATAAGAAAAAAAAGAAGTGTTTGAGGGTAGATTTAAATATAATCTTGGTGAACAATGAAAAGGTCACTAGCCATTTCCAATTCTAGTCTTGACTTACTGGTTTGAATCATAAATGAATTGAAGAATATTGAAGGAAATTATGCAAATTAAGAATTTTCTGAGAACTAAGATTGCGGTGCTATTCGAACAGCAAATGAGTAATCAGGAGATTGCTCGTTTTGAATTACGGTAAGTTATCAACTTATTATTCTTGTGTCATAATCGTTACGAAACAAATACATATTTTTTTTAGTAAAACCTTGTTATATTTAACTTCATTTAAGTATTGATTTGTTGTCTTACAGATAAAAACCGTGCGCTTAAGTGTAATGTGAGGATGTGAATGTAAGAAGCAATGGCAGATAAACAACAGGAGTGTATACAAATCAGTGAAGTCGCCACAATAATATTGTTGACATTCAGACTAGTTCGCCTTTTGCATCCACTCGTTCTACTGCTCAACAATATTTGATATCAACATCAACAGAAGGCATTTGCATGCAGCTGATATACTTACACAATTATCGAGCAGCAAAAATAGGACTGTCTGCTGAACTCCACCGCAGGGCATGAATAACTTTAGGTAAGTGATAATACTGATAATTCTCAACAAATTCGAACACCTTTATCTCTGATTATTTCATCATAATAATAATATTTTTAACAAGTTAGTATTTACACGAACTAAATAAACAGTTGATTTTTTTTTCTTTTTAGGTTTTGGAGATGGATATCCTCTATGGGTCCTGGAGAAATAGTAAAAATAACTGGGCGCATGAATGACGAGCAATTGAAAGTGTTGAAGGTTACTACGCGGATCGCGTATCCAGAAGCCCAAATTTATTTTGTCCATGATAATTGTGGAGTGCATCGTACGCGGATGGTTTCTCAAGGGTTGTTCATCTCTAGAAGACATTACTGTAACTGTTATTTCTTGGACATCTAAAAGTTCGGACCTAAATCCGATAGAAAATATGTGGGGTCAAATGGTTTTAAATTGAGATCCGATCCGTTAGCCCTTAAGCTATTAAGCGATGTATCACTAAATATAAAGGACGATAAATATCACTACCTACTAAACCCTAATGTAATTTTACCTTTTAACATTGTCAAACTCCATTTGACCTCATTTACTTTCAAAACTACCTGATTATTTAGTATTCCATGATTTACAAGAGATCCAAATTGTTTAATTCATTAGATTAGCAAAGTAAACGAAAATCTAATGAAAACATGTGTATTCTCGAGCACTAAATCGAAAATGGAATATTATTTTTCAGGATAGGAAGCTATTTGTAAGTAGGCTAAATAATAAAATAAAACATGTCAGAATTAATTACATTTTTTGTGTTGTTGTTTGTATCTAAGGCAAATTTTTGAAAAAAATAAACGAAATTGTTTACCTGAAATTATTATTATTGTTTTATTTTATCAATTACTTTAAATTCATACTAATAGACAAAAACTTCACTATTACACATGAATAAATGTCATTACATTACTAAAATTAAGTAGTAGTTAAAAAACAAAAACATCCACTGCAAGGATTCGATGACGATCATTACGATGTGCAGTGACAGAATCTCGGTTACACTAACCACTACACCATAGTTACATGTGATACAGGCTCGAAATTTCAGTATCGTTACTCCTGATAAAAGAAATGTAGGTGTTGAAAAAAACATTTGTTTTTTATTTAAACAATTAAATAAACTTAAAAAAAAAACAAAAATAAAAAATAATGTAAATTAAAATGAATATATAAATCTTCACGGGTTTGAACCTACATGCTACTGAATGATAACTATGACATATTCTGTGAGGGGGTTACCAATTAATGCTTCTGTCTGTACATATACCTAGTTAAGGCCTGAGGCCTGGATCAAATCACATCTCGTCAGTCTAGATAATTTTATTATTTGAAAAAACAAAAGACTATCATAATAAAAATAACTAGCCCTAAGAACACTCTCGGAGTTGAGACAATTATTGACCAAAAATAGGTTCTGGCTGCTATAGGGTTATAATGAGTCCCAGACCCCAGCCAATCATAAGACATATTGTGTGAAAAACATCTCCCTCTCTCATCACCTCACGTATAAAAATACCAAACCAAACCTCATGATAATTATACTGACTGGCATAATAGTGAATCTATACTAATATTATAAAGAGGAAAGATTTGATCGTTTGTTTGTTTGAATTGAATAGGCTCCGAAACTACTGGACCGATTTGAAAATTTCTATCACCATTACAATCCAAAATTTTCCGTGATGAACAAAGGCTATATAATATTCTAAAATTGGAGTGCCGCATAAAAATTTATTTTTTTGTTAAATACCCGTGCGAAGCCGGGGCGGACCGCTAGTGTGAACTAATTAGGAAAGAGTGGCTAGACGTATCCACTTATTTTCGTCAACAAATATCTGCAGATCGTACAAATATTTGTCCCGGGGCGCGAACCCGCAACCTCCTGCGTCGCAGTCGGACCTTCGCCCACCGCGCCACAGAGCTCGTCAGAGTATATTGGCTAAGTCGTGAAAAAAATAACCTATTGATTCATGGAGGCAGCTAGTTAATTTCAAAATTACATTATGATAGGTACTCATCTATCTATACTAATATTATAAAGAGGAAAGATTTGATTGTTTGTTTGTTTGTTTGAATTGAATAGGCTCCGAAACTACTGGACCGATTAGAAAAATTCTTTCACCATTAGAATCCTAAATTTTCCGTGATGGACATAGGCTATATAATATTTTCAAAAAAGTTAGGGATCCGCATGAAAAATTCAATAATTGAACCCTGCGCTGTATATTCAACCTCTTTTTCTAATAAGGCGCGTCAGAATAGAAAAAGAGGTTGCGCACTGTGCTTGCTTTTTCTCTACGGCCAGTGTCAATTATGGAGTGTCGAGTCAATGTCAAAAATCCCAATGCTGTTAGAAAAAGTAAGGGATCCGTATGAAAACTGTGAAACCCATTGTATTACTGTGTATAATTTCTGAAATTTTTGTTTAATACCCGTGCGAAGCCGGGGCGGGCCGCTAGTTAATAATATTATTATTTGTATAATATAAGAAAAATCTAAATCCAGTGCTTTATTTCTTTTGTACCTAACAGGACTCTTGGACACGTCACAAAATACAAGTTAAATAAGTTATAAAAATGGGATATAAAGTGGTCAAATTCATTCATTCTGATTTAACTAAGGGGTGTTACATTGTATACATATAGGTTATAAATATAGATCTTTTTTATGTTATGTGTTATGTTTTACAGTAAGTACTTAATTAATCTATAGCTAACATAAACCATGATAAGGTTTGACCGTTAGCTTCAGTCTCTAATTAAAAAAATATTGAATGCATTTATAGATATGTAGGTAAACACATTCAACTCGCACACTCATCTAAAAACCTGTCTCTCTTTGAAGGTTACCTAGCTAGGTTATTTCAGAATTACATTTCGATAATCAAAATAATAATTCCGAAATTACCTAAATATCTCTTTAGAAACACATCGGAAAACGAAACGCCTACACGAATGGGATTATCTCGAAACATAATAATGAACTGATTTTCCTCGAAGGAATGGGAACGTTCAGATACGAAAATTATACAATGGTGGATACGGAAACATTATTATTATGCCGGACAATCCACACAACATCATCTAGCCCCAAGATAAGCAGAGCTTGTGTTATGGGTACAAGATGACTTATATACATAATACAATATTATTACATAGATAAATATTTTTTAATATACATAGAAAACGACCAGAACGCCCTGAACAAATATCTGCAGATCGTATAAATATTTTTCCCGAGGCGGGAATCGAACCCGCAACCTCCTGCGTCGCAGGCGGACCTTCGCCCACCGCGCCACAGTGGTCGTCAACATAAGTTTTATCTACCTCTAGATTGTTTGGATCAGTCTGTAGCTAGCTTGACTGTTTCAATAATAGTTCTGATGTGTTTCTATTCCCTTACTGTATTTTTTTTTACCAAAGTATCCAGTTTTTTCTTAACATTCAAGCTTAGCGTGTATTTGCTTGTCGCTTGTTTTACACGAGTTTTTGAAAATAAAATGTAACAAAAATTATTATACGGGATTGTATACGTTTTATACGAGATCAAGAAATACAATTATGCAAAATTTCAATCAGATCTGCACAATAGTTATGTCGTGACCTCCCTTAAAATAAAGTTTGCTGTTACTATAATAGTAACAGTAAAAAAAGTAATAGTTTGTTGTTAATATATTAGTAGAAAAATATTTTTTCTATGATTGATTGTTGCAGTGGAATTTACCTATTACTTGACTAAGTGCCCCTTGTGAGCCAATAGCATATAATAGATTAAATAAAATAAAATATTTATAATTTATGCAGCACAATACAAACTTCATCTACCCCTAAAGTAAGCAGATCTTGTGTGATATGGTACTAGAAAACCTTATAGTAATTAGAAATAATATGGATTAGGAATAATATGTGTGATATGGTACTATAAAACCTTATAGTAATTAGAATTAATAGAAATACAATTATGCACAATTTCAATCGGATCTGCACAATAGTTATGTCGTGACCTCCCTTAAAATAAAGTTTGCTGTTACTATAATAGTAACAGTAAAAAAAGTAATAGTTTGTTGTTAATATATTAGTAGAAAAATATTTTTTCTATGATTGATTGTTGCAGTGGAATTTACCTATTACTTGACTAAGTGCCCCTTGTGAGCCAATAGCATATAATAGATTAAATAAAATAAAATATTTATAATTTATGCAGCACAATACAAACTTCATCTACCCCTAAAGTAAGCAGATCTTGTGTGATATGGTACTAGAAAACCTTATAGTAATTAGAAATAATATGGATTAGGAATAATATGTGTGATATGATACTATAAAACCTTATAGTAATTAGAATTAATAGAAATACAATTATGCACAATTTCAATCGGATCTGCACAATAGTTATGTCGTGACCTCCCTTAAAATAAAGTTTGCTGTTACTATAATAGTAACAGTAAAAAAAGTAATAGTTTGTTGTTAATATATTAGTAGAAAAATATTTTTTCTATGATTGAATGTTGCAGTGGAATTGACCTATTACTTGACTAAGTGCCCCTTGTGAGCCAATAGCATATAATAGATTAAATAAAATAAAATATTTATAATTTATGCAGCACAATACAAACTTCATCTACCCCTAAAGTAAGCAGAGCTTGTGTGATATGGTACTAGAAAACCTTATAGTAATTTACAAGAAATAAATAGTATATAAATGATGTAAAAAGACTCTACTATTACTGTTTTTTATAAAATTACCTTTAATTAAATAACAGAAATAATTTAAAACTACAATTTCAAATATAAATATAGAATTTTGTATTAATAAACACCCTAAAATTTCAAATTAAAGGCAAGTATTTCTACAACAAAATGTCTAAACTTTTTTTATTCACTGAAAAAAACGTCACATCAACCAAGCCAGATATTTCAGTGGCATCCCAAACTTACCAACCCCATACGATTTCCCAAAACAATCTATCTTGCAAACTTTGGCATCTCTAATCATGTCGTAGTCGACAGGTAATTTCAAAACTAAACTTAGAAAACCTATCCGTATTCTCTCAAACAAAATGTCATTTCAACCACACTTGGGATTTCAATAGCATCCAAAACTTACCATAATATACAATTTCCCGAAACAATCTATCTTGCAAACTTTATCATCCTCTTATCATGTCGGGAAAAGAAAACAGGCGATTTACCATCTGGCAACATTTGGGTCGTTTGTCAATGTCTTCGGCGAATTATTAACAGACAAATAGGTTGACTTATCTATCGATTCGTTCATCTTTGGCGGAGATGAGTTAATATTGGTTTTAGGGTACCGTGAGTGATTTTGTGAATTTCGAAGACTGTTATTGGCAGTGAAAAAATGGGGAAAGGTTTCTGAACAGCACTCATTCGAAATTTACAATAAACCTAAGCTCCATAGAAACTTGAGTGATCAAAATTTTAAGCAGAATATCAAAATACATTATTATGTCATTAATATCAAAGTGCTAGTTTGGAGTTCTTTACCGTTCATTGTACTTACTTTCTAATGTTCTGTGCCATCCTTCTATTTATTTTACATACCGTAAATGGTCAAGCATGTTGCATCTCAATTTCATTATTTGTAACCTCCATTCGCATGTTTTACCCACAATTTTTTTACACACTTAGCAGGTACATCCCTGTGTTGAATAATACAAATAAAAACTGCTTTCATAGCTCAAGCTCAGACATAATACTGTAACGTAACATGCAACATAACATGACAGGAGCAGTTCATGTATTTGGACAACGTGCGTACAAAGCTCCGTTTGACGACACACACATAAAGAACACAATTATGTTGCATTTAATGATACATTGCGACAATGTGGACAGCAAACCTTGCTTGTTACGTTGCTTGTTACGTTACGTGTAGTATGTACATGCCTTTAACCATTACAGCATGATTTGACGACGTCTGTGGTGCGGTGGGCGAAGGTCCGCCTGCGATGCAAGAGGTTGCGGGTTCGATCCCGCCTCAGGACAAATATTTGTACGATTTGCAGATATTTGTTCAGGGTGTTCTGGTCGTTTTCTATGTATAGGTAGTAAAAATTATCTATCCATGTTATAATATTGTATATCAGTCATCTAGTACCCATAACACAAGCTTTGCTTAGCTTGGGGCTAGATGATGCTATGTGGTTTCTCCAGCATTATTTATTTATTTATTTAATTATGTTGGATTTCATGATACATTGCGACAATGTGGACAGCAAACCTTGCTTGTTACGTTGCATATTACGTCACGTGTAGTATGTACCCGCCTTTATGCTGTAACCATTACAGCATGATTTGACGACGTCTGTGGTGCGGTGGGCGAAGGTCCGCCTGCGATGCAAGAGGTTGCGAGTTCGATCCCGCCTCGGGACAAATATTTATACGATTTGCATATATTTGTTCAGGGTGTTCTGGTCGTTTTCTATGTATAATAATAATTATCTATCTATGTAATAAAATTGTATTATGTATATCAGTCATCTAGTACCCATAACACAAGCTTTGCTTAGCTTGGGGCTAGATGATGCTATGTGGATTGTCCAGCATTATTTATTTATTTAATTATGTTGCATTTCATTATTCTTTGCGACAATGTGGACAGCAAACCTTGCTTGTTACGTTGCATGTTACGTTACGTGTAGTATGTTCCATACAACCAACTCAATTATGTTGCATTTTATGATACATTGCGACAATGTGGACAGCAAACCTTGTTTGTTACATTGCATGTTACGTCACGTGTAGTATGGACCTGCCTTTACGCTGCAACCATTATTACTTCATGCACTGCACTGCACATGCACTCTTCTCATTTTCTGAGGGTATCCGGAAGGCTGATGCAGTGGCAGAATTTGCTGAGGACCTTAAAAGGGGGTAATATGCAGGTCTCGACATTATTCCCATAAAATTATATATTTTTTTGGTTATAACTATGATTTCTAATATAAAACACCCGGGTTGGTAATAAAAATATGGTCACGTAATTAAGAACATCGTAAGAAATTGTCCCTTATCCGAGTGTTCCGTACTCACATAAATTTAATGTTTCTTTTTACGAGGACTTTTTATTTTCTACGTCGTTGTAATTTGTTTTAATAATGTAAAAAGTATTTTTTGTAATCAGAACTGGTCAAAGCAGTTTAAAATCACCTTTCTAAATAAATGATTCTATTACTCTACATCAGTGACCACACTGAGATCATGGTCAAAGGTACAAGAAACCGCTGCCTTTAGGGTTGTGACCTCGTAAAAAATCAGCCGTCCATGTTGATCCTTTGATGCAGTTTTTTCCGAGATACCAATCGAAAATCGAAAAGCCGTTGAACAAAAGTTTTTTCCCGGGGGCACGCCCTTTCGCTTAGTACATTTATTTTGATACACGTTGTATATTTTAAAGTTCCTAAGAACTCTCCTTGCCTTTCTTTAATTCAAACAATTACTTCCATCCAAAGGGTGCCTGAGAGCGATCGCTTCTAAGTGATAAGGCCGCCCATTGTGCTTGTCCCTAAAAATATATTTTGTTATCTTCTTTTTCTACTGTACAATAAAGTATTTTCGTATTGTATTGTAAATAATAATATGCATACATACTTAAAAGTCCCATTCTTTAAGAACCTAAATTTGAAAATTCTACCACATTATTAACCATCTCTATAAAAATTGTGTTAAAACTGTAAGCCAAAGTAATTCTGAAACCCATGGCTATAAGTTCTACATTTGCATATACAGTGTCTGTGGTTTGTTAATCTTTTAATGGAATTAACCCGCACCGCTGATGTCGCTAGATTGACCTAGAACTTTCTAGAAATGACAGTTTTAACACAGCATTTAATGCCTCCACTCATCTACAAAAACGTTATATACACTAGAATTACTCTTAATATTCATTTCTAATAGATATTTTCTTACATAGAACTAACTGCTCTTTGAACATGCTGTGTACACATATTTTAGGAATATAGTCTAGTTTTTAGTAATCGTGTCCTATCAATATATTATTTATATCAATCTGTATATTATTTGATTATATTTTGTTTTTTGCGCCAATTTTTTTTAACAGGGCAAAAAAACCTTTATTTGAAAATTACAATTATCTTACTTAATAAAAACTAGTATTTACAATTGAGCTAACTGCAGACTGTTGCGAACAGACTACAGGTAGCTCATCTGATCCATATCAATACCAGTTGGAAGTGTACCCAAGATGCTGGCTGCATTGCCTCGCTGTATGGCAATGCTGATGCGCTGCGCCAGATATTGACCAGCTCTCGGGTCACACGTCGCTTCGACCAGACCGAGACGAGTTTTTGAAAACCCGAAATTTTTGCCAAATTAAAATAATTAAATAGAATATATATACATAAGGCAAGAGCGAAATCTCCTAACCAGCGCATGATTGGCTCTAAGATAGCATTGCTGCTACATTGCACAGTGGAATCCGATCTTGACAGTTTTCCTGTTTTTTTTTTTTTTTTTTTCGAATGGACTTTAATGCTGTTGACCGCAGATGGCCATGACAGCGTTACCGGACTTTTGGCGGGCGCAGAGGGCGCCACACCGGTAAAGTTAGGTTGGGGCAACACGCGCATGGGCCACCACTTAGGTGCGAACCTCGGCTTGGGCTGTTGCCAGATGCTAAAAGAGGGTATGGAGGTTTCGCCTAGGTGCACAAGTGCACCTATGGGCGGAAGCGGGGAATTCTTCGACCCCGCATCCGGCGGGGTCGGTTTTTGGTCGTGTGTGTAGTGTGCGGAAGCGAATCGGTACTAGTTGACGTCACCTCCGGGTTAGCGGCGGTGATTGGGTCAACGGGGTCACCGAGAACGTGTCTCGGTCTACGGAGGAGAGAACTCGTGGGCGGATTATCCACGGGATAATCGGGAATAGTGGAAATCAGGGGATTGTAATGATCAGCTGCCGCTTCATAATGACGCTGGGAAGCAGTCTTTATGAAGTGGGCAATGGACTCGAGTTTGAGATCTCGATGGAGGTCTTTATTGCGCATGTACCACGGGCAGCCCGTGGCTTTGCGGAGAAATCTATTTTGGACAACCTGAAGGTGGCGGACATTGACCGAATGGCCAAATACCACTGAGGAGTAGGTCATGATAGGACGTACGACCGCTTTGTAAAGTGTCACCTTATTTCTAAGGGATATTTTACTCTTCGCTCGTAGGAGGCTGTTCAGCCGGCTAAGTATAAACTTTGCACGGTTGGTTACAGCGCGAATGTGGGGTTTGAAGCTGAGGCGGTGATCTAAGATCACCCCTAAGTATTTGGCTGTCTTGGCCCAGGGAATGGGTTTACCAAATAGGGTAAGGGGTCTGGGCTTAGAGTAATTCCGTGAAAAGTACACTGCTGCACTTTTCGTCGGATTCACTTCTATGCGCCACTTTCTAAACCAGGCACCTAGTGTGCCTAGTGCGGCCTGCAACCTTATACTCACCCGGCTTGCATTCAAGTCGGATGTGTACAATGCTGTATCGTCCGCGAAAAGGGCAAGTTCTACTTGCGGGTGACGGGGGATATCGCTGGTGTACAGCGTGAAAAGAAGCGGAGCAAGGACGGAGCCCTGTGGGACTCCGGCTCGGATGGATCGGGGGTCAGAGAGAGTGCCCTCCACGCGATAGCGGAAGCTACGATTCAACAAGTAGTCTCGTAAGATGAGTACAAGTCTGTCCGGCACACCGAGCGTGAAAAGCTTGTAAATCAAGCCGTTGTGCCAGACCTTGTCGAAGGCTTTCGCTACATCGAGGAAGACAGCTCCTGTGCTAGCGGGCCAGGTGTGATGCCACATGGATTGGATGTGCTCCGTGATGCGGAGCACCTGTTGGGGACAAGAGTGATGAGCTCGGAAGCCGAACTGCTCATCGGGTAGGAGCTTGTGCTCATTGACGTGGGACCAGAGGCGACTCAGAAGGAGTCTCTCATAAATTTTCCCCAGTGCACTGAGGAGGCTGATAGGGCGGTAGGAGGCAGGTTCGTTCGCCTTTTTGCCCGGTTTGTGGATGCCAATCACATTGGCTTCCTTCCAGGCGTCAGGGAACGAACAAGTGGCTATGGCTGCATTGAAGATGCTTACGAGGAGATAGATGAGGGCAACAGGGAATCGTTTAAGTACTCTGTTGCTGATGCCATCCGAGCCAGGGGACTTTTTCGGTTTTAGATCTTTGATGATCGCTGCGACCTCGGCCGCCCTGACTAGGTCAAGGGTGGCAGTAGGGGGCAGCGACGTTAGACGGTCGACTTCACTGTTCACCGTATCGAGGTGAGCAGGATCGACGGGTTCAAGACTGGGGGAGCACTGAGCTTCCAGACTTTCGGCTAGGGCATCGGCTTTGTCCTTATCCTCAAACGCAGGCGTTTGTTGATTCGGACGTATAAGCGGGGGCATGATGGAGACTCCATCTGCTTTCATAGAGCGCGCCAGGTTCCAGTAAGCCTGGTGACCTGGTTTGATCGTTGAAAGCAGGTCATCCCAAGAGGAGTTTCGGTGCTCTTGAATGGCTCTCTTAACCTTGCGGCGAAGCGAATTCATTCTGAAGCGATTACGAGGGGAGGGATAGGAACTAAAACGACGAGTCGCTGCGTTCTTCTCAGTGATCAGCCGTCTGATGTCATCTGGCAGGTCCCAGCGACGATCATTCGCCGCTGGCACCTGTTTAGATGACTCGCTGATAGCGGATTGGACGTGACTAGTCAAAGAGTCGATCGCGATTGCGATGTCGTCGGTGGAGATAATGTCATCGGGGATTTTTTCCAAGGCGGGCGAATGGATATTCTTGAGAGCGCTCTCAAGCTTATACCATCGCACCACTGTCTTGGTGGGAGGACCGTCATTGGGAGGAGGGCCAAGACGCATTATTACGGGGCGATGGTCCGAGTCTAGTTCCTGCATCACTGCTATGGATTGCATCCGAAGAGATACATTCCGTAGCAGTGCCAGGTCCAAGTACTCGTTACTCTGACCGAGGATGGGAGAGTACCGCGTGGGGCATAGTGGTACGATCAGGTCAAGATCTAGGGATTCTAGGCATTGAGATAGGATGCGGCCGTTACGATTGCGTAAACGACAGTTCCACATCGGATCTTTTGAGTTGAAGTCACCGGCCATAATGACCGAGCTTCCAAGACTGAGGACTGATTCCAGATCGCTTTGAAGAAGCGTCTTATTTGGGCTGAGATAACAGGATGCAATAATGACCGATTGATGACCAGTCATTGCAAGCCTGCAGACAGAGACTTCTAAGTCTTGTAGGGGAGGGGGATCTAGGGGTATGCAGTGCAGGGACCTCTTAAAGTAAATGGCAGTACCGCCTTTCGGGGCGTTCGTTCTGTCATTTCGAATCATTTGATAGTTAGCGATCCTAGGGCTGGCAGTGCCCTGTTTTAGGAAAGTCTCCTGTACTAGGAGGATATCAATTTGATGGTTAACCAGAAATTGGTGGACGAGTTCTCTCTGAGGCTTGAGTCCGTTAGCGTTAAAGAACGCTAACGAAATGGAGCGGGGTTTAAGTCTCTCAGGTTGTACAACCATTATAGAGACTTAAAAGAGAGGGAGTCAAGGGAGGCCATGACATCATGATGATCGGAAATGATCATCAATTTTTCAATGGCCGTCTTGGCTTGGCTAAGCTTGCGCAGGAGCGCAGTGACTTTGCCGAAGTCAACGCCTGAGGGGGAGGGCCCCTTTGAGCCAGCCGACGCAGCAGCGGGTGCTGGTTGGTTTGGCTTAGAGGGGCGAGGTAGGGGTTGCGGGGCGCGGGTTTGCTCCTGGGAGCGGGGTAGGGGCGGGGAACAAGCTTTCGCCTGAGGGGCTAGACTTGTATAAGCCAGAGGCTTAGCCCATGCTGAGGTAGCAGGGGGGCGTGCGGGGAGCGGGGGGGCCATAGACACCTTTGCAGATGTTTTTGTGTATTGAGGGGCAGGAGCGTAGCGCTCCGGGGCCCTTGAGCGTGCCTTATTGTTTACTCTCGGCGCTTTGGGACAGCCGCGATAGTTCGCGGTGTGCCCCTCGGCGTTGCAGAGTACGCAACTCGGCGGGGTCGGGTCATCACGGCTGCGAGTGCAGTCAGCGGTGCCGTGGTCGCCCAGGCACTTGACGCATCGCGGCCGCGCGAAACAGTTGCGCGCAGAGTGGCCATGGAGCTGGCATCTGTGGCACTGTCCGGGAGGACCGTTTTTGAAGGGAGCCTCAATAGAGAGGCCGGACAGGCGACAAACGGTTTTAAGGCCGAAAATCGCCTTACCTTCGGGAGTGAGGTCAAGAATGACCAGAACTAAATCGAAGGGGCGTTTATCGCGTCCGCTGTACATGCGGTGGACTTCCCTGATGGGGAAGCCCTGCGACAGGAGGTCGGACTTGATAGCCTCCGGGTTGAATTCAGCGGGGACACCGCGGATAACTACCCGGAGGCATTTTTCGCTCTCAAGAGCATAGGTATGAAAACCTATGCTTTCGGAGCGGAGGATGGAGGTAAGGCGTCGGTGCGCGTCCGACGTTTCAAGCTGGAGTTTTATCGACTCCTTGACCGATTGGGCTTTCACAAAGTGAATTCCCTTTAAGGCAAGGAGTTTCTCCACATTAGGCCATTTGGCCTTCTCGCGGAGAAAGATCGGAGGGGGCGGTCTCTCTTTACGGAGAGAGGGCTGAGGCGCGGGGGTCGCGGGGGTCACAGGGGCCAGAGGGGCCGTGGGGGACTGGGAGGGGGCTGGGGCTGAGGGCCCGCGGTTAAGGGTCTTGGCTGGGTGAGCCACAGCCGAGTTAGGGGGGCCCTTAGCCTTCTTCCTCTTACGGCTACCTACGGTGAGGAAGCCGTCGTCGGAAGATGACTCAGGGGCTGAGGGAGCGGGCGGGAGATCGGACTCGGAGTCCGATCCGGACGTGTCCCCTTCGGATGGGACCTCGCCGGTTTCCATCTCCTCAGTTTCGGGAGAGGAAGGGCGAGAGAGGGCCTCCTGAGAGGCCGGAGACTCCGGAGAGTCCGGAATGGCAGGTTTAGGGGCGGGGACGGGAGCCGATGAGGCAACCTTGTCCGCCGGGTGAGCCCTACTACCGACGATGTCGTCAAGTAGTCGGGGGTGCTTGGCAAGTATTGCGCGGAGGATTCCGCGCAAACTGTCAAGCGACAGATTGGATATGTCCATTGCGGACATATTGAGGGGCGGGGGGAGGGTCCCTAATCCCGGGGGGGACACCCGGGATGAGTGTATGATCCCGCCCTGTCGGGTTAGACAGGGAGGGGGTGTGTACCTATGTGTCCTACCTAATGGTGTGTCCCTTATACCACTCTTACGGGGCGAAAGGGGTGTGTGACTACCTAACGCTACCTGGGGTCGGCGAGGGTTCTTCCCCAAGGCCGGTGGTCCCAGGCCCAGCCGGATTCTACTTTACTTTGAGGAAGTAAAGTAGGCGCTCCGGGTCAACGCCCAACCAAGTTCGTTGGCACGGTTACGTATCCCTTGGTTGACCACTAAAGGCGTGGCTTTCACTATTAGTAAGCCCAAGAAACAAGATAGAGGAACCGCTTTGAAAAAAGCGAGAACCTCGGAAAGAGCGTTGCTCTGAAAAGAGCAGGACGCTGACGTTTGACTGTACAGTCTTGAGAAACACAGTTCTGAAAAGAACTGAATTAGATAAGTCTAGAGAAACAGAAAAGTAGTTCTGAAAAGAACTGATTGTGTTTCGTAAGCGAAACACTCGACGCAGGCGGAGACCCAAGCGTAGGTAGGAACCGGAACGCAGGTAGAGACACGTGCGCGCGCAGGCGGAGGCCGAACAAAGGCGAACCCGAACAAAGGCGAGAAGTCGAACGGACAGAGCACGGGGGCTCTGGCGGAACGAACGACCGTCTCGCTCGAGCGCGAGAGTCGGAATGACTGGTGACTCAGTTTTCCTGTTAGTAAAATTATAACATTTTATTATTTCTTTTTTGTCTAGCGGTCGCGTGCCATGCAAGGGAGCGCGCATCAAGTGCACTGTCTTTGGTCTCCCTTGCAGAAATAAGAACCTCATTATTAGCAATTGAACACGCGACCGTTAGACAAAGAAGGAAGGTTCCGTATACTTAAAAATGTGAAAGACTTGTGCACTGCGCATACTTGCACATGAGAGGCATTGCCCAAAATCGGTTAGGAGAATAGCAACCTGATTTTTCCTAATTTTTTTCTCTTTTCAGGTACGCAATGCATTAAAAAAATAATAATCACGGGTAAAAATTGGTAAATTACAAATTTTCCGACGTTTCTACAGGCTTACACTCTCTAGTCGTGGTATGGAATATAGGTAAATTATCGCGATAAATACCGTGAGAATATTTGTGTGTGATCATAATATATTGAAGAGAAATCAATAACATATTTATTTCTTTTTTATAATAATTAACTGTATAAAATTTGACTTGTCTAAGTGCTTATTTTGTAAGCCTAAAGAAATAAAGTTATTGAATCTGAATCTGAATCTATTCCGAAAATTCAAAAAACTTTATTGACACATAGTATTGCCAACTCCAAATAAAATAGCATAGAATACAGTCTCTTCTGAATATTATAACTCTACGCCATCGCCTAGATTGTTTCGTTGCTCGCATAATTACTTAGCTTTGTTACTTAATTATTGTAAGAGAAAATGAGGTTTTTAACACAATGAGTTGAGTTTACCTAGGGGCTAGTTTTTACAGTATCAAAGTTTAACCTCCGCATACTCAAAAGTGAATTTTTGACAGATTTTCATTGGAAACTGTCACAAAATCGTGGCATGAGATATATGCTTAAATTAGCGCTTGAGTATTCGGCCGTTACATAAGTCAAAAAATCACAACTGAAATTTCTTTTGCAAATGTTTTTTTTTATAAGGAAATAAAACATTGTTTGTTATATTACTTTGAATCAAAAATGCCACCCGATTCAGAGGAGTCGTCAATAAACTAAATGAGTTCACTTAGTTTCCTTGACAAAATAAAAAAAAACATAAATCCTCTGCACACGCGCTCGCGAATCGCGGCGCGTAATTGCGGTTTGGATCGCGGTGCGAAACTACAAACTCGCGCCCGCCTTTCGAATCCTGTGTCGCCAATGTTCCTTCTGCTAATTGGACTGTATCTTTTTCATGGATTGGGAAACTTGCGGGCAGGAAAAATAAAAGAGGCGGTTTTTCTTGTTAACTCGGCACTTGGAGAAGCGAGGCTAGGGGCGGCGCGGGTGAACAGCAGCAGCAGACGGCGCGAAGAGGAGCACTCCACCTCCACACTCCACATCCGCGAAAGAGTCTATGTGGTCGCAGGAGTCTGGAGGCGCCGCCAGCACATCGACAGCCACTGGAACTGGGGCTACGGCAGAAAAAACTACGGGGACGCGGTAAGCATGTGACTCGAAACCGCGATAAATATTCGAATGAGATTCAAACTCATGATTCGCGAGGTTGGTTGTTTTTTGGTTGTTGTGTGGTTTTCTGCTTCGCGTATGAGTGTGGAAATCAGCAGAAAGCTTTTGTAATGCATTACTTTATGAATAAATTGAATTTTGGAATTTTTGACGTTATAGTTCGTTTTTATACAAAAACTAACAAGTTGAACAAGTGCAAATAATGTTTTCTATGAATATATTTATTTCGCTCCATTATTATTTATTTATTTGATGTTGGTGGCTTTAGTATCGCTGCGGCCATGATTGGCCTATTGTGATCGCCACTTTAACTTTAACTTTTTTTTTTTACTTTTTTCGCTACATTAGTTAAAGAGGTATTGGAGATGGACAGATGTCGGCTTCTTCATTTGGGCAAGGAACCCTAAAAAAGCAAGATTTAATTAACTTTATACTGAATAAATAACTTTCGGAGAAATATTTCTTTCATCAAATGAAACTTTCAATGCCAATCAACGGAAATTTCAATTAAAATAGATAAGCAAAGGAAAGTAATTCTGAGAAATTCCTTTTATCTTTAACATTTTTGATCTTTGGATGAATCATCTTCGTGAAGTTGATGAAATAATGACCATAGGTCAATGTTCGCCCTCAAAGTCCGTTTGATTCCCGCTTCGAAACAAATGTTTGTACGATATACAGATTGTTTCGGCCCTAAAAATAACGTAAATTACAGATAACTTGATAAATATATTGTAGTCCACAGTCTTTATCCCTTTTCTAGTTATACTATGTCATTAGTAAGATAGGTGTGATTGTTTGTTTGTTTGAATTGAATGGGCGTAGAAACAACTGGGGTGATTTAAAAAAAATTCTTGCACCTTTAGAATTCTTCAATATTCCTGATGAACGCTATATCCATCATCCATCCATTATCAGCCTACATCAGTCCACTGCTAGACATAGGCCTCCCCTAATGAGCACCAATGATGGCTTTTAACGCTATATCATCCGCTATATAATATTTTTAAAAAGTCAGGGATCTGTTTGAATATACTTCAATAATGTAAACCAACGCGTATAAATATCTGTGTAAAAATAAACTATGTATTTTAGATTTTTTATTAAATACCCGTGCGAAGCCTTACTTTGTTTTTACATAATTTCATTTCATTTATTTATTGCAAACATATACATTATAACATAATATAATTTTTCATGATAAGTTAATGTTGCAGTGGAATTTATAAATTACATAATTAATAATATCCAAAAATTCTTGGAGCGCATTGGAATCTATGTTATGAACTTTGAAATTTTGAGAAACATGGGTTTTTGAGCGCTGTGGATCTACCCAGTGGATTGCTAGTTGATTAAAATTTTAAATAACTTGCGGAATTTCAAATTGTTGATATCTACAAATTCGAAACCCAATATCTAAAATTACCTTCAACCTCCCCGGAGTCGTATCGAAATCAGCAATTTGCAATAGTTAGCTAATCTCATTTGCCATTACAGGATGTTCCACATCATTGACGTTATCAGAACACCCTGTATCACCGGTCATTAGTTAGATCAAAACAATAGCAATTCCAATAGCGATAAATTCTCGGAAATCAACCCTTAGTTCGTATGCAAATTTATCCTTTGTTATCTCTGCGGTAGGTCACTGCAATACAGAATCGAATAAGTTATCTATGTTGCGGTCAAAAATATTTGAAAATGTGATTTGTAGTAAAAGTAAAGCATGTCTCACGGCACGAGTTTTTGTGCCATCTCTCAAAAAATCCTAACTCCCTCCAATCATCAGCCTATTACAGTCCACTGCTGGACCTCTAAGCCTCCCCTGAGCGCCACAGATGGCATTATTCATCATTTGGGGGTTATTGCCCATAATCTCCACGCTGGGCATGCAGGTTGAGGATCGCAGTTTGGTGGAGTTTTTCTGCAGAGGGCGCTGCTGCCCACCCCCCAGTTTGTTTCCCTTAGTCGCTTCTTACGACACCCATGGGAAGAGTGGGGGTGGTGAAATTCTATGCCGGCACCACACGGCTACCTCACTTCCTTATTTGACATTTGCTTATATTTAAGACGCATTCGAAAAATAGATATGTTAGTAAAATACAGCATAGATTTTGAATATAATTTTTAAACAAAAGTACGTTATACACTACAGACTGTTGCAATAACGTTATTAAATCCATTAATAGTTACTCAATGCTACTTGTTAGTTTAGTTATAACGATAGTTAGGAAAACTAAATAACTATTGATAAATCTTTATTTCCGCTTCCCTCGATCTCGACATCGCACGTAATGTCATGGTTTGTTTCACTGCCACGTTAGAGACGTTGTACCTATACTCGGTTTTTGAATCTTAGATATTATTTGTAAACAAAGTAAAAAAGGTGTTACAAAAACAAAAGAATATTGTGGAAAATGTTTTGCGGTACTAGTTTGGAGATGTTTGCATGTTAATCAGCTTTTATTTTCGCCACTAAGTTTCCAATTCATTTGCGAATAAAAAAAAATATTGTACGTGTAAAATCATGCTTTTTTTTACTTTTTTTGGTTACGGGTAACATTATCTACCCATTTTCGTTACATTTTCATACGTTAATGTTTCCTTGAAGTCGTTTCTAAGCAAAAAAGCCGCAGTCTTCTAATCACATTTATAAACAATGTGCATATTAATAAATTGTATACAGAACCTATTACCGGTGTAAATTACTTATTCCAATGATTAGATAGTTATTCACAGACTTATAAAAGGCGAGTTCTCAGATGCCTTTCAATTGGTTTATCCTATGCTAAAATATTACATTGTTTTCGGCCGGTTCATTACGGCCACAGACATACAAAATAACAATTATTATAATAATTCTTGTGACTTTTGTAGTAAGTCATTTCTCTTTTCATTATATTATTATTTTCTTGGCAAACAATAAACCTTTATTGCTAATGTATTGTATAAAATGGTATTTGTTTACACAAAAAATGTTGGATTCTAATAACGAATACTTATACGTTGTTCCACGTAGCGTAGGTTGCTAGGGTGAGAGACAAGACAAGGCGTTCAGACAGGCGGAACCCCCCGACAACAATCTAAGAACGCGTCGTTAACAGAATTTCCATTCACTTCACAAAATTATATTATGGGCAACGGTTAAATAACTAACGTTAATATCTTTAACAACTAGGATATCGAGAGTTTTAAGACAGATGTAGATGAATGCGTTATTGATGACGTTAAGCTAAAGTACAAAAAAAGCTAGTTTTTAAATAATTTGATAAACTAGTTATTAAATCACCAACACAAAATATCTTCGTAGCCAGTGGAGAGAACCCATGTTGTTTGGTTTCTACGACATGAGAAGCATCAGAATAAACTTGCCTCCTCCCTTCCCCACCTAATGTAAATAATTTTTAACCCCCTATCTCCGTATCCAAAGTTGAACGCTTCACCATGTGAAGTCTAACGTGATCAACGTGTCACTTCATTGAATTCAATAATCATCAATTCACTCAAATAATAACTTCATCTTAAAACGCTTAACGAATCAACAACGATTTGTGAGACAACGTAACTTGCGTATTCACTATTCATACACAGCTAAACCAACTTAACGCATTCACGATTCACTCACTGCCTCGTTTTCGTTGTTCGCTTATTAGTAGTATTATTAAATAACTTCGTTGCGTCAATGCTATCATTGTGAAAAATTGGTAATTGGTTACTGAATCGTTGCTAAACGTTATGATTACGTAATAACGGTATACCACAAACTGTTTATTTAACTATGAAATAACGCAACGCTCCTTCAACAATCTGAAACCCCCTCCATTTTTACCGATAAGCTTGTTATTGGAGATGTTGTTTTGTCATCTCATTCGTTTTGTTTTATGTATTGCCAGTACAGCGATGCCGATCTCTGGGGAATTCCCCAAGAAGTCGTTCAATAGACAACGTAGAACCATGTTGCCATACCATAGTAATATTCATAACCATCATACATAAGGTTAAGGCAAACGTTTATTATTTACTTCGTAACAAACAAAAGTATATCTACAAATATTGCGTGCATTGCAGACACATGCCTGTTATTTTGTCCAAAAAACATACAAGTATTGTGAAAATAGTAATAACTGTTACTGTAACTTATTTTGTTTAAAAAACTAAGAAAAAGGGCTTAATATTCCTTCAAAAATTGTTAGACAAAAAAGCTTCGCATACTGCAAAGCTGCAAGGGCCAGATTAAAATCACTATGTAACAGCGTTTGAGCATCATTGATGATTTATGTATTAAATATGTTTGATTTAGACGAGCATTCGTTTTATTTACGTCGAAAAATAGGGTGGAAGATGGTTATTATTTTTTCAAAAATTGGAGACTTTTCCTGTAAGGTCTATACTAAAAGAAATAAATCAACAATAGAGCTAACTGCGGACTCAACTGATCCATACAAAAAACAGTCGGTATTGTCGGCATTGCCATTAATAAATAATTTACCAATCCTAATTCTAATTCCGACAGATATGTTCTAGATCCAGCTTATCTCCGTCATCATTGTAATCAGACGCAGAAGGCAATCAGTCCGAGATTGATTATTGATAACGTCATTGCCTCAGATAGGTGCGGCATCTCTTGATTAGAATCTGGAGACGTCTGTGGTGAAAGTGCTGCTACTGAAAAGGTTTTAAGGGAAAAAAGCCGGTCTGGTTGTCAAACTAGGGCTCTGTATCCACGACATTGTCGTAGTAATAAAACTGGAATTTTATGAAATTAGCGGTTCGCCCCGGCTTTGGACGAGTATTTTACTCAAAATTCAAAATTATAGAACTTTTTACACACACAGCCAAAACGTATGTCGTTTTGGCTTACTTTATTGAGGAAAATATTCTATTTTCAAAAAGGTTTGGATTTTAATGGGAAAGTTTCGGTACAGTAGTAGTTTTATAGCCTATTCAATTCAAACATTATAATGAAATCTTTCCTCTTTATACCTAATTATTGAGTATACATAGATAGCTCCTCTAATATTAATACACAATTTTGGTTCCTCTCTAAACCTTATTATTATTGAGTATAGATAGCTCCTCTAATGTGAAAACACAATTGAGAATAAATACTATTAAAAAATCATAAAGTTCAGTATTTCACAAATAATTTGCTCGAAGATTTTTTCTTATTGTCTCGCCGTCATGAAATAATTCTATTACAAACAAGATCCGTCATGTGCGAGTGTAACACGCTCGGAGGGTTTCGAACTTTTGTCAGTCATACATATAGTTATCAAGAAAACACATCATACCATCATACCAAGAAAAAACTTCGCTATTTCTGTAATATCTAAAAACAGTAACTACCTCCGTACAGTATTTTAATAAATTTTTGAGGTCGCACTACGCTCACATTATGTGCACTACGAATACGCGCCCTGTACTTTATTTCATATAAAAGTATGAAATATCAGATCTGACTACAAAACAGATACGGACCCCTCAGTTCCGCCGTTCCTTCCGCCCGGACGGAACCCTAAATTACCGGCAGGATGTCCCAATCATTTAGTTCTAGATGACATCTACGCCTGATTTCGATGATATCTACCTAAATGAGCGTGTATTTAATAATTAACAAGTTAGTTAACGCTTTTAATGACTGGCTTCTGGTAGATCAACAATTCAGTTGAATAAATTTATTGGACTGTCAAATATATCGATGTTATCGTGTAGAAGGAAACTTGTCATGTTGCATACAAGTATGACGATTTTATTTTATACTAACGGTCCGGCTTCGCACCGGTATTTAACAATTGAGTTTTTCATGCGGAGTCCATTATTTTTTTGAAATATTCTATAGCCTATGTTCATCAGGGATTCTAATGGTGAAAGATTTGTTGAAATTGCTCTAGTAGTTTCGGAGTCTATTCAATTCAAACAAACAAACAAATCTTTCCTCATTATACTAGCGGTCCGATAAAATTATTTATTTATTTTCGGAAAATTTAGGATTCTAATGATACCTACTAATATTATAAAGAGGAGAGATTTAATTGTTTGTTTGAATTGAGTAGGCTCTGAAACTACTGGACCGATTTGAAAAATTCTATTCAAATTCGAAGCCGGGGCGGACCGCTATTGTAGGACCTAATATGTAAAGACAACGAGTTAAAACCTATATTAGACTGCACATCTATGTGCTATACGTTAGAGGTGTTACATTAATATGCCCAGAGCTTAAGACCACTCAAAACTAACTAAAACTTTAACCTCTTAAAGCACGATTTAAGCCTTACATCAACTTTGCAAGCTTACAGGCCATCTGCATTCAAACCGCGTGCGCTGAGTCAGCAAAAATGCCTTCACCCTCGTGGTTACAGGAACATTGCGATAGCGAAGATCGATGTGGATGCTGATGGTGCATTTTATAAGAACATCTATTACTGTAACAGTAAATCTTGTCACTGTAACCGGACTAATTTCAAAAAGATTTTTTAAAGTGCCTTTTTTAGAGTGGACACAGATTTTTCTTGGGGTAAATTCTAAGAAATATTATGGTGTCATAAAAAATTTCGATTTCAGCGAACTAAATACTGTATCTCGATAACTTTAGTTCTCTGTCGTATGGAAAAACTCTGAGTAAAACCATAATTTTTCGTATCCACTTTTTTACCAATTTTAGGTAGGTTTACAAAAAGATATGTGGGCCGGCTATATCTCACGATGAATGGACAACCGCTGGGGTATACCTTGTTATTGAGTGGAAACCGCGAATTGAGAAACGTAGCCGCCCTCCAGCCAGGTGGGGTGATGACCTGCAAAATCCTGCAGGCAATGATGGATGGGACAAGGTGAAGATAGGACGCTATGAGCCTATTATGCTTATGTCCAGCTATGGACATACGTGGGTTGATGATGAAGGTTTTACCTTATTCATAACTACTTAAGTTACGGAATAACAATTTATACAGATTTACAGATTTAAAATCCTTTATATTTTTACTTGCTTACGGCTTACGAAAATTACTTGTCTAAGTCCGCACGGAGAAGTACAAATTTTAAACAATAAATTATAATAAAATAAACTAATAAAGTAAACTGAGAGTAAACTCAGTGATGGTGATATCAAAGGTGCCTCTCGCATTACTTTTTTCCAATGACACGATGGCGCCAAATAACGATGATACTCTCATATCTCTTGAGAGTAAGCATCCATCTGCAGGGGCTAATATAAAACTCCCCGATCCACCGCAAGAGAGTGATGACGCTGTGGGCGCGACTATTCAGGACGTAATTACAGCTGTCATGTCTTTTCAGAATGGCTCTGCCGGCGGCCTAGATGCTGTGACTCCACAGCATCTAAAAGATCTACTTTCTGGTGGTTCTGGTCATGCAGGTGAAGTCCTTCTAGAAGATTTGACATCTCTAATTAACCTGATGTTGTCAGGTCGAGTCAACAGCGAGATCACAGAACTCCTGTACGGTGCGAATCTATGCGCATTAAAAAAGAAGGATGGCGGTATAAGACCCATAGCTGTGGGCACCACCTACCGCCGCCTTGCTGCTAAAGTCTGCTGTCGAAAAGAAGCCGACTATCTAGGCGAGTATTTTAGACCGATTCAGCTAGGCTTTGGTTCGCGAGGCGGTTGTGAGGCCGCAGTACATTCCCTTCGTACTTTTTTGGACCAAAATTATGGGGCAGTTATTCTAAAGGTAGATGTCAAAAACGCATTCAATTCAGTAGACAGGGGCGCCTTGCTAAATGAAATTAAAGAAAAAGTTCCCAAAATTTACCCTTTTCTTTGGCAATGTTATGGTTCTCCGTCAAAATTAATTTATAGGAATAATGTCATTTGGTCTACTGTTGGATGCCAGCAAGGCGACCCTCTTGGTCCGGCCATATTTAGCCTTGCCATCCACAGAGTTATTCAACGTCTCCAATCCAAGCTCAATGTTTGGTATTTGGATGACGGAACCTTAGGTGGCGAAGTGGACACAGTTTTCAATGATCTAAAAATCATCACAGATGAATTTAAAAAAATTGGTTTGGACTTAAATTTTTCGAAATGTGAGCTATTTATTTCCAGCTCTTGTGTAGACAAAGACAGTATTATAAAAAAATTCAATAGTTTGGCCCCTAACATTTCAGTTGTAGAAAAACGTTCACTTCGGCTCCTTGGTTCGCCAATTCTTGATGAGTCTTTTCAGCCATTTGTAGATGAGAAAATTCAAAATTTCTTCCAAACCTCGGACAGACTTCTCAAAATTAATAGCCATATGGCTTTCACGATCATTCGATTTTGCCTTTTTGTTCCTAAATTTACTTATTCTTTGAGATGTTGTCAACTGTGGAAACACAGCGAGCTCTTGGAAGGCTTAGACAACATAATAAAGAATACTTTATCATCGGTTTTGAATATCGATTTGGATGACAAGGCATGGTCGCAGGCCTCCCTGCCTGTCAAATTGGGAGGCTTAGGTATTCGCAAAATTTCAAGTGTAGCCCTACCAGCGTTCTTGTCTTCCGTCTACAGCACTAGTTCATTAGTTGAAAAAATTTTAAAGCCTGATTTGGCACTACCTGGATTTTCATTTAAAATTTCATTTTTAGACGAAGCTCGAACGGCTTGGCAAAGTGCTTGCCCCGATGCTGCTCTCCCAAAATCTCTTTTATCCCAACGGCAATGGGACGGGCCTCTGTGTGAGCTGACACGGAATTGTTTGTTACAAACGTGCTCCAGCTCAGCAGATCGTGCCCGTCTCCTGGCCGTTTCTAAATGGGAGTCAGGACATTGGTTGCAAGCACTTCCTTCATATAACACTGGCACTTTATTGGATTCCGTAACTTTCCGTATTGCATCATCTCTTCGGTTGGGTGCAAGGTGTTGCGCGCCTCATCAATGCCAGTGCGGTACTGCTGTCGAACAGCTTGGTCACCACGGATTATCGTGTTCTAGGGCTGCCGGTCGGATGTCTCGTCATGCCAGCCTTAACGACATCATCCGGCGGGCCTTTGTCACCGCTAACGTACCAGCTATTCTCGAACCGAATGGTCTGTTGCGTGACGATGGTAAGAGGCCCGACGGTATGACACTTGTCCCATGGGAGTTGGGGAGGCCCATTGTGTGGGACGCTACTTGCGTCGACACACTTGCGCCCTCCCATCTTCCAAGGACATCCGTGAGGGCTGGTGCGGCGGCAGATTTGGCCGAGGATCTTAAGAGGCGCAAATATGCAGGTCTCGACAGAGCCTACAAATTTGCTCCCCTTGGTGTCGAGACCCTAGGTCCGTGGGGTACCGAGGCTCTCCGGGTCTTCAAAAAATTATCAGAGCGTCTGGTCGAAGCGACGTGTGACCCGAGAGCTAGTCAATATTTGGCACAGGGCATCAGCATTGCCATACAACGTGGCAATGCAGCCAGCATCTTGGGTACACTTCCAACTGGTATTGATATGGATCAGTTGAGCTACCTGTAGTTTGTTCGCAACAGTCTGCAGTTAGCTCAATTGTAAATACTAGTGGTTTTTTTTTATTTAGTTAGATCATTGTAATTTATTTGTTAATTAAGGCTTGGCCAGTAAAAAAAAAAAAAAAAAATAATGCGTTATTGATTTATTTTCACTTTAATTTATAATACAGGTGTTTCCACAATGTATGATCAAAAACACCAACACAAAACTCACAATAAACCGGTACTTCTAATATTATTCCCCCTCCACTGAACAAAGAATACAAGAATACGACAACTCGCGTATTTTCCTTGGACCAGATTGACACCACACAATCGCCCGGTCGGTTTAATCTCGCCAATAAATTTCTTTTATCTCCCCTCCTTGCAAGGGAAGGCACAATGTAGATAGGCAAGCAGAAATGACACTAGCTAGTTGTTTTTGCGTTACGTAAGGCGGTGTTACAGGTAAAACTATATTGTTTTGACAACTATGCACTAGCCGAAATATCTTAGGCATTATGAATCACAAATTATGATCAAACATCATCGATCACAATCTTATTATTGTATGTGTCCGCAATTCAGGCAATTTAATATTTATTTACATTTTTATTTATGAGATCTAATCTGTTACCTGTTACCCTCTGTATTTATCATAATCATTATGTAGCCTGTACGCAACATAAGTCTCGCTTGAAAGTGATATGACTAATTTTATTTCGTTACAAAGCATAGTATGCCGTAGTCTATGAACCGAAGTAACGGCCACGACCACTCTCTACATGAGTGTGTCGTTTTACCTATCACTGCCAAAACGTTTCTCCTTCACCAAACGACTCAGTTTCAAACCGTTTAGTGATGCTTCTGTAAACAACGACTCACCTTCAAGCCCTTTGGTAATAAGCGACGCTTCTGATATACAATCCTCACTGTGCCTTCCTCCAAGTAAAGGGGATTCTTTTATAGAATACCACGATTAACTCCCAGCTGTCTCGCGTAATGAAATGTGTCTTTTCGAAAGTGCTTGTTTTATCCGCTTTATCGGAGAAGGTTGGTCACACCACTGTCTACTTTAAGCTTGGTAGCTATTATCCTTGTTTATTATTCTTTCGTTATAATTAAGACACAACGAAAGGTTCTTTTTAACCGCAATTTAAGATTAACTGTTCGCTCTAGGGGTTAAAAGTGTCGTTAAGGTTAGCGTTGACTAGACGGTATCGGACCATCAGCTTTAATCGCTTCAGACGGATTTTTAGAGCGTAATGTTTTAACGTTACCTATGTTACCGCAGCTTGCAGTAACTGCGGTAACATAGGTACCGATTATTTGCAAACGATAAACACGTCATTTACACTAAACAAAACACCGATAGTCCGATGCGTTCGCTCCATACGGTAAAGACCGTAGAAAGACTACTAATATCCAAAAAAATGTACTTGTCTTATGTGATGTTGTTTTTCTGGTGTACAATAAAGGAATTTTGTATTGCATCGTAGTCGACAGTCGACTGTATAAGCTAGCTTTCGTAAGCAATGATGTTCGGAAGATGTGACGTCACAAGCAGCATATGCTCAACTGCTGGCGATGCTCACAACGTGGTAAATTATTATTTTTTGAGACATACATACAAGTTAGTATTTTTTATATCTTACAAACATATTTGAATGGTTCCCCCTGCGTCGAAGTGACTTGGCGTCGACGATATAAATCTTTTGTTATGCAAACAAAATATTATTATCACTTCTAAACCACCTACTGATATTTTCTTTCTATAGGCATAACCTTACGTTTCGTTGAAAACCCTTTTTCAACAAACTGATACCTATTGTTGCATTTTTACTCGTATTATTGATATTTACTGTCACAATCCGAATTGTAAATAAGCAAAAATTATCATTGATTTTCATTAATACTATGGAGTTAGATTACATATTCTTTCTATAGAAAGCTATCAAAAATTACTTACGTTTTAAAACTATCAGAGTTATTTACCCAAATATTATATTAATAAGTAAATAAACAGAATGGACCAAAAATGAGGGTAGATTGATATTTAAAAATAATGTTTGGATCGTATAAAATAATAAAATCGTGTTTAAAATAATGTAGCAGCAAGCTAAGCAAAGCTTGTGTTATTGGTACTTGACTGATATATTACACAGATATTTTTTATTATAAGTACAAAGAAATCACCTACCCAGAACTCCTGGATCAAATATTTCTAGAACGTTCCCAAATGCTCTCAACATTTGTCCAAAATTGGGATCGATCCCGAAACCTCTTGCGACGCAGGCAGACCTTCGCCCGCCACGCCAAATCGTTCGTCAGTTTGTCTGCCAATAAAAACTACCTCGTTCCATCATCATGAAACTGCCGAATATGGAAAAACTCAAATCATGGTCAATATCCCGTTATGACGTTAGTTACTTACGAGCTTTTCAAACTGACCCAGCTTAGCTCCATCACAAACTTTTAAGTCAAATAGCTTACCAGGAAATCTGACCAGGTTACCGCGAAAGCTCCCCCGGGTTATCACAGTAGGTGTCCTGGTAATCCCAGGATATAACGTACATCCGCCTCCACAGGTGGTGAGAAATGCGCTGAGATGGAGTGCAAAGTGGCCATTACGAATGTAAGCTTGTAATGCGATGACCGGGGGGATGTAAGCTTCATTTAAGTGCTTGTAGCTTGACGGTTTGTTTTTGTTGCTTTTGACCTCTGACTTCCTAGTAACAGTACAAAAAAGATTGGCACCGGGTTGAGATGATTTCCTGTAATGTACATCAAAATTGGAATTAAAAAAATCTGTATCGTTGAGAATAGAACAATCATAGCCTGAAGGATATAAGACTGCTAAACCATAACTTATTATCTATAAAGGAACTAAATATAGTCTGGTAGATACCAACTTATTTTTTATAATACTAGATTCATTATAATCTATATGTTTTATATGGAACATACATAGCCACTTTGTTTTCAAAAGAGGGCGCTGGCTTCGCTACGCAGTTTTAACTTTTATGGTAGTCAGTTCGATGGAGTTCTTCTGCAGAGGGCGCTGCTGCCCGCCCCCGGTGTGTTTCACTTAGTAGCCTCTTACGACACCCACGGGAAGAGTTGGGGTAGTGAAATTCTATGCCAGCACCACACGGCAAATTAATAAGTTCATTTCAGGCAGTTTTAGTAAGCCCAACCCTACAAGCCTAAATAGCATGGTGTTGACGCAGTTCATGACACAGCGCAAACACATTCTTGTCAGTAAGTTTTTTAGTTACTCTAGCCCAACCCAATTCCCGCCTAGTTCAGACATCCTACAGGGCCTTGATTCAATACCGCAGATTCAAACCCTTTACACAGGTAAGACAAGACAGTGGCGCGCACAAAACCGTAGAACACGTTGTGACGTCAGACGGTTTGGGCAAGGAATATCATGCGTCATAGAAAAAAAGGCCCCAGAATATGAATATAGAATAATACATTTTATGTTGTAACGTAAATCCGTGTATACGAACTATTAATATAGTTCTACTAAAGTCTTCCATCTCTTTAATTTTACCTCCCGTAATTGTACAGCTAAGAATTTGTTATACTTTAGATAACTTACAGACTAAAAATAACCAAAACCTGCCTGTTCTTCCAAGTTGTCTGTTAAGTTTCTGCTAATTTGACGTTAAGTAATTACAAAATTAAATACACGGTGTATTTAATATATAATTAATCACGTCTAAAAATAATTCTACGCAACGAGATACAAAATTGATAATTTAGTAAGGATTTAGGGCGTTACACTTTAATAAACATCAAGACAATACGGGTACAGACAGGGTAATGACCTGAGCTACACTGATATTAAGTTTAAAGATAAAAACCGCCTCCACACATTGTCTAGCCTATAAATTACAGAAACTATAACACAATATGATATACGCCTCCCCCAGGGAAGAAAACAGGCCCCTGAAGCACCATTCCCGTCAAAATCACTTAAATTAGCACCAATGCTATTTCTTTTCTTATCTAGCCAGCCTCCCAAATACATTCCACACAATTTTCACCCCTATCTCGGTACTCTAAAGACTATAATAGGCTGGGAAGATGTGAAATATGACATAGTTAGTTTTCCTTAGGCCAGAGGCACGTACAGAAAATTGATTTATAGGTATCGCTGTATTTCTTAGACGTAGAGTTCAAAATTATGTTACTGCGATTGGATGAAATTGAGTTATGGTATGTGTAGGTATCTATAATATTGGTAGGAACAGTGCCTTTTTGGGGTGCGATTGAGATACCTTTTCATCAAACAAGTAAACAGATCATATTATATACTATAGATGTAGGTACAGAGGTGTTTTTAATCTAGATATTTATGACCAAGATGGGCAAAGAATATGTAGATGGTATTACTATTGTTAATAATAACAACAACATAATCACAAAGCATGCAAAATAACAGTCAAGTGTTAAGACAAGTGTTTTTTAAAGGTTGCCATTGCATGAGCCGATTTTATGGGTATACAAAGCATAGCATGCAGTGCAAAGACAAAAGTAAAAACAGTAAAATAAAAAAGGAATGATTTTATTGTTTTTGAATAGGCTCCAAAACTTCGGGAACAATTTGAAAAATCACTTTCACCTTTAGAATCCTATATTGTACCCGATGAATATAGGCTATATAATATTCTCAAAAATATTAGGTATCCATAATATGGATACCTAATATTTTTATTGTTACAATTTAAGTTTTCATATTATAAAAAATTTAAACTGTAACATTTGTAACCCAAAGTGTGTAAAAATGTATGAATTTTGAATTTTATGATAAATACCCGTGCAAAGCCGGGGCGGACTGCTAGTCTATTTTAATTGTTCTAAATTCATCCCTTTCTTGATTTTTTCTTTCAGAATCTGAATTTAACTGATCGAAATAAATAGATTCACCCTAAAAAAAAAACATTTTCTTCAACCAAAAACATCATACATCAATTCACTTCCACAAAAAACCTATCAATATCATTTAATACCAAATCCGGTAAATCAACAATGCGAGACGGAGACAAATTGAAAAATACGGAAAACACCAAATTGTTTATCAATGAGACGAACCATTTCAATTTCAATAAAAGCAGTCTTCCAGTTCATTTGGCAGGGTCGAGTATAAAGCTGTAGCGATTATATCTTTTGATACTACTAATAAATAAATAATGCTGGACAATCCACACAGCAACATCTAGCCCCAAGCTAAGCAGAGCTTGTGTTATGGGTACTAGATGACTGATATACATAATACAATATTATTAAATAGATAGATATTTTTTATTATACATAGAAAACAACCAGAACCCCTGAACAAATATCTGCAGATCGTACAAATATTTGTGTTTTGAACCCGCAACCTCCTGCGTCGCAGGCGGACCTTCGCCCACCGCGCCACAGTAGTCGTCTATATTATAGTATATTGAATATTATAATAATATTATTGAATACTGAATCATAAAACTTGAATACTACCAGTCCATATTTTTAAATGGATGTTAATGATTATTTGGAAGTAAAATTTCGATGGAAAGTGATCAAAAATTCCAAGCAAATTTCGCAGATTTGAAATAAATCTTTTTACACAATAAATAACAATGCTGGATAATTCATAGCATTTTCTAACCCCGACCTTCAAGAAGCAGGCTAGATGACTGAAGTATATAGTAAATTAAAATAAATTCAATGCAAATTGCACATCTCGCAACCTTGCACCTAAGACCCACTTTAATACAATTTGTGACATACTAACAATAGCTCTATTTGAGGGTGGTACGCTCAGCTGTGGACTAACGTGTACTATGCATTACATAAGCGTAAGTATCTATGTTGTATTGCCGTGTGGTGCCGGCATAGAATTTCACCACCCCATCTCTTCCCGTGGGTGTCGTTAGAGGCGACTAAGGGAAACACACCGGGGGGTGGGCAGCAGCGCCCTCTGCAGAACAACTCCACCGAACTGCGATCCCCAACCCGCATGCCCAGCGTGGGGATTATGGGCATTAACCCCCAAATGATAATGCCATCTATGGCGCTCATTAGGGGAGGCCTATGTCCAGCAGTGGACTATTATAGGCTGGTGATGAAGTATCTATGTAATATTCATGGTTATATCTTTTGGAAATTAAAATAATTCACGATGTTGCAAACGATAAATCAAGAAGAACTACATAATTATGTTTTCTTATCTCCAATATAGTTCTGCTCTCCTGGTACTTTGAAGGTATTTATGTATGTACGTAAAATTGTAAATTAATCTTAGATATCGAAGAGATCATAAATTTCTGACTTGGTAGTTTTAACTTCTGCTATAATGACTTAGCACTTTAAATTTATCTATACGACTGTACAAAAACACGTTTATCATTTTCGAGCGAGTTGACGACAGAAAAAGTAGGTAAAATCAGAAGGTGCCAACTCGCGTGAATCATTCGAGCGAGTTGACGAATAAGCCAAATATTCTAGTCTGATCTTCGTAGCTTGGACCACTCTTCTTATTTCCAAACCATCGTACTGGAGGAAAACATGATGTAACAGTATCAGTTACTTGTTATACATATACCGTATCTATATATAGAGGTATATACCGATATCGGTGCCACAAAATACGTTTATGACGTCAAAGGAGATTGACGGGCATAAGTATAGGTATAATATGGTAAATAATAAGTATACGCAATTATTAGTTTAAGTAAGTGTGCCAGTCGAAGTTTACTTATATAGATGGGTAAATTCATTCAATAAGTATACATTATCTATATCTATACTAATATTATAAAGAGGAAAGATTTGATTGTTTGTTTGTTTGTATGTTTGTTTGTTTGTTTGTTTGAATTGAATAGGCTCCGAAACTACTGGACCGAGTTAAAAAATTCTTTCACCATTAGAATCCTTAATTTTCCGTGATGAACATAGGCTATATAATATTTTCAAAAAAGTTAGGGATCCGCATGAAAAATTCAATAATTGAACCGTGGGCTGTATATTCAACCTCTTTTTCTATTATGGCGCGTCAGAATAGAAAAAGAGGTTGTATAGCGCACGGTGCTTGCTTTTTCTCTACGGCCAGTGTCAGTTTTGGAATGTCGAGTCAATGTCAAAAACCCCAATGCTGTTAAAAAAAGTAAAGATCCGTATGAAAACTGTGAAACCCATCGTTTTAGTGTGTATAATTTCTGAAATTTTTGTTTAATACCCGTGCGAAGCCGGGGCGGGCCGCTAGTTTTATATACATATCTTAGAGACTGAAGCTTACAGACAAACCGTATCATGGTTTATGTTAGCTATAGATTAATTTAGTACTCTCTGTAAAAAATATATATATGAAAAAAAAGTATTTTTAAAAGTCCATAAAATTTTCGCCCTAACATATAGAATAATATAAATACAAAACTATAATATAACTATAAAATTTATAAATAAAATCATTAGTCATCATCATAATACCTTTAGTTAAGCCTCAGCCCAAGAGTTATTTAATTAGTTAAACTAAGATTTAGTACATAATTACTGTTTAGATTAATATGATTTTAAGTGAACTGTAAAGTTTTTATGAGAAATAAAGTTCTTTAAACCTATAATATGATATAAAATTCAAAATCCAAAATAATAATTCAACTTTGTCTCGCTCAAACGTAAATTCCTCACTTTCGATCAAAATTATGTAACTTGCATTACAGTTAGAAAGCTGATTATTTTTTGCAAGAAAGCACGATTCATAGGGGTCATGTATAACAAAAAAAAGAACGTAAAATTCCACAAAAAAAAAATAATACAGTTTCTAACCTTTCCGCCCGAAAATTCTAGAACAAAGGGTAACAAAAATCATAACTAGAAAACTGTAAATCGGGAACATACATATTGTTTTTGTGTGGGCCAAATAAACGAGTTTCTTTCAAAAAGTAAAATTCCACAAAAAAAAAAAAAAAAATAATACAGTTTCTAACCTTTCCGCCCGAAAATTCTAGAACAAAGGGTAACAAAAATCATAACTAGAAAACTACAAATCGGGAACATACATATTGTTTTTGTGTGGGCCAAATAAACGAGTTTCTTTCAAAAAGTAAAATTCCACAAAAAAAAAAAAAAATAATAGTTTCTAACCTTTCCGCCCGAAAATTCTAGAACAAAGGGTAACAAAAATCATAACTAGAAAACTACAAAAAGCGGGAACATACATGGGGTATATATTCGGAGTTCATTGTTTTTGTGTGGGCCAAATAAACGAGTTTCTTTCTATCTTTCTTTTTTTTATGCCGCCACTAAGGTCCGCTGTTGAAGAGGCTGCGCTCGATATACATGTGGCGACGAACGGGAAGTAAACTTCCCGTTGGTACCCTCAGGGGACGAAGCGAGGGGACGAGCGGGAATAACCCGATTTTTCTTTCGAGAACTGTTACAACACACACCTTCCTTCTACACCATAACGCAGCAACGAATTTCGTAACGTCACAGAAATAAGGAACCTTCAACCCTTGCCATAATCTATACTAATATTATAAAGAGGAAAGATTTGATTGTTTGTATGTTTGTTTGTTTGTTTGTTTGTTTGTTTGAATTGAATAGGCTCCGAAACTACTGGACCGATTTGAAAAATTCTTTCACCATTAGAATCCTGAATTTTCCGTGATGAACATAGGCTATATAACATTTTCAAAAAAGTTGGGGATCCGCATGAAAAATTCAATAATTGAACCGTGCGCTGTATATTCAACCTCTTTTTCTATTATGGCGCGTCAGAATAGAAAAGGAGGTTTAATATATACGCACGGTGCTTGCTTTTTCTCTACGGCCAGTGTCAGTTATGGAGTGTCGAGTCAATGTCAAAAATCCAAATGCTGTTAAAAAAAGTAAGGGATCCGTATGAAAACTGTGAAACCCATCGTGTTAGTGTGTATAATTTCTGAAATTTTTGTTTAATACCCGTGCGAAGCCGGGGCGGACCGCTAGTAATCTATACTTCTATACTAATATTATAAAGAGGAAAGATTTGATTGTTTGTTTGTTTGTTTGTTTGAATTGAATAGGCTCCGAAACTACTGGACCGAGTTAAAAAATTCTTTCACCATTAGAATCCTTAATTTTCCGTGATGAACATAGGCTATATAATATTTTCAAAAAAGTTAGGGATCCGCATGAAAAATTAAATAATTGAACCGTGGGCTGTATATTCAACCTCTTTTTCTATTATGGCGTGTTAGAATAGAAAAAGAGGTTGTATAGCGCACGGTACTTGCTTTTTCTCTACGGCCAGTGTCAGTTTTGGAATGTTGAGTCAATGTCAAAAACCCTAATGCTGTTAAAAAAGTAAAGATCCGTATGAAAACTGTGAAACCTATCGTTTTAGTGTGTATAATTTCTGAAATTTTTGTTTAATACCCGTGCGAAGCCGGGGCGGGCCGCTAGTCTATACTAATATTATAAAGAGGAAAGATTTGATTGTTTGTTTGTTTGTATGTTTGTTTGTTTGTTTGTTTGTTTGTTTGTTTGTTTGTTTGTTTGAATTGAATAGGCTCCGAAACTACTGAACCGAGTTAAAAAATTCTTTCACCATTAGAATCCTTAATTTTCCGTGATGAACATAGGCTATATAATATTTTCAAAAAAGTTAGGGATCCGCATGAAAAATTCATTAATTGAACCGTGGGCTGTATATTCAACCTCTTTTTCTATTATGGCGCGTCAGAATAGAAAAAGAGGTTGTATAGCGCACGGTGCTTGCTTTTTCTCTACGGCCAGTGTCAGTTTTGGAATGTCGAGTCAATGTCAAAAACCCCAATGCTGTTAAAAAAAGTAAAGATCCGTATGAAAACTGTAAAACCCATCGTTTTAGTGTGTATAATTTCTGAAATTTTTGTTTAATACCCGTGCGAAGCCGGGGCGGGCCGCTAGTATATATATATATTATAAAGAGGAAAGATTTGATTGTTTGTTTGTTTGTATGTTTGTTTGTTTGTTTGTTTGTTTGAATTGAATAGGCTCCGAAACTACTGGACCGAGTTAAAAAATTCTTTCACCATTAGAATCCTTAATTTTCCGTGATGAACATAGGCTATATAATATTTTCAAAAAAGTTAGGGATCCGCATGAAAAATTCAATAATTGAACCGTGGGCTGTATATTCAACCTCTTTTTCTATTATGGCGCGTCAGAATAGAAAAAGAGGTTGTATAGCGCACGGTGCTTGCTTTTTCTCTACGGCCAGTGTCAGTTTTGGAATGTCGAGTCAATGTCAAAAACCCCAATGCTGTTAAAAAAAGTAAAGATCCGTATGAAAACTGTAAAACCCATCGTTTTAGTGTGTATAATTTCTGAAATTTTTGTTTAATACCCGTGCGAAGCCGGGGCGGGCCGCTAGTATATATATATATTATAAAGAGGAAAGATTTGATTGTTTGTTTGTTTGTATGTTTGTTTGTTTGTTTGTTTGTTTGAATTGAATAGGCTCCGAAACTACTGGACCGAGTTAAAAAATTCTTTCACCATTAGAATCCTTAATTTTCCGTGATGAACATAGGCTATATAATATTTTCAAAAAAGTTAGGGATCCGCATGAAAAATTCAATAATTGAACCGTGGGCTGTATATTCAACCTCTTTTTCTATTATGGCGCGTCAGAATAGAAAAAGAGGTTGTATAGCGCACGGTGCTTGCTTTTTCTCTACGGCCAGTGTCAGTTTTGGAATGTCGAGTCAATGTCGAAAACCCCAATGCTGTTATAAAAAGTAAAGATCCGTATAAAAACTGGGTTTCACCCATCGTTTTAGTGTGTATAATTTCTGAAATTTTTGTTTAATACCCGTGCGAAGCCGGGGCGGGCCGCTAGTGTGTTATAATTTGGATTTTTATATTTTTATTTTTCGTTTTCATACATCATTTTACCACTACACAATGTCCTAGTCCTGTTATAATAATCATGAAATTCTGGGTAACTTTTTGGTTGAACCTACTGTAAATTTACACTTCAACTCTCCATCGAAAAACACTCGTGTCGTGAGTCGTGACGTCACAAAAACAAAGAAACCTTCAAACCTTTTGCATGGGCTATACCGTGATACACTGAAATTCTGGGTATACATAATAATTATTAGTCTCTTGGTAGTTAAGAAACAAAGTTCCTACTTGTAAATTTTTAACACGCTCAGTCGCTCAACTAATCAACTCTTTCGACTGTACCGTAATTACGTAATTTTAACGGAATTTCGTTGCCGTACTACGTGATGAAAATAAAACATATGTATGTAAAGGGGAAACTTTGGGAGAATCCTTTTGACGCTGTTCTTAAAATACACCTTGGAATTCTGAAAGGGTTCATCACATTTTGATGTAAATCACATTTTAATTTGGTTTAATTGGTTTCCTTTTGTTTTACATTCCATTAATACCTTCAACGGTATTTATTTTTATAAATAATGCTGTACAAGTCACACAGTATTATCTAGCCTCAAGCTAAGCAGAGCTTGTGTTATGGGTACTAGATAACTGATATACATAATAATATACGAGTTATATATAGATATTTTGGCAGGTTCGTATGATTACAATTGATGATTGCAATTATTAATGAAGAATAATTGCATTAATCATTATGAAAACATAAAGCTACAAAAAAAAAGTATTGTAAAAGGTTTTACTCAAAGCATCTGACGATAAAAAGGTTAAATAAAAAATGAACTGCAAATTACGAGATAAAAATTGTCAAGTCCTTAATTGTTTTACCCTTGCTTTCAGAATGATTAGGGAGGCGATAAATCTAAGGCTGGACCTCCGTTGACTTAGTTCTTCAGCTTAATGAGATGGGAATTGCTTGCTTGGGCGGTTTTACGGAGAACGGGGAACAGTAACGGCCCGTTCACACATGTCTCCGTTTTACTGTTCCGTTTTATCGTGTACGTATTTTGTTCGATTTTGTTCGTCGATCTGTATACAGAATACTGTGCCATGTGTGAAGTCGCTCATACAACCACATACGCCATCGACGAAAAAACTACGTACACGATAAAACGGAACGATAAAACGGAACAGTAAAACGGAGACATGTGTGAACCGGCGGTAAGCTGATGTTATACAGGGTGTGGATTTGAACTGAGTTCAAAATCAAAGTGCTTAATTTCCATCAGACCTTACAGGACTCTTGGACAATTGTTGGTTATTTGGATGGAGCTGCCTGCAGGCCTGCAGGTAGTTTGTTTGCAACAGTCTGGCAGATCAATTGTTTGTATTGTAAATTCTAGTTCTAATTTTGTTCGGATATTTGATTTTAATTTTATTTGTCTTGAATACTTAAAGTATTACTAAATATTATGAGATATTATTATAGTAAATAGAATTTACACGTGGATCTATTCGCGTGTACTTTATACACAAATAATATTTATTTAGCTTATTTATTTTATTTACCCCAGTTATTCCGCATGTACTGCACTGAAAATTTGGTTATTTTGAGTAACGCAAATAATTTTAGATAAACCTAGTTTACTTTAATATTTTAGAATTTATAAAAAGTCCATAATTAGTTTAAATTAAATTAAACAAAAATCGCATTATAAATCACTTAAGGCTTCGGGCACTTATGCATGCTTATTCAGTTTAAATGGATGTCAGCTAAATCGAGAGGAACTGAATCAAATTTTTACAATTATTAAAAACTATATTAATTATAACTTTATATTTTTTTTGTTAAGCCAGCTTAAGTACCTAAGTAATTATACTGACTTACACTGGCTAAGTAAATTTATATAGGTAAGATCAAATATTGTAGTTTATTTATACTTATTCACAACTTTTCTCCCTTCTATCCATCACCCTAACCCAACGGAAAATAGATAAACACAAACATCATTAACACAAGTGCTAAACCATTCAAACGTTCGTAATTTATTAATGAAACCAGTGATTTTACTGAACCATCCTCCGCCATTAACCAAAGTGATTTTACCGTTTTACCCCATCACTAACAAAAGCACAGTCAACAAATCGTAAATCCGTTTGACTAACTAAACAACTGGTGACACGATAATGAGCTCGATTCAGACGAAATCACGCACAAAGCTGTGCGCCGTGACAAATTCACTCGACTACCACGGTAGGACTACACGGGGTGAGTTTTAAGAGCAGGTCGACGTGTAATGGTGTCACGTATGAGTCAACTTGGCCCAATCAGATGCAGATTCAACTTCAATAACTTTATTTCTTTAGGCTTACAAAACACCTAACAAAATGAGGCCAACACCTAAAATTCAACACCATTTTATTTTAAACCAGTCTTAGTATAGAAATAATTGCTAGCTACTAACTTATTATTACTACTCAGTCAACACAATTAATGCAATTTTTTTGATAACTTCAAGAACGAATGTATGAGGGAAAACTTTCGGGTCGTAAAGCTTAGGTATAAGTTTCACCGCTTTGCAGCCAAGAACCAGATTACTGTCAAAACAAGAAATAATTAATTTTAACTTGTAAGACAATTACAAAAAACAACTTATTTCTCCGGCCAACCGTGAAATGTTTTGCCAACATGCTAAAACTAAAGGGGATTAACCGGAAGGGTACAGCGGTTACACACCGCGCGGCCGCGGTTTGAAACCGCGTTATCTTACCGACAAAACCACCCCGTGTACCTCGTTCCTAAACTGATTTATGGCAAAACGCTAAGATAGGGAATAGCGCGTTAGATTCAGCTTATTCAGGCATGATTTATTTCGTAATGGGTTGCTAAAATTATTTGAAGACAGATATTTCTAATTAATGTTATAGTCATTTGTGTAAAATTGTGTTTCGAATTAGAATAATACCGACAAAGACTTACATTATGACTAGCCAGATATGTATCTAATATTATTTCACCGTTTTAAAAATGTTAATATTTGAAATTTGAAGATCAAAAACTAAAGGGGATTAACCGGAAGGGTACAGCGGTTACACACCGCGCGGCCGCGGTTTGAAACCGCGTTATCTTACCGACAAAACCACCCCGTGTACCTCGTTCCTAAACTGATTTATGGCAAAACGCTAAGATAGGGAATAGCGCGTTAGATTCAGCTTATTCAGGCATGATTTATTTCGTAATGGGTTGCTAAAATTATTTGAAGACAGATATTTCTAATTAATGTTACAGTCATTTGTGTAAAATTGTGTTTCGAATTAGAATAATACCGACAAAGACTTACATAATGACTAGCCAGATATGTATCTAATATTATTTCACCGTTTTAAAAATGTTAATATTTGAAATTTGAAGATCAGCTAGAAAAAGGGGCCGTGTGGTGCCGGCATAGAATTTCACCACTCCCACTCTTCCCGTGGATGTCGTAAGAGGCGACTAAGCAAAACACACCGGGGGGCGGGCAGCAGCGCCCTCTGCAGAACAACTCCACCGAACTGCGATCCCCAACCCGCATGCCCAGCGTGGGGATTATGGGAAATAACCCCCAGATTAAATAAAGCCACCTTTGGCGCATATTTGGGGAGGCCTATGTCCAACAGTGGACTGATATAGGCTGATTTTGTTGTTTTTGTAGAAAAAGATTTAGCTTTTCGTGCTCAGTATGTTCAAATTAAAAATAAACATGATTATTAAAATTTAAAACAAAGTGGTCATTGGTCATATTAGTTGCCACATCCTATCGAATAGGCCTTTACCCGACAGCAGAGCACAAACCTCAAAAAACAATTATAAAATACAAAAAGAAACCAATTAAAGAAGAATAACTTTAACAATGGTGTAACATTAACAATGTTAAAGTTATTGGCGGTTTCTTTTGTATTTAATAATTATTATGACTAAGGGCCGATCCGAAAAGAGAAGATCATATATCGTTCAGTCAAATCGAGTTCAAAGAAAATTTCCCTGTGTTTCTACTAGACACATCGGTAAATTTGAGGCTGAAAATATTTTTGGCATTCTGATGTTTATATAAAAGCCGTGGAAAAGTAAAACTGCTACCCGCAGTAAAAGGGTCCAACGGCAGACTCCCTTGACGCAACCCTGTTAGATATAGCTCGCAAGGGATGTCTTTTTGATATATTTCGTTGATTATCTTATGTTTGCATAGCGTTGGAGACGGGATGATGTAAAACGTATCTGAAGTGCTTTTTGAGACAAAAATACAATAGGTATCATAATATATTTTGCCAGGTATAGCATTCCGAGACAAAATGAATAAAACAAAATCTTAGCAAGAAAGCCTTTTACTCGATAGATGATTATATTAATGATACTAATGCTTGGCCAGATGTCGCTCCATTCCACACCAACAATAGCATGTAAGAAACTGAATGTTGTACTTAGCTTTTGGTATAGGTCCGATTTAAATAATTATTGACATGATATGTATCTAAATTACATTAAACTTGTATTAGACACATAAGTTATATGAATGTACAAGTTTCTTTTTCACTTCTTTCATTATTGGACAAAAAAATTGAAGTGAAGAGGAATCAATAACAAATTATTTATTTTTTCATTATAATTAACTGTATGAAATTTGACTTGTCTAAGAGCTTATTTTGTAAGCCTAAAGAAATAAAGTTGTTGAATCTGAAAACGTTCGCGTGGGTGGCACAAGTCTATATTTTTATTTACTTGTAATGCGCGGTATTTGATTCGAATTTTCTCAAGGAATAAAAGTAGTTCCAAATATCTCGATAGGCAATTGGAAATTAGGGTATGTCAATGACGAAAGGAAAACAAAAACTACAAAAAGATGCTATTTGGAAAAACTGACTAGAAACTTGAAAAATTTTACTGATATACATAATACAATATCATAATAGAAAACGACCAGAACACCCGGAACTAATATCTGCTGATCGTACATTATATTTGTCCTGAATCGAACTCTTGTGTCGCAGGAGAACTTTCGCCCACCGCGCCACAGATGTCATTTTTTTATATTTATCACAGACCTATGAATATACAGTGATAAAACCTTTATACATTTATAGTAAATATTAACAAATGAGCTAACTGCAGACTATTGCAAACAAACTACAGGTAACTCAACTGATCCATATCAATACAAGTTGAAGTTTACCCAAGAACATATCAATAGTGTACCAAAGAATATTAACAAGGTTTCATTATACAGATCTTTGGCCCGAATTAATTTTAGTAGGCACTTACAATGTAAATACCAAAATATCAACATTTCGAATACGGCCATACCTGCCCATAACTTTGCAATATCAAAGGACACCGCATTATATCGGAATGCAACTAACTTTGATAATAACTGCACAGAACTGCAATTGTTTAGTTACTTTATTAAGGTAATAAAGTTAACTAAGTTACTGTTATCAAGATCGCTTGTAATATACTTGAGTTAGTTTTATCGTGATTATGTAGAGCAATTGCAGAGTTAAAGTTTTTGTATTTAATTAATTTCACGAATCGCTTTAAAACTGTAGAAGATTTTCGGCTTCCACGTATGAATTTACCAGTGTGGCGCGGTGCCCAAATGTCCACCCTGTGATGCAGGAGGTAGCGGGTTCGATTCCCGCCTTGACCAGATGAGTGCAGGCAGATGCTGGAAGCGACAAGCTGAAGGCAGGATAATTATTTCCAGCAGTGGAATAATAGGGGCTTATGATGATGATGAGTCATCAAGTACCAATAAAATAAACGCTGCTTTTCTTGGGGGCTAGATGATGCTGTGTGATTTGTTCGGAATTTTTCAAGCATTATTGTTAAGGTTAATATTATACCAAACATTTCTCACACCGCGCGTTGTCAAAATGAGATGGATCCTTATCAAAGTAAATTGTATAATAACTGCTTTTATTTGAGTAAGAAATGGTTCTATATAATTTTGAGCGCGAACGGATTATACCAACCGCAATGCACCAAGGACCGCAGGACGAGGCAATAAGTAATTAATAATTCATCAACATGGAAGCCCTCGGACAACTGACTGACTGACTGACTGTCATCCCCCAAAAGTATAAGTTGATAAATGGCTTATTGAAATGTGTTTTTATTTTATTTACCAACAAAAACAATGAGAACAAACAGTTTTACACGCTTTATAGCTTATCTAACTCTTAACGATTTATGCCTCTTCGCATATAGAAGCTAAAAATACTGCTTGCTTGCGGAGAAAGAGACAGTTATTTATCTTAACAACTACATAATGTATGTGTGTATCATCATCATCATCATCATCATCAGCCTATGTTAGTCCACTGTTGGACATAGGCCAATGTAAGTATAAGTTTGTATGTGTATATGTGTATGTGTGTATATATTATGATAATATGATATATTACCTATGTAAATAAACAAGTTTTTATTTTTTATTTTATTATTTATTTTGTTAATTGTTAAGTCCTTAAAGAATAAATAAATAATTCTGGACAATCCACACAGCATCACCTAGCCCCAAGCTAACTGCAGTACTTGGCTTATGGGTACTTGATGACTGATATAACTAAATTCTTATATATAAACAAAGATTTTTTAAAATGTACTAGCATTCCGCCCCGCCTTTGCACGGGTATTTCACAAAAAAATATTTCTTCATGCGGAACCCATTTTTTTTTAAATATTCTATATTCAGCATGGAATATTTAGGAACCTAATGGTGAAATAATTTTTCAAATTGGTCCGGTTGTTTCGGAGCCTATTCAATTCAAACAAACAGACAATCAAATCTTTCCTCTTCTCTAATATTCGTATAGATAGAAAACGACCAGAATGCCCGGAACAATCTGCAGATCATAGAATCATTTCTCCCGAGGCGGGAATCGAACGCAACCTACATTACAGGCGGACCTCCGTCCACCGCCCCACAGAGGTCGTGAACTATGCCCCAGAATTCGTAGTTTACCAATAACCATCAATACACTTAGGCAGCCGGCTATATTCTACACGTCAATGGTTCATCAATAGCGTTCAACTCAATAGACGACGCATACCGACTCCATGCCAATTAGATTGGGTACAACTTAGTACGTGTGGTAGAAAGGGGACTCAAATCAAATATGTGTATGAAATCCTCGTCAAAGCACAAATTTTTAGTATATAGACTGAGGGTACAGACAGGCAGGTAATTTTTTGTTTTGGACGTTATAACTCTTAAAGGACGATGATTTTTTGTGAATATTTTCGACTTCAATCAGTTTTATACCAAAATCGTCGTTATAAGACTTCATTGCATAAAAATTATCACCGCTTTACACGATCATGTACGACAGCTCTTGTCCACAGCTAGTACCTAAGCATTGCTAAAAATCAAAATCAAAATCCAAGTGCTTTATTTCCTTTAGACCTTACAGGACTCTTGGACACGTCACAAAATACTATAACTAAATAAGTAATCAAAATGGGAAATAAAGTGATCACTTTGATTCATTTTTCACTTTAATCTTTTTAAACTTGGCAGAGATCGCGTTTAGAAATCAAATCACAAGTTAAAAAAATCTTACTTATCAGTGTTGCTAATAAAGCGTGCTAATGATTCATCAATATCGTGTAACTCAATAGTTGACGCATACGCATGCTAATTTGATTGGATACAAGTGGCAACACTACTCTATACATGTACTTTAAACACACTTGCTTTATACAGGTCAAATGTAAAGACACCAAACAGTTATCTGCTACGCTCTAGGCGTCTATTCATACTTTTTATTAAAATTATACTATTTTCCTGTATCGAAAGAACACTAACGGTTTATCCCTTAACGAGGGAGTTCATCAGGTGTTCTTCCAAAACAAACTAGGTTCGTATTTAACCCACTTATATTCATAATTAATGTGCCAAACTACGAATGTTTTTATATTAAATAACGTCAAAAGAGTCCAAATAATTCAACGTCTTCTAAAAGTCGTATTAGCAGAACACTGTCTGGTGTCTATATATTTGTCAATGATTCATCACATCAATAACATGTGACTAAATAGCCGATGCCTTTGATTAGTAGGTATATAATCAAACGCCGATGCATACAATAACCCGCTATGCCAATTTGATGGGTTACAGCGGGCAACACAAATCTATCTTGGTGTATACAGGGTGAGTGAATGTGTAGTCAGTGTTCTATGGGTAACATTCATGATTTGATAGAAATTTTACGGAAACTGCTTCGGAAAATTAATAAAATTTTTATGAATTTAGTTATTATTTTCGAAATAGTTAGCGCCGTCAAGAAATATTGAATAAGGGGATAGAATAGTGCACTGCCCATTCTTGGGTCTGTTTACACCATAGAGTGTAAACAGACCCAACTTTAAGCAATATTTAATTTTATATAATTTATTTAACGTACAAAACACATCACAATCAAATTCAATAATGCGTTATATTAAACTTGATTGCAATATTAACACGTGCAGCTATAATATAAATAGTTTATTGAATATCTCTAACTCATTCATTAATTACATACAATTTCACACTTTTTTTATTACTTAGTCAAAAATCAAAATCTCATAATATTCCGGAGAAGATAAGAAAATAAGAAGACTATACTACAATATATAATTTATATGTTTGCGTACATTCGTCCATTTTAGTGAGTTAAAATGACAACGATGACGCAGAGACCCAACTAAACACTCCAGTGACCCTGTATTTGAATAACCACATCCAGGTACATAGATACAGGTATATATAGATAGGTACAATAATAGCAACCTTCGTACAACAACAACAACAACATCAGCCTATATCAGTCCACTGCTGGACATAGGCCTCCCATAATGCGCGCCATAGGTGGCGTTATTTCAACTCGGGGTTATTGCCCATAATCCCCACGCTGGGCATGCGGGTTGGGGATCGCAGTTCGGTGGAGTTGTTCTGCAGAGGGCGCTGCTGCCCGCCCCCCGGTGTGTTTCCCTTAGTCGCCTCTTACGACAGCCACGGGAAGAGTGGGAGTGGTGAAATTCTATGCCGGCACCACACGGCACCTTCGTACCCTGTCTGTGAATTCAATTCAAACGTGGCGTCCTCATAGATATCAATGTCGGCGAGCCTAGATGTTATGAATTCATTTTGCTATCATGAAACCGTATAGTTCGCTGGACAAGAACTTCGTCTTTGATACCCCTACACGTATGTTAGTAGAGTTTATTTAATTATTAGGTAAATAGCGGTACGTCCTGGCTATGCACGGATATTTAAAAAAAAATATTTGGCTAAAGGTTTTTTTTTTAATCTGTCCAGTCGTTTTCTAGCCTTATCAATTAAAACAACCTATCAATCAAATTTTTCCTTTTTATAATATTAGTTCCTTTTTATAATATTAGTATAGACCGATACGATAAAAAATTAGGAGATACTTACTTTTTAAAATATAATTTATAAAATAATAAGCTAAAAAATTATAAAATAAATAGAGTTGCGGCGTTTAAAATTGTAAATAACTAAAAGACGATATTTTATTATCATTATTATAATAAATCATCATATATTATTATCTACTATAACATCCATGTTGATCAAGAATAATGCAGGATTCTTATAATTATAAGAATCCTGCATTATTCTTGATCAACATGGATATTATAGAAATAATTTTTCAAATAGGGTCATTAGTTTTGGAGCAATAAAAAAATAAACAGTCAAATCTTTCTCCTTCATAATACAGTAATATTGTACATAATTGTTATACAGAACATATTATTATTCTGTTATTATTATTAGTAGGTATTGTATTTTTCTTGGTTAATAAACTACCAATATCTTGGAAGAAAGGAACCTGATTTATTCAGAGTTTTCGATTATTTTTTTATTTAATGTAATGCACGTATAAAATAAAAAAAAAACTGATTCCAATACCACGATAAGGTAACAAAATCTGTACAATAAGCTGCCAAAGAAATATATTACATCAAAAACCAATTATTCAAATGATAAAATCCATTTGTTCTCTTATAATCGGTGTCAAAACATCTCGATAAAAATCTTATTAATATTCAGTTACAAAAGTATCGATTAACACCAAGGAGTCGATTATAAATCGATTGAAAATATCCGATTTATCGAGATCTGACGACAAGCGTAACCGATAATGTGTTTGGGTGTTGTTTTACGAAAACGATTTATAATACTTACAACTTTTAATAGAAGGTAAACTTTATAATATTATATAGGTAACAAGATGTTTTACAACATTAAAAAATCGCAGAATAGCTTGGAGTCTCGATATTATCAGTCTTACCCCCTGGAGACGTTTAAGTGCTTATTTTGTAAGCCTAAAGAAATAAAGTTATTGAATCTGAATCTGTTTAGCTGTTAGTCCTGCGCCCAACCTCTCCCCGGTCTTGTTGTTTTGCCTTCCCTTCGGATTATTAGAGAGTGCACCTGTGTACACATGTGCACTATAACACGTCCTGCGAAACACGGCTTAGTCTCCATTGAGATTGGTTGGTAGTCGTGTACAAAATTCAATGATATTTTATTGCTATTATTTTTATTTCGGAAAAAAAGGGGCGAAATTTTTTCTTGCAAACTCCATTTACACTCAAAGATTTGGTTGTTTGTTGTTGGTTACTTTCTATTTTTCTTATCTGTAGGTACTAAAAATATAGATACTACAAAAAAAAATCTGGTTTCAACGCCCAGCCCAAATCGCTGAATCTAGAAAAAAATAATTTGAAAACAACCTACTGGTAAAACCTGTAAATATTTTATTGGATATATTTTGCAGTTCCTTTGGGAGATTCTCATTGTTTCCCAAATCTTTAAGTAACTTTTAAAACTGCTTCATATGCATTATCACCAGCTCTAAGTACTCGCTTTGTCCCATTTTGCTTCTTACCCCATTTGCTAAGCAGAATCGGTTGGTTATTTGCGAACCACTGAGAGACCTAGAGAAAACTAGGTAACCCAGATCTAACTTATAGGTTAGTTATGAAAAAATTGTAAAGCCTATGATCACTATTTTATAAAATGTTGAGGAAAAATACAGCTAACTTTTTGAATAATTAATTATCTGTACATATTAAAGAGGAAAGATTTAATTGTTTGTGTTTGTTTGAATTGAATAGCCTCCGAAACTACTGGACCGATTTGAACAAATCTATCACCATTACAATCCTAAATTTTCCCTAATGAACATAAGCTATAGAATATGTATTTACAAAAAAGTTAGGGAACTGCATGAAAAATTAAATTTTTGTTAAATACCCGTGCGAAGCCTGGGCGGACCGCTATTTGTTTAATAATTTATCAAATTTTCTCTAATTTCTCGTAAAAGTCCACAAATCAACAGCCCCACCGCACATTTCATAGCAGAAAGCTAAAATTCCGCCTCTGAACACTTGAGTTCCATTTCCTAGACGTCGCGAAGGCTAAATCTGCGCTTAAACCTTTTCAGGAGACTCGACCTAGTTTTTAAAGGGCTTCAAGTTGGGAGTGACGGTTTTCACAGCCAAAATATTACCGAGTTTGGTCTAGCTAGAGTCTAATGGAGGTTTTTGCCAAACAGCTGAACACAGATTTGGACGAAAAAAAATAAATATTTTTAAACTTACGCGATCTGAAAACATAATTATTAGTACTATTTTAAAGGTTATTTATCGCGTTAATTTAACTATTTTTCCCGACGTTTCAACAGGTTTACACACTGTCGTGGCCACGGGATGACTGGAGTACTGGAGCTAACATCGCGAAAAATTGGTAAATAAACACGTTAAATACCCGTTAAAATAGTACTAGGTATTTAATTAATAAAACCTTTGTTAACAAAGAAAATTTCAATTAATTAGCCAAATTAGAACTAGTATTTAAAATTGAAACAAGATTTATGGTACAGTTTAGATGCTTGTTATTTAACGACCCGCTCCTTACGTTCTGAATACAAAAACCTTCCTCTAGAATCAATCTGTCGATAAAAAACTGCATCAAATCCGTTGCGTAGTTTTAAAGATCTAAGCATACATAGGGACAGACAGACAGAGATTGGGAAGTGACTTTGTTCTATACGATAATATTTCATTATGTTGAGAAAAGACTTTTAAAAATGAAAAAGAATTTTGAAAAAGTACAAGATATTTTATAAAAATATTTTTAACTCAATTTATTATTACTATTTTAACTCAATTTAACAGTGTGCAAAGCAATCGAAGCTTTGATAAAATAAATCGTAAATTACTACTTGGACCCAGTTTTCGTGCCTTGGACCAAAGGGCACTTAGAAACTTTTAAAAGTTGACTGTACTAAACTTACCTTTCAGTATTGATTTTATAAACTTTATGTTGTTGATGATAAAGTTTAGTTTCGCGTTTTTGCTACGTTCGTAACCTAATAATAGTGAAATGGAAAAGTTTTATCAAGGAAAAAATTCGTTGGGAACTTTGTGGGATTTTGTAAGACTTGTTTTAGTTATGTTTGGTATCTTACAAGTATTGTTTAGATTTTTTATTAGAAAACTTTTGACTCTTCAAATTAGGTAATTAATGAGGCGTTGAAGAAATAAAAACTCTATTTACCCTAGAACCCAATAAATGGCGGGAATCTTTCTCGGGAGAAGAGGATATCAATGTCTCTCTCGTAGGCTTCTACATGTGCTAAATAAGGTAGAAATAGGACAATGAACTCCCTCCACCATGAAATCGTACTACGATTCGTTATTCTGCTGCTTTTCATACACACCTAAAGCGATACCAGTGTCGCCATAGTATCGTGGTACAAGCGTACTATGAAGGAAAGACATAATACATGACTTTCTATAATTTTGTTTGTGGATTCGTTCACGTATTTTAACTTTCAAAAAACCAGAATAATTTTAAATTAGTGATCATTTAATTAAATAATGTAATAATATCATGGAGTACCTATATCTAGCAAATCACACGATCATGTCTTAAAAATTGAAAGTTTTAGGCGCTCATTAGGGTCTTTGTAGCCTATGTACCTACTATGACTGTTTTCGTAACTGTTTTAGTTATAAGTTTTCAAAATAAAGAATTTACTATTTATCTTTCAATTTTCTTCAACGCCTCATTAAAAGTTAATACCAACATAGATGGAAGAGAAAAGGTGGCAAAGACTCTTTGATATAAACAGGGTTAACCCCTAAACCCTTACGATTGGAACAGCTGTCAGATTAACGCCTTAACGCTTCTTAAAAGCGTTGTTAGCGTTTTGAGAGTTTCTTGAAATGGGCCAATTAATCTTTCTATCTTCTCTGCTAGTTATCGCTTGGGTTGCATTACAAGATGCTTGAATATTTGCAGATTTCAATATCTTTATATTACACACACTAGACACACATAGACACTACTGTAGTCTGACATGTACCTGTAATAATGTTTTCGGCAAATAAATGATTTGATTTGATTAAGGCTTAAAAAATAAGATTAGTCAAATTTCATATAGTAAATAATTGTTAATAAGAAATAAAGTGTTATTAATTTTTTTGTTTACTTATTTTTTTGTGCAGTTATGGATGAAGTAAAAAAGAAACCAAAATTACATTTACGTATCGAATGGAGATTTCATACGGATCCCTTACTTTTTTAAAATAGCTAAGCTATATAAAATGCTATAGCTTATGTTAATCAGGGATAACGTAGGGTTCGTTATGTTTTTTCTTCGTTTTTTTAAGGTTATGTACATATGTACATGTTCCTTATTTTCACAATATTCTAAACTGACCAGCTGGGCCAGTAACTCAAATTATATTAAGGGCGCATACAACCTCAACTCTGTGCGAAAAGGCTAGACATATGATTTTGCGTTCATAAGAGCGGGACAGGGCATTGCAACGCAAGTCCAAAAATCAAGTTTTAGCTTATTACCTATTAATTAGGACATTATTTGAAAAAACGGAAACATATTATAACATTTTTATTAGACTTAATTCTATTACCACGCTTATTGTCAAGATCTGAACTTCTGTATTTATTGAGAAATTTAGGTTTTAGTTAAAATTTAGAGGTAACTTTGCGATTTTTTTCTATCGAGAAAATTTTATGGAATCGTGTTTTTGAATACATATGATCGATAAATTAAGTCCTGAACTTTACCATATATCAATTTCAAAGTTAAATATTCAGTAGTTTAGCCGATATGGACATCCGGCGGAGTTGAAAATTAGCAGTTTGAGGTAGTATACACTCTTAAATCAAGACAGAAACAAATACATAGATATAATTAAGGTATCTAGAAAAACCTCCAAATCAAAATACGCTGTGTTCACTCCAAATAAATCATTCGCCAGGACCATAACGAACCAAAACGTGCGAAGTCCTATGCCTTTTGGTCCAGATATCCAAAATAAAGCGTATATTACCTCTATAGCCCTTATTCCCAGCGTAATAATGTCAAATTGACCGCACACAGATTTTTGTAAACTCATATTTATAACTCGGATTGACAACTATAACTTTGCGTTTCTTTTAAACCTTAGTGACTTCAAAATAAGGCCCAAAGTAAGATAAGTAAAGTCTGTTATACATGGTGTGTTTGTTTTTATGGGTTGTTGGGGTATTCAAGACGAGATTTATGCATAAAAGGTGATTCAGTTTTTGCGTGCGATATTTTCCCTCAAAGTTTTCATCTGATGGGATTTAGATAAAACTCCATTGGCTATTGTGAAGCTGTTATCATATATTCGGAATAAATTATTTCCTTTAATATTTTTATCCACTAGGAATTCATGGTTATTTGGTCACACACTAAGGAATTCACATGCCGTGTGGTGCCGGCATAGAATTTCACCACCCCAACTCTTCCCGTGGGTGTCGTAAGAGGCGACTAAGGGAAACACACCGGGGGGCGGGCAGCAGCGCCCTCTGCAGAACAACTCCACCGAACTGCGATCCCCAACCCGCATGCCCAGCGTGGGGATTATGGGCATTAACCCCCAAATGATAATGCCATCTATGGCGCTCATTAGGGGAGGCCTATGTCCAGCAGTAGACTATTATAGGCAGGTGATGATGATGGTGATGATAAGGAATTCATGGTTATTTGGTCACACAAAATATTAAGAACGTGTTTTAAAACCTTTATTAGCAAAGAAAATCACAATTAAGTTACTAAATTAGAACTAGTATTTACAAGTGAAAAAAATTGAGCTGACTGGAGACAGTTGCAAAAAAAACTAGAGGTAGCTCAACTGTTTTTAACTTTATGTAATTTAAGTAGCTTACTCTTATCATTATTCGGATTATACTAACACCTCGAGATGTACATACATACATATATGTAATTTGTACTTCTGACCCAAAATGTAAGAAAAGTACTACATATTTATTATATTATGAAGAGTCTTGTCCTATTGTTGTTTTGTTATAATTCTCGTATTGTAGAAGTCCGTTAAATTAATTTAAAAGAAATCCTACTCAACTTGTGCACTATCAAAACAAAACAGGAAAACCTTTTTCCTTAACCCTTCGCTGGTTTTGCAATTATTTCTGTCGGACAGAGGAACTATCGAGTCGTCGAATTGAAAAAGATTTCCAATGTTGCCTGGTACCACGTGACACAGCGACGCGCGACCACAACGAATTATTGAGATTCCATTCCATTGCTTTGACCCATTCTTGGCGCGTACTCGATTGTGATTGATCGGCGCGAACTTGATCTGTATTTTTATTATATGAAGTTTAATATTTTTTGAACACATATTAAACCAGTATTTGACATTATATATATGTTGTACTATAGTTATAGGTTTTAGTTTATTTTAATTTAAGTTTCCGCATACGATGTGTTACGTTGATTTGGAATAAATAAATATTATACGTCGGTTTGCGGTCCAATCGGATTGTAAAAGAGGGAATAAAGAGTGCACCTGTGCTTGCGCACTTTCATACACTTGGACACTAAAATATATCCTGCGATAAAGCTAGTTTCAGTTAAGATTCGCCGCAATTCGACTTATAGATCATCATTATTCAGATTGAAAATGTAGCATTTTGTGTCCTATCCCTGTATTATATTAGTCAAAACAGATTTGACCAAAGTGAGACTCAATGGGGTGATTTTTCCCATCAAGTAAGACTGTAACTCAAGTGTTATATGTATGTTGATAACTTATTTTTTAACTAAAAGTGTTACAATAGGAAAATAAAATCCCAAGGATGGAGTTTTCCTATTGTGCCCAACAAATTAACCCGATGGAAAGCGATGTAGCCAACCTACCGAGGTCTGCAAGATACCTATTTCCTCTTGTTTTGAAGAGAGTCATAACCACAACGCTTTGCAGGATTTGATCAAAGGAAGTGACACAATGCTAATGCTCGTAGCGGACAGTAACGTCATAGAAGGGATGAAGAGGGGTTGATTTTGGCCCCGCAACCGCCACTCTAAGGCGATACCACAAATAATAATGATTACCTCGACCTCTGTGGCATGGTGGATGAAGGTCCGCCTGCGATGCAGTGGGTTGCGGGATCGATTCCCGCCTCCGGTAAAATGTATGTATTAGTTCTGCAGATATTAGTTCAGGCTGTTCTGGTCGTTATAAAAGTATAATAAAATTTTAACTATCTATGTATTTAATATTTGTATTATTATTTGTATTATGTGTATCAATCATCTAGTACCCATAAAACAAGTTGTGCTTACCTTGGGGTTTCATGTAGCCCCAAGGTGCTGTGTGAATTGTACAGCATTATTTATTTATTATTTATATGTATTATACATATTGTTAAACTCTCTTTGCATCATCGGATGTTAAAAGTACATCTGTGTACTATGTGAAAAAGCTTTCATCGAACGATACCCGTCATTTCGATACCTTTCTAACGATACATGGTGTTTTGTCTCGTGGTCGTGGTACAGGGTGTTGTCATACGACGGAAGTTAAGATTGTCCCGCCACTGGTAGGAGATAACGCGACGTGTGACAAGTCTAGACACTTCGACTTTGTTGCTGTATTGGTAGAGGTGGTTTTTGTTTGTATTGTTTAACTTGGAGGTTTAAAAAGTCTTCTGTGTTTTAAGAAAAAAAACTTATTTAAGTTGCTTTGACTGACTTAATTAATTTGGTAATTCAGATCAGTTTGAATTAATTTATGAAAACAGATTAACGTTATCCATTTTACTTGTCTTAAAAAATGGTGGAAAAAACCAGTGGGTCCTGAAGGAAAACCTATTAAAATCCTTATGATTCATTATTTTAGTAAAAGGTCTTCCTAAAATTTGCCTTAAATCAAACCAACAAAAATTTCTAAACAAAAATCTTGCTGTTTTATTCCTCTAATCGATAGTAGAAGGTCTATCGATCGATAGAAGTTCAGTGCCCATTTATATTTTTCATAATTTCCGCTGTTATGCTGTTTTTCTAGTGTACCTATATTAAAGAATTTTTGTATTAATATTATGGTCTGCTCAAGAAAAACTAAAACCATCGGACGCAAGTATACTCAAATATCAAACATCAAGGTGTTTTATATCCTTTAGAATTACAGGACTTTTGGACACCCCACAAAATACAAATTATGTGTAACACTGAGAAAAAAGTGATCAATTTGATTTTTTGTTCACTTAAATATTTCTAAAGTTATGTATAGAAGCGACCAAAAAACTTCACCTGGGATAGGTCGTTCTTAGGTTGTTTGTTTTCGAGTTGAAGCAAAATTCCCCGTTACCTTGGCCTTAACCTTTGTATTGTCAAGGTAGTCTGATAAAATTATAGTAAGCCTTTTTACAATAAAAAACAAATAAAATAAAATAAATCTTTATTGGAACAGAGAGTACAAATAAACGATTTAGAAATTATTTTATTTGACGATTTGCTTCAATTTATTTATAGATACATTTTCTAGTTGTGTTGTAGACGCGTTGAATTTACTTTTTCATGTTTGTTTGCATATAAATTGCCCTTTACTGAAGTAGCAGAAATAAATATTGGGCTTATTGTGGTAAAAGGGGACACTGACGTATGCCAATATGTTTGTCGTCTCATGTCAATAAGTTACGTTCCACGTGTAAGACAGTTGAGGACACGAAATTCGATACAGAGTATCGAATGAAATGGGTTGTTACGGAGCTCTATACTGCGTTTTTTTTTATATTAATATTATATTAAAATCATATAAAACTTTTTAAATTTTCACGATTTGTTGACATATTAAAGAATATTTATCGGTAATTTATCGCTTACCTTTTGTTTTTATTTTCCCCTACGTTTCCATCACGTTGCAGCGATCGTGGTCACGGGGCGACTGTAACTGAAACGTAGGGCAAAATAAAAACAAAAGGTACGCGATAAATACCCGATAAATATTGTTTAATAAAATTAATATATTAGTATATCAATCATCTAGGACACATAACATAAGCTTTGCTTAGCTTGGTGCTAGGTGATGCTGTGTTGATACAGCGACCATTGTTCCGATAATCGTTTCGTTTAAGGCATAATAGTAAAGAGCCTCGATCAACATCTCAAGAGACTCTCGCTGGGATCTTGGATCAAGGGTCGGATCCAAAAGGCTAAAGGTCTTGGATTCGGTACGTATTATCGGGAAGTTCTCTCTGCAGCCCTAGGTCACAGGCCACTTGAGCCAGTTTCGTGGCCGGTGATCCCACTGTTTTGATATGTTTTACTGTAGATTAGCTTTTTTTAATTTCTATTGTACATATTAATAATAATAAAAAGAATTATTTACAAAAAGTTTTACGATACCCGTACTAGTCTAATTATTAATCGTAATATACATTTGGAGTGGTCACTATCTAGCACAAACATTCTTAAAATAAACCTATTAGGGTAAAAAAAATGACTTCTTGCTCTCACTAGTTCGAATAACTTGTATCGAGACACAAGGGCTCTTCCCTCCCATAAATAAGTTTAACCAGCACTAGGTGCGACTAGATAAATTAAATAGTAAAAGAGTATAAACATATATTTTCCTTGCAATAGTGTCGACAGCAGGCGAATATCATGCTCGGGTGTATCATATTCTTCAACCGAGGTTTGATATCCGCTATGCGAAGCCCTCTAAAATTAACTCTTATAAAGGGCCTCTGTGCTGTTGGCTATGGCCCCACGCATGCCTCCCAAAGGATCACGTCACTATATAGCTTGAGTTTATGGAAATGAGATGAATTACAAATGATAATTCCTATTTGTGATATAATTCTATAGAATAATTCATTGCAAAAATGTTGTTTCTAGAGACTGACTTCTTCGTTATGGTTTCTAGAGCTATATTCATTTACCTATGGTTTTATGATGTTTAAAATCAAATAATCAATCAACAGTCTGCAAGTAGCTCAATTGCAAATCAGTCTCATTTGGTTATGTAATTTAACTGTGATTTATTTGTTAGCAAAAAACAATAAACAATCGTATAACCCGTAAAATTTTCAAAAAGAAAATAAGCTAAAAATTTTTAAAGAAAAACTTTAGAAATTTTGAAGCTACCATGGCTATTAACTCTGCCGCCATGATTACGTTATCTTAAAGAATATTATAAAATATTTGAATCATATGCACTTATATTACATTTTATTTCGCATTATTTACTTTGTCTTCATTCGCTATTTAATGAAAAGAAGGCCCTAGTTTTGCTCTCGTCCTTTCAAAAGCTGAGAGGTATAATTGTGTAACTATTATAGCAATATAGCAGTGAATATGAATCCGCAACGCGAGGACTCTCAAGGGTGCCCTCAATATTATCATTGTTTCGGCCCAAACCAGAAGACATTGAATAGATACATATTGTGTAGATTGCTTTTGTTAAGGCGTTACCTCTGTCTAAATTAGGATCGCCACAGATTTTATCTTATTATGTATTAGGTATGTTAGAGAAATTTCATAAATTATACTTTGTGATACTTGTTTAGTTTTTTTAAATGCATCTGTATAATCGTTTTATTTTGTATAGTTTATGAGGGTAAAACCTTTATGAACAAAGAAAAATAATTTTATTTTATTTTATAAGAAAATTTATAAAATTGCATTGAATAACCAAACAAGAACTAGTATTTAGCTAGCATAGTATATGCTAGCTAGCCAGCATAGCTTAGTATTTACTTAGCAATTGAGCTAACAGACTAATGCAAACAAACTACAGCTAGCTCAACTGATCCATATCAATACCTGTCTGCATATATGGAAGTATCCATATATGCAGGCTGCATTGTCTCGCTGTATGAAAATGCTGATGCGCTGCGCCAGATACTGACCAGCTTTCGGGTCACACGTCGTCGCTTCGATCAGACGCTCTATATTTTATGGATAACCAAGAGAGCCTCGGTACCCCATAGACCCAGAGGTCTCGACTCCAAGGGGAGCAAATACGTAGAAACTGTCTAAAATTTTGTATTTTTTAGCTTAGGCGGAGATACGAAGTTGCTCTTTTGCCCACCAAACTCTATTTTCGCATCTGTGCCTAAATTATACCTATAATATTATGAGAGAGACATTAAAAACGTATCACAAATTGACTTATGAAATTTTTTATGTATCCATTGTTCAATATCATCTATACTAATATTATAAAGAGAGATTGTTTGTTTCTTTGAATTGAATTGGCTCCGAAACTACTGGACCGATTTGAAAAATTCTTTTATCATTAGAATTCTAAATTTTCCGTGATGAACATAGGTTATAGAACATTTTCAAAAAATTAGGGTTCCGTATGAAATATTAAATTTTTGTTCAATACCCGTGCGAAGCCGGGGCAAACCGGTAGTGATAAGATAAAAAGGTGGCGGGGCGGCGCTAGTGAAATGAAATGAAATATTATTTATTTGCTTAAATATAGGTTAAGAGTAGGTCTTAAAATATGTAGGTATCACTATATTTGACTTAATAGTCGTGAAAATAGTTTGGTTCGGGGTAGTGCCTTAAGGTTTCATAGTTATACTAGTTTATGGTTCTAACAATAAACTTATCTACTTCTGTGCAGTGGATGGAAACTCGCCTGAGATATTATGATTGATGCGGATCCATTCCTAGGAGTGCTGAAGGTTGAAGTGTGGTCAGTAAATGTATTATAATATACATTTTTTTTTCTCGTTCTTGTGGTCCTCTCATGTTGCCCAGACCCTTTGAGATTGAGACTGGTGTTCTCAGAGGAGAGTCCAATACTCATTTAGTAAGTAATTTTGTTTTTAGCCGTTTTACAAAAATTTTAAAAAAATAATTTTCTTATCACGTTTGGTTACATTATTGAAGTTTTAATACGGATCCCTAACTATTTGGAAAATACTCTATCGCCTACATTCATCAGAAATAATGTACGATTATAATGGTGTAAATTTTCAAAAAAGGAATTTTTCAAATGGTTCCAGTAGTTTCGGAGTCTATTCAAAGAAACAAACAATCAAACCTTTCCTCTTTAGTAACTAATTTTGTTTTTAGACGTTTTAACAAAAATTTTAAAAATTTAATTTTCTTAGTACGTTTGGTTACATTATTGACGTTTTCATACGGATCCCTAACTATTTGAAAAATAATCGCCTTTATTCATCTGGAATAATCTAGGATAATAATGTTGAAAGAATTTTTCAAATCGTTCCATTCGTTTCGGAGTATTTTCAAAGAAACAAACAATCGAATCTTTCCTCTTTATAACATTAGTACATATAGATATACTTATTAGAAATATTTATATTCTGAAAATGAACTGTTGTTGCATTTTATTTGACCCGTTATACAGTGAAAACGACCAGTTCGTTTTCACCAATGCAAAATAACTTTTTATTCATTTATTCAGCTGGCTTGAACTAAATTCAGCGAACAAAAAAACTTTGCTTAAGTTAGTTTTTATGTTTTCTTAAGATGCACTAATTAGTTCGAAAACTTTTCTTTTGCTTGCTTTATGCACTTTTAGAAAGTAAACTGGTATTTATTTAAAGCAATAAAATTAAAGTAAATAATTAAATAATGCCCGACAACACAGCATCATCTAGCCCCAAGCTAAGCTGAGCTTGTGTTATGGGTACTAGATGACTGATATATGACGAAGGAAGAAACCTCGTTACGCTTTTTAAATGTATCACTACATCACTATCATCACAGACCAGTATCATTGTCCTGTTGGTAGAAGTCCGTTCCATACAACTGACGACTCGAGCAAAAGATTCCTGGCCCGAACGATCCCACAACACAGGAAAATCGTGACGTCATCACTGGTGACGTTACCAACTGTTGGTAACGTCACCAGTGATGACGTCACGATTTTCGCTGTCCGGATATTCCTCGATAGAAGGTAGTCTCAATGAAACAAGGGTTAGAAACAAGAACGTTTGATTTATTCCAGGGAGGTCCGTTCCCTCCGACGGCTGGAGCAAGAGTGAATGTTTTACTCGCCCAGTCGTTTATTTATAGCAAAAGGTCGCTTAGCGTTTTGATAATAACAAAGGAGCGAACTTGGGGCGATGTTTTTGAATTATCACAAAGTTCTTATAGGAAACCCAAGTTAGTTGATAACTTGGTTAATTTTAGAGGTTTAGACACTCAATTAACTTTTAAAACTAGATCGTAGTGTAGAATTAACGTCTTCGCGCCGACATATATTATTACACATATAGATATTTTTTTATCAGACATAGAAAACGACAGAACACCCTGAACTGCATAAAATATAAGTTAATAATGCTTTACTCTGAAAGCTTGACTAAAACGATAAAAAACAAAGATTGTTTTTTTGTTTGAATGGAATAGGCTCCAAAACTACTGGATTGATGAATAAAAACGTGCGAACCCGGCGCGGACTGCTAGTAAATAAGAATGAATACGAAATATTTATTTTTTTAAATTAAAATATCAAAGTCCCTCGAACACACACCGGGGGGCGGGCAGCAGCGCCCTCTGCAGAACAATCTCACTGGACTGCGATCCCCAACCCGCATGCCCAGCGTGGGCATTATGGGCAATATCCCCCTAATGATAAAACCAGCCATAAAATGGCCCCCAGTTCCCGGCCGCCTCGCTATTCCTGGCCATGGTAGCGGCCATGGTAACGGCGGGGCAGGGGGTGCGAAGAATCTCCGGGCTACCCCAGGCTACCATCCACCACACAAACTGACCCTGGCAACGTTTAACGGACGCACTCTGAGGCTTGATCACCATCTAGCGCAGTTGGAAGTGGAGTTAGAGAACATTAAATGGCATGTTCTAGGGTTATGTGAAGTCCGTAGAGAGGGGGAGGACACCGTAACCCTAGACTCGGGCCATCTTCTCTACTTTCGCGAGGGTGATAAAACATCCCAGGGTGGCGTAGGTTTCCTCGTCAATAAGGCCCTCTCTAACAACGTTGAAGAAATCTCCAGTGTGTCGACCAGGGTAGCGTACCTGATCCTTCGGCTGTCTAAGCGCTACAGCTTGAAGGTCATTCAGGTTTACGCACCGACCTCGGCACACTCGGATGATGAAGTGGAGGATATGTACGAAGACATATCCAAAGCCTTACATCACACCACCAAGGCTCACTTCAACGTTGTTATGGGGGACTTTAACGGCAAGGTGGGAACCCAGAATGGCAACGAATCCCGAATAGGCCCGCATGGTTTTGGTGTTCGAAATCACAGGGGACAAATGCTTGTCAACTTCCTTGAGAAGGAGGGGCTGTTCTTAATGAACTCTTTCTTTAAGAAACAGCCCCAAAGGAAGTGGACATGGCGGAGTCCCGATTCTGTGACTAAAAATGAGATCGACTTCATCATGACGGATAGCAAGCATATATTCAGAGATGTCTCAGTGATCAACAGGTTCAATACCGGATCTGATCACCGACTCCTTCGAGGCTCTCTGAATATAAATTTGAAGCTTGAAAGAAACCGTCTGATGAAGTCCACGCTCCGACCGAACCCAATAAGAATCCTGGCGGGCACCGAGAAGTTTCAGCAGCTTCTCGGGAATAGATTCGCTGCCTTGGAACCCACTGATGACGCTGACGAGACCCTACACAATCTGGTCGAAACTTTGAGGGACGAGGGCATCAAGTTTTGCAAAAAGCAGCGTACTGGTAAGAAGTCCAAACTCTCGGATGAGACTCTTGGGCTGATGACAAAAAGACGGGAAACCACCCAAGCGACTTCGTCAGAAAGGTCAGACCTGAACAAGCGAATTGCGAAGATGGTACGGCGCGACCTTCGGAGCTCCAATACACGCCTCATTGAAGAGGCGATAGAGCGAAACCGAGGGTCCAAAGTATTCACTCAGCAGCTTGGCAGGAGCCACCTGTCGAAGCTTACAACGCACGACGGAAGGACCGTATTGTCGAAGCCGGAGATATCGGCCGAGATAGAGGACTTTTATGGCCGTTTATACGCTGCTCATGCTCCCCGTTCCCAACGAGACGGCCACGATTCTAGAGCCACCTTGATACGCCACTATACCGACGAACTGCCAGACATCAGTCAAGACGAGATTGTGTTAGCTCTGAGGCAGCTTAAAAATGGAAAAGCCCCCGGTGAGGACGGAATAACATCAGAGCTTTTAAAAGCTGGAGGATACCCTGTTATACAGGAGTTACAGAGCCTCTTCAACGCCGTCCTTCACAGTGGGAGAACTCCAAAGGCGTGGAGTGGGAGTTTGGTGGTGCTCTTTTTTAAGAAGGGAGATAAAACCCTCCTTAAAAATTATAGACCCATCTCGCTCCTAAGTCACGTCTATAAGCTATTCTCACGAGTTATATCGAACCGTCTCGCTAGGAGACTCGACGAGTTTCAGCCACCGGAGCAGGCTGGGTTTCGCGGAGGATATGGTACCATAGACCACATTCACACAGTGAGGCAGATTATACAGAAGTCCGAAGAGTATAATCAGCCCCTGTGTCTGGCCTTTGTGGACTATGAGAAGGCCTTTGACTCCGTTGAAACCTGGGCTGTTCTACAATCCTTACAGCGATGCCAAGTAGACTATCGTTATATCGAGGTGCTGAGATGTCTCTACGAAGCCGCTACGATGAGTGTCCGAGTACAGGACCAGCAGACTAAACCGATCCAACTGCGCAGAGGAGTGAGGCAGGGGGATGTTATATCCCCGAAACTGTTCACGAGCGCGTTGGAAGATATGTTTAAGACGCTGGACTGGAAAGACAAGGGCATCAACATAAACGGCGAGTACATCTCACACCTGCGATTCGCTGATGACATAGTCTTAATGGCGGAGTCGCTAGAGGAGCTGAACCGGATGCTGGACAGTCTAGCTTCAGCCTCCCGATGTATCGGTCTTGGCATGAATTTGGATAAAACCAAAATCATGATCAATGGCCACATTGATCCAAGACCGGTGATCGTACATGGCCACCTTCTCGAAATTGTTTCTGAGTACACTTACCTCGGGCAGATTTTGCAGTTGGGTAAAAACAATTTCGAGAAGGAAGCCAAGAGGAGGATCCAGCTAGGCTGGGCAGCGTTCGGAAAACTACGTCGAGTCTTCTCGTCATCCATACCGCAATGTTTAAAAACGAAAGTTTTTAATCAGTGCGTCCTACCAGTCATGACCTACGGAGCTGAGACGTGGACACTCACGATAGGGTTGGTCCACCAGTTCAAAGTCGCTCAGCGAGCTATGGAAAGAGCTATGCTCGGAGTTTCTCTGAAGGATAGGATTCGTAACGAATTGATCCGACAGAGAACTAAAGTCATCGACATAGCTCAGAGAATTAGCAAACTGAAGTGGCAGTGGGCCGGCCATATATCGCGAAGAACCGATAACCGCTGGGGTAAACGTGTTCTTGAGTGGAGACCGCGACTCGGTAAACGTAGTGTAGGACGCCCTCCGGCCAGGTGGGATGACGATCTGCGAAAGACTGCTGGCAGATGCTGGATGCGACAAGCCGAAGACAGGGCGCTATGGCGCTCATTAGGGGAGGCCTATGTCCAACAGTGGACTAACATAGGCTGATGATGATGATGATCAAAGTCCCTGCATACTTACGAGAAAAAAAAATGTGTGTATGTTTTAATTTTATTTTTTGAGATCGCATAAATCTGACTCACGCTTGCGAGACTTTATACTTTCCCCGCTTTCTATAAAGATGCAACCAAATAGTTTGATAAACTTACGATTTACTCTGAGCCTCGGAGTTCTTTCTGCGTTTTGCAAAGTTCAAATAAGGCAGATGTTTACCAGAATAAAAATTGCATGGCTCATTTCTTTCCGCGCCCTAAAAAACCGCGAAGTTCTAGGAGATTTTTTCGAAAATCCGATGGAAGCTCCTTAAATAGGATTAAAATGGGCTTTACTCCATACTCGTTATGAGAAAAAAGCTCAAAATATTATTGACATAGCTTCGGCAATAATCTTAGTTTTAGTTCTTAGCATAACGAAATAAAGCTTAGTTAGCAATTAGCAAATTTTACAGTTTTGGAATATAATGAATCGATAGTAGACATCATTATGACGTTATAGGTCTCAGAGATTAAAAAAGTTCAACTGTCAATTATAGCGTACCTATAGGCTTAGGTACAGTTAGCTTCAAATTGATGTAACCTCTGAATATTCAAAATGATCTGAAATATATCATATCAATTTGACGCTAAATGTAGGTACTTTGTTTACACAGCCCCTGCGTCCGATGTTTTCGTCAAGATATTTTTAAATAAGTTAGAAAAACTTTATTATTTCTCATACGTAACCCAAAGTGTATTGTTTGTATGTAAAAATTTTTTTTTTAATACTTTTACGAAGCTGGGGCGATCTAAGACCACAACAGTGTCAACAATCCCAATACTTTGTTTTATTACCACTTTAAAAACACTGAATTTCAGTCTCAAAGCGACCATTTTAAACATTTACAGAGCTCGTCTCACAATCAATCATCTAAAGTCTGAACCAAAGTTCAGCTATTTATTGTCGCCGAATAACTTAGCAGTGTTTTGTACAGCTTTTATTAAATAGCTGGATCATTCAATAGAAAAAGTGTCCGTGTCAAATAAAATACTATTATATTATCAAATACGTCTTGGAATATAGCTCTGTAGCTCTATTAGTGTTTGACATTTTGGAACAAAGCTCTGTAAGTCAAATAGAATTGATATTTTTAAATAAATAAACATTAATGTCAAAAATACAAGGCACTACTGATGCACCACTGACGCTGTTCAGGAGACGACTTCGCACGGTCTATACTATTCAATTTGTCCTATTGAAAGTAATATTTTCTTGTAAATCGACATTACCTACTATTGAATTATTTCTGTTTAAATTATTTTTACTGAACTGTTTTATTATGATTACTAAACGGTATTGCATCAGGGTCATACCTGTAAAAATAGAAGTAAGGTTTTAAATAACATTGTATTTGACTTATTTAATGTATTTTATTACGTTCTTTTAGTGGTGTAAAATAGAGCAGTTTTGTATTGTTAAATAATGCACAACTACTTATATAAATACATTAGTCTAACACATACATAACATAAACCTATTTACTACCTTAATGTCGGCGACGTGTGTCACGCGATATATATTCTACGACCGGTAATCGTCCACGAAAACGCTGTAACAGCATATTCTTTGGCCATTTTTTTTCTCAGTAAATGAATGAATGATTAGTATATTTGAATGAATGATAGTATATTTATTTTCTCTTGCATATGATAACTTGATGTATAGCTAGTTATCTTGTTTTGCAAGAGACTGGTATCCGTGAGAGGGTTATAAAAACCTGTGGTAAAGGTCATGCTCAGTATGTACAGTAATTTTTTTTTCGTATCGTCTATAATGCTTTTGACTGCAGATGGAGGTGACAGCGTTACTGGACGGAAAGTCCGGTTTTGTCCGGTTTGTGCAAAGTAAACTAGCTGTTATCATCGCGCGATGTGACAGAAGTTTGTTTGTAACATTGTCTTGGGAGCCATCTCCGCGCCAATTTATCAATTTCAAAGTTTCCGAGCCTCCGTTACTATTTTTGGTGTGACTTTACAGAAGGTAAATTGATAGTAAACGAAAAAAAAACTATAAAAAACTTATTTTGGGCGTAGGTCCGCCTGCGACGCGGGAGCTAGCGGGTTCAATTACCGCCTTAGGACAAATGTTGGTAAGATCTGCAGATATTTGTTCCGGTTGCTCTGTTCATTCTATGTATGATACAAAGTCGTCTATGTAATATGTCTTTTATTTACAAAGGAGACTACAATTAAATAACCAAATAATAATAATAGTATATGGGTCAGTTGAGCTACCTGTAGATTGTATGCAACAGTCTGCAGCACAATTGTTTCAATTGTGAATACCTACTCGTTGTAAGTAACTTGGTTATTTACCGAATAATATATTTTATCAAGTACCTATGCATAACAGCTATCTAGTGCCCATAACACAAGCTCTGCTTATCTTGGGGCTGAGCAGATGATGCTGTGTGGATTGTCCAGCTTTTTATTTTTATTGTATTTATATACTAGGTTAATCATTCAACAGTCTCATTTTTAAAACAACCTAGATATCCAATCCATGTCAGTGTTAATAAATTTCACATTACCATGCAAGTACCTATAAAGTAAACTATAACTCAGGATCTTGGTAATCTGTCCATGAACAAATAAATATAATATTATTTTACGAAGGCTGCCAACGACGAGATTATATTTACTGTCTCGACTCAGCAAAGATTGGAAACATACGGACAAAAATTCGGAGAACATGTTTTTAGATAATTCACAAATAAAATTCGCTTTTCAAGTGGTGTGAGATAGCAGACTTATTTTTTTTACCTAAAGTCATTTGGAAAAGAAAGTGTATTTGCTTATTGCGAGAGAGAGATACAGTTACGAACGTGGATACGTGTGCATAAAAGAGGATAATTGTTTTAAATAATTTAAAGCTGGAATAATATTATTTCTATGTAAATAAATAAATGCTAAATGTTTTATTGCATATTAGATCGCGCAATAAAGAATTAAAACTAACATTGCGGAGTCAGCTTTGCTTGCTACATTCAGCGGGCTATTTTCCTATGAAACCATCCATCGCAAACATGTCCAAAGAGATAATAATATTCTTAAATGGCTTTAAAAACAAAATTGCTATCATTATACCGCTCATTCTGCCGCAGCCATCTTTAAACTTACTCCCAATCCCAACCAAACTAGTATAAAACAAATTCGCTTCTCGCTGTTTGTCTGTTTGTCCCTATGTATGCTTAGATCGTTAACACTACGCAACGGATTCTGATGCGGTTTCTTTAATATATTGAATGAATCAAGTGAGTATCAGCATGCTGTATCAGCATTGCACGCGAAGCCGGAGCGAGTCGCTAGTATTCTATGAGATGAATCTTAAATAGTTTATGAAACGAAGTTATTATTTCCATAAATGTTTCGTGGTAGGTATGATTGAACGAAGAAGCGAAGGGTACACAAAACTTTCCATCATCATCAGCCTATAATAAACCACTGCTGGACCTCTAGGCCTCACCTAATGAGCGCCATAGATGGCATTATTCATTATCTGGGGGTTATTGCCCATAATCTCCACGCTGGGTTCGCGGTTTAGGAATCGCAGTTTTTTTCCCATCATATTATTGTACAAATCAGTCACTCAGCTTGCCGCAAAAACCTATCGTATGTTTACATCCCCTATCGTTGTAAACTAAAACTTACTACTTAAATAGGGCTTAGTTCGACGGGGAAAGCAGAAATGGCGATTCACGTCGTTTCTCACGGCGTTTATATCTTGTAATCTGCTTTGGTTTCCTACAAAATAACTATAAATAACTTAATGAAAATATGTTGGACAATCCACGCCGCATCAAATCGCCCCAAACTAAGCAGAGCATGTGTTATGGTACAAGATGACTGATATACATAATACAATACGAGTACATATTTTTGAAGTAGGAAACTTAATTTTTTTCAACTTACCCTTAAATTAATATCTTGATTAGGCCAACGCTTAACGATTTTCAATTAAAAAATTAACAAAGACATTAAACAATCTGTCTACCTTTATCACGAACAACACAAGGTGACAAAATCTCACAAAATAAAAACCTCAAGGCCAATATACAGCAAATAAATCAAATAACCCTCGTCACACAACATATTGTAGTTTCAGATTATAAGGGCAAATTGCGGCGCTATCTCAGATCTTAGGCCTTCGCCACACTTGACGGAAATTCCGCCAAACTTCCGTTGCGGTAAATCCGTTATTAAACATTGCAGCCGCATTGAATATTCCGTGGCAGAGTATCAGTCGATTTCCAACTTTTCCAAGTCTTTTAAGCCTTACCAATACATGTTATTTCATCAACATCATCACCAGCCTATAATTATAGTCCACTGCTGGACATAGGCCTCCCCTAATGAGCGCCATAGATGTCATCATTATTTGGGGGTTATTTCCCATAATCCCCACGCTGGGCATGCGGGTTGGGGATCGCAGTTCAGTAAAGTTGTTAGGCAGAAGGCGCTGCTGCCCGCCCCCCGCTGTGTTTCCCTTAATCGCCTCTTACGACACCCACGGGAAGAGTTGGGGTGATGAAATTCTATGCCGGCACCACGCGGCAAGTGTTTTTTCAAAAAATATTACTAATAACGGACAAACTACGCGATCGGTCGTTCCATGTCGTTCAATGTTTAATAATTAAATTACCGTATCGGAAGTTTGGCGTCGGAATTTCGTCAATTGTACGGTGCGCGCCGTCGCCGCATGTTATACGCTGAAGATCCACGACGGAATTTTCGCCCAGTGTAGCGACGGCCTTAGTCTGGGGATCGGGGGTGGTTTGGGGTTAAACCTCTCAGATTTCTCGTGACATTGATGTTATGAATTTATCTAGGTTTTATCTAGTCCAAAGTCGATGTGCCTTCGTTTCGCTGATGATGTTTATTTCGTTCACTAGCTCTTCAATCTCCACGTTTTTGCCAGCGATGGGAGATTGTGGGTTCGATCCCCGTCAGGGACAATTTTTACACAACCTTTAGATCATAGAAACATTTGATTCAGGTTGTTCTAGTAATTTTTAGGTATAATTAAAAACATCTATCAATGTAATAACATACCGTGTGGTGCCGGCATAGAATTTCACCACCCCAACTCTTCCCGTGGGTGTCGTAAGAGGCGACTAAGGGAAACACACCGGAAGGCGGGCAGCAGCGCCTTCTGCAGAACAACTACACCGAACTGCGATCCCCAACCCGCATGCCCAGCGTGGGGATTATGGGCAATAACCCCCACATAATGACGCCATCTATGGCGCTCATTAGGGGAGGCCTATGTCCAGCAGTGGACTATTATAGGATGGTGATGATGTTGATGATGATGATCAATGTAATAAGGTGTACCTATCAGTCATCTAACCCAGAATACAAGCTCTTACTTTGGCTATTTCTCTTATTGGGGTATTCTTCCAGTATTGTTTGTTTATTCATAATTTATTTATTTATTCCAATGTCGAATAACGAAATATTCTTAAGCTTCTAAACCCTGGTTATTAGGAATTTAACAACTTCACAAAAAGATTAATCAGCTTTATTGGATGATTCTCCGAAGCCTCCCAAATAAACAATTCATCCGAAAATAATCTTTAAAGCCTTACAAACAAAAGTAATTCAAAGTCATTTTAACTCGTAGGCCTGAATAACGCTTGCTGAGTTGAGGCCCGGATATACCAAACGCTTTAAATGCGATTAACGATGCTGAACTCGGTTAAAGCTGTAATAGTGATATAATTAATTACCTATGAGATAGTATTATTCATTGTGAATCGTAAAATAAACGCACGTTAAATTAGAAACATAATAAAATATCAAAGGCGAGCTTAACCTTGTCCTAAATATTACTAATTATAGTACAATTATGTACATTGCGCGTCAGAATTAAGTATCCCCTTGTCTACAAAATATTTTCGGCTACTTCTATTCCCTTGTAACTTGTCACAAATTTTCACTTGCAAAAACATATCGCTTGGGATTGAACCGCCCACCCATAATACTCAAAGTCTGAAATTCCCAACAATAACATCACAATAGCGGGCAAACAAGTATCACATATTTTTGATGCTTGGGAGAAGTCGCAAGATGCTTTAGGCGTTTTTTGCGACTTGTCAAAAGTATTTGATTGTGTACACCATGAAACATTAATCAGGAAACTGCATCATTATGGAATAAAAGACAACTCTTTGGATCTTCTTACTTCCAATCTAACAAGGTAAAGGTTTCCTGTTCGCTTCTTTACTTTACCTTAAAAAGATTGAAGTGAACAATTAATCAAAGTGATCACTTTATTTCCCATTTTTATTTCTTTTTTAACTTGTATTTTGTGACGTGTCCAAGAGTCCTGTAAGGTCTAAAGGAAATAAAGCACTTTGATTTTGATTTTGATTGAACAACTATTGTGTCCCACAAAAAACGAAAGGCTGTAATGAAATGAAATTAAACCGGTAAATGGTTTAATTTAATTTCGTTAAGCAAGTTGAGCAATTTGAAAAAAAATTGTGGTAGAAATCTAGATAAAAACAATTTTAATACACTATTCATTGAAAAAAAATAATATCACTATTCATTGAATAAAGGCTATCTGATTATTTATATAAGGATTGAAAAAAATAACCTGAGATGGTAAAATAGATAACTATATATTTTAGTCGAGTTTAAGTAAACTCAACATGACAGAAGTGGCCTAGGTCTCAATCGAGACAAGTGGCAAAAGTTAGATTAATGTAAACTTTGGGCAGGTTTCGGTACTTATACTAAGGGTCCAAAAGTTTCAAAGTTTTCTAATAGGTTTAAGTTTTGGCTTTGACAGAAGGGCCTACGACTTGCGTGACCAAATGTTTAGGTGAAATTACAAAGTTTAGCCGATGAATTTGTCATCAGGGTTAATCAGCTGAAATGGGTAGGCTCTGAGCTAAAAGCTGAGCTAGCTTTTTAGTAGGAGGTAGCTTAGAATAGCCCCCTATTCAAAATATGGTCTGCTAAATTAAAATCGTTGCTAAATGCACAGCACCCTGAATTATGTCAATAGTAGAAAACAGAAAGGAAAATAACAGTGTTTCAGTTATGAAACTATTAAGATAAAATAAATAAATAATGCCGGACAATCCACACAGCATCATCTAGCCCCAAGCTAAGCAGAGCTTGTATTATGGGTACTAGATGACTGATATACATAATACAATATTATTAAATGGATGGATTTTTTTATCATACATAGAAAACGACCAGAACCCCTGAACAAACATCTGCAGATCGTACAAATATTTGTCCCGAGGCGGGAATCGAACACGCAACCTCCTGCGTCGCAGACGGAACGCCCACCGCATATTAATACAAAATTAGCTTTTATCAAGAATTTTTTCAGTATTCCTATAAAAGCTAAAGAAAATCTCGTCGCAAAAATTCAAATAACTTTCTCGTAGCAGCGTAGCATTTCGTAGCACTTCGTAGAGCCGCGTAGCCGTTACAGCCGTTACCCTTGTCACACTAACGATACAGCGCCGCCAACTTATTCGTTCAGGTGGAGAATATTGGAACTATATTTATAACTACAGAATCTGCTCTCTGATTGGATGGATAGAGCTACTGCCAACTGCAGAGATAATTTTGTTTTACGGAGGTTCCTGTAAAATACTACCTTATTTGCGTTTTTCGTTGGAAATACATTATTCAAATGTTATTTCGATACTTGGCCTGGATTTCAGATTGGCAGTTGGTTTACCACCCGTTGTTATATAGGATTTTGAGGAACATTCAAGTAGTTTTGATATTTTCCTACTAAAGTAATGATGGAGATATTGTTATAGCTAAACAAATAGTAATTTTGATCAATAACAAATAAATTGTACCAAATTTTTAGGTGGTTAATTTTTTTTTGATACTTTATTAAATATACTAACAATAAAATGTTTAAAAAACAGTGACTTTTTATTCGAACCATAGCAACATTTGGGTGAATTTTATAAAAATATTTCTAAAAGACGATTCAGGTCTTTCATAAACCTGAAACAAAAATAAGTTTTCAAATAGTTATACTTCTAAAGAATATTTATTTCTGAAAAGAAAATCTTAAGGCTAAATTCCCGTCTCGATGGCAGCGTCAACGCGACTTTCTCAAGCGATACCAGTCTTATTTTTGAAACTGTTTGTGGTCATCACGTTGCTGCTGGGATCTTGTTCTGACCGGAGTTTCGAGTAGTAATGTATTCGAAGCAAGCACGTTACGACGTGTGCTTTAAAATCGGCCTGTTTGCTTGTTGCGAGCTTTTCCCACGTACAGACAGCACGAGCTGTGTAACTCGCAACGCGGGTCATTCCCTTTCCGGTATGGATTGAGTCAGATTATTGTTTGTAATGAAAATGTATCTAAGTATATTCCTCACAAAATGATCACCAAAAGCGACGAGGCGTTGTCGTTAGGCCGTTTGTCCACCGCAGCCGTCACTGGGACGTCAACGAGAACGAGATCACGGCGCCGAAGTACTGATACATAGACTACTACTATAGCCGCGTATCCACCTCAAGTCCGTCACGTCATCTTAAACTCAGCCCGAAATAATCTCGTTCTCGCTGACGGTCCGGTGACGGCGGCGGTGGACAAACGGCCTTACGCTTTATATCGGAGAGATCTGAATAACTAAACTAATCCAACAGAATTTATACCTTCTGATTCAGTTTGTATAAAACTTGTTACGAGAGGACTTAAAATGTAGCCGTTTCTTTAGAGTGGAACAGTTTCTATGGGATAAAAAGGTCTCTTTTTTGTTTGGTATGCCATCGAATATACTATGGCAAATATTTGATATAGACAAGACAATGATCCCCTTACTCCCCTAGTAAGAGGAAGATGTACCAACATAGATATTTATAGTTTACCGCTAAATACGCAAACACATCTCAGATTAAGCTTAAATCTGAGTTTCATATCGCGATTTTTTGACAGTTTTCAATGAAAACCTGTCACAAAATCGCCACATGAGATGTGCATAAATCTCGTTTAACTATTCGGCGGTTAGTGTGGCCACTCACCTAAGGACGATCGAAACGCAGTTAGTTTCAGAGTTGGGAACTTCCTCGGGTGTACAATTTTAACTTTCTGGGCTATTTTGGAGCTAAAACAAAGACAGGGTTACATTATAACAAATGCACATTCCGTTAACAATTAATCATCCAGTATTTTCTATACTAATATTATAAAGAGGAAAGATTTGATTGTTTGTATGTTTGTTTGAATTCAATAGGCTCCGAAACTACTGGACTGATTTGAAAAATTCTTTCACCATTAGAATCCTAAGTTTTCCGTGATGAACATAGGCTATTATAATATTTTCAAAAAAGTTAGGGATCCGCATGAAAAATTCAATAATTAAACCGTGCGCTATATAATCAACCTCTTTTTCTATTATGGCGCGTCATAATAGAAGAGGTTGAATATATAGCGCACGGGGCTTGCTTTTTCTCTACGGCCAGTGTCAGTTATGGAGTGTCGAGTCAATGTCAAAACCCCTAATTCTGTTAAAATAAGTAAGGAATCCGTATGAAAACTATGAAACCTATCGTGTTTGTGTGTATAATTTCTGAAATTTTTGTTTAATACCCGTGCGAAGTCGGGGCGGACCGCTAGTTAGTAGATAAATACGTTTTGGTCGACATTCTCTTCAACGCAACATTCCACTCCTGTACACAGGCCTCTACTGAACGCCAGAGCGCCCTGTCTTCAGCTTGACGTATCCCAGCACCTACCAGTCTTTCGTAGGTCATTATCCCACCTTGCCGGAGCGCGTCTTAAACAACGTTTGCCGAGTCGCGGCCTCTACTCAAGAACACGTTTACGCAAGCGGTTTTCGGTTCTCTATAATAAACTTATTGGTATTATTTAGACCTTCTGAGCCTTGGTTAGCCTAGTTTGGGTTTAATAGGCCCTTATCAAATTACAAATAATTTCATTGAGTTATAAATATCAGCTTACCTTGAGGAAAAAACATCGGCATAAACATACATTCACTAAATCGCTTGGTGGCCGTTCTCTTTCTAGTCATAACTAGGGCTAATCTTTTTGAAAAACTGAAATAACATTTTCATAACAATAATTGCTTTACTTACTGAAGAAACCTTGGAATGTTTTGCAACTGGACGTAAGGAAACGTCGCCTACACATTAATAAAAAATAAACGAAAAGGTAATAATATTTTTCGTAAGTGTAGACCTGTAGATTGTTTGTGACACTCCGCAGTTTTAATATTCTTTGTTAATAAAGGTTTTACACTGTTTAGTATAAAGATTAACCAAATATATGATTAAAATAAATAGTGTTAAGACACTTCTATTCAATAAAATAGAAGTATAAATAAACAGAAAAAAAATGTAAATAAAAGTATATTAGATATATCCGTATAGTAGTATAGTATATTAGATATATCCTATAAAAATAGAGCTACATGATTTTATGCTTTCACTGTCTAGCTAGATAATTGCCTAAAATCGACTAAAATAAATAAATAAAAATAAAGCTGGATAATCTACACAACAACCCAAAATTAAGTAGAGCTTGTGATATGAGTACTATATAGTTATCTAGTGATAATACATAATACACAATATATTTGACAATACTTGTGTTACAAATGTTTGGAATATTATCAAGTCCAGTTGCAAAACACCCAAGGTTTTGAGAATAAAACAATTACCTGCTGAAATAGCCCTTCTGAGGTTTCGGCGTCGATTTCCTCGAAGCAAAAGAAGCTGAAAACTTTTTCTTCCTGAAACGATAATTGATATTGCTTTAAATTATATAAAGTTCAGGGTAACTCGTCGGCCATTTTGGAAGACGAGCCTAGCTGCCGTTTAAGATACGCTAGCATAGCTGGCACATAATTAATTAATTATAATAATTATCTATATAATTGTTTCGTAATATATTTATCATATAATATTATATAGTCTTTAACTAGTCCAGAGGGGAACAAAGATTAAATAAAATTATTACAGAGCCATAAAAAACCAGCAAGAAAGTTAGGTATTTATTCTTTTTCAAATGTGTATAATTATATAAAAATTAATACCTATTTCCCTTGGTCACGTCATCACGCGTGATTGGCTAGACCATTTTCACGTTGGGTGGGTTACATCACTGAAGTTCTCTAACTTTTTTCAATATATTTTTATAACCTCTGCTCATTAGGGATTATCTAGGATTATGGTGTTCAATTCAATCAATTCAAACAAACAAACAATCAAACCTTTCCTCTTTATAATATTAGTATATAGATAATATAAAGAATTTTCTAATAATTTTTGGATAGATATGGAATATCACACATAATCCTTTCTCATTATCCCAAATATTACAAACCCAACATGAATATAATAAACGATATTAGAAGTTACACTAAAAGCTAACTAAATCCCTTGGGATTTAGGCACCCTACTGAAACTTTCGCCTTCCCCCTGCTAGGGGTGAAATGGGGGTGTCGTGTAAATCCTAATTAGGAGTGGATTTACCGCACACCTTGCTGTTATTATACTATCAGGCGTAGGTAATAAATAAGGATTAATATATTTTTAATCAAAATCGACCCCGGCTTCGTGCTGGCGCAGTTTTAATACTTATGCACGTTATACATCAGAAACTCTTGAATTACTCTATCTATTAAAAAACGCATCAACATCCGTTGCATAGTTTCAAAGATCTAAGCATACAAAGGATGGACTTAACTCTTTTTAAGAAGGCAAGTAATATGACAAAAACTGGCCAAATAATTTTATGTTCTATTATAAAAACTTACAACAACAGCCTTAAAATGATTATTCTGATAAAATTTCAATATCATTAACTTTATAAAAGCGAAAGTATTATCAGAATCTGAAAAAAGTTGCGAAAATAATGATCACTTCATTATTTTTTCTTCACAATTCATTAAAAAGCAGAATTGAACTCTTCCTTTGTATCAAACCGGTTTAAAATACCTAAAAACTCTTGCAAGAAAGCCTTGTACCTATTTAGCATGACGAAGTAATATGGAATTTGTAGTAAAAATATCCCGGGTTCGTGTCCTGAAGAGGCCATTTATGTAAAAATTATTAATATTAGTTTAGACTTACTTTTGCGGATAGTGTATTGTTACTCCCTTTGGGGTAATTTTCTGCTTGCAAGGGCCATTGTTGCCACATGGACATCCTTTTTGGGGTAGTTGTCTGATCCTGAAAAGTGAATTATAAGTAAAAATAAAATAATATTTATTCGAACAGAGTATAATGGCCATTATGTTTTGTGAAAACGATAATGCATAGTTATACAACTGTGTCGCGAGCATTTACGCCCTCCTCCGAATGCGACATTAGAAATCCTTCATTACTATTTTTGATAATGAAAACTTCATCATCATCATTATCATCATCATCATCAGCCTATGTTAGTCCACTGTTGGACATAGGCCTCCCCTAATGAAAACTTAAGACTACGTAAATGTAATATAATAGAAATTTACTTTATCAAACAATAGAAAAATACACAAAATGAAGTACATATCAAGTTACGGTACCCATAACAGAAACTCTGCTTATTTTGGGGTGGATAATGCTTTGTGGATTACCCTGTATTGTTTTTTTTTTTATTGGATAAAAGTCGAAAACTTTTCCGATCGCTTGAGTCGGTGATTATTACGGTACTCTTCTGTCTACCTCGGATAATCTTTCAATTTTAACACGCCGCGCCGCGCCGCCGGCTTAATCCTGTCGTCGTCATGAATGCGACAGATGAATTTTCGACACATACGTAGGACCGAAATGACTTACATGTAATACTCATAAGTAATTTGAGCATATTTTCAACATGGTCTGATATTATTTCTATTAAATTAATATTGATCTAGGTTCCTGCCATAAAACTTTTTTCAAAATACCTTTCTGATATTACCTAAATTAAACCTTATTGCATTTTCAAACCATATAACATGTTTTCTTTGCATTTGTGTTAGTTTAGTATTTTGAAAAAAGCTTGTGGCAGAAATCTAAATGCCATTCAAATACCAAAATCAAACCACGTTAAAAATATTCTCAAAATTACATTTTGGTACTCCGTTTGTATGGGATATTCATTCGTCGCCGGTTTATAAATCACCATCATTATCAGTATGATGACCCCCACTGCTGGGCTAATTTTTTGCGCAAGATCATTCAACTGTAATGCTTTTCCAGTTGGCTTCTTGGTAGAACACCAAATAAATCATTTGAAGATATCATCGTAGATAAATAAACCATTTCTCATCTATATTAATAATTCTGTCTGTCTGCCCTTTTCCCGCCTAAACAGGTGTTTCAATAAATAAATGATTCAGGCTTAACTTTGCGGAAATCCATTCAAAAATATAAGGATGAAAAATATTGCGCAGGTTTTTCTGAGAACATCAAACTTTAGGTATCAAATTTCGTTATGTAGGATCTTAGCAGAGAAGGTTTTATTCGGGATTGTTTTCAAATATTTTTCATCGTAATAGGCTGGATAGATCTTAATGAAATCTGGCCGGGAGATAGACAGTCCCCGGGGATGTATAATAGGCTACTTTTTATACCGGAAAAGCGCGCGCAAAGCCGCAGGCGTTAGCTAGTTATTATCTTTAAAATGAGGATTGGTATAACTTACTCTTTCTTTTTGAAAACTTTCCATTTTGGTTTCTCTGTGATCACATACCGTAAATTCGATAAACTGAAATGTAAAAAGAATATTTATTTTTACAATTAAATAAAATTATTTATTCCAAATAACTTAGGGACTAATAGATAACAACTACTTATTACCTCTTATTTGATGGGATAATTGCCTGAACTAGATAAAAACTTGTTTTGCAGGCGAATAAAGTGCTTAAGTGCGTAAGTTATAATATTAATGGAAAGCTAAAAAATCCAATGGCTTGCAGCGAAATTATAGTGATAATAGATGATAGAGCTTTATCGCTCAGTTCATAGAGTTGATAATAAAATACCCTCGGCATTTTCAATGCTAGCCCGTAACTTCTTCCACTAGTGGACAAAAAATTAAGTGACGAGAAAATCCAAAACTAATCGTTTCAAACTCGGATAAAGATGGACGTAGGAAATCGGGGGTTGACCTTTTATTGAAACGTTAAACTTAAAAATTATTTGTATTAGATTATTAATGTTATTTTCTAACTGTATAATAAATTAGATTTGTTCTTTATTCGCACCTGCACCGCTTTCATATAATCTTCTATTTTAAGTTTTAGTTGTCTGGAAGAAATAGCTTTAAGCAATAAAGCTGCCAATTCTGTTACCTTCTACTTTTGTTTTGGCACATAAGTTTTGAAAATAAAGAATTATTTATTATCTTATCTTATCAAAAGACTTTTTGTTAATACTATACATATATTAGTAGACTGATAGAGAAAGAGGAAAGATTTGATTGTTTGTTTGTTTGAATTAAATAGGCTTCGAAACGACGAAACCGATTTCAAAATTGCTTTCACCATTAGAATCCTTAGTTCTTAATTTGTGTTATCGTGCGAAGCCGGGACGGACCGCTTATTATTAATACATTAGTAAGCCTGTTCATCACGTTCGCCTCTGGTTTTCCTCCAAATATATAGATAAATAAGGTTACATTTTAGACACACAACAGCTCAAACAACACACAAGCTCGGCTTACAGTAGGCCTAGATGAAAATGTGAGGCAGAACAACAAACCTTGAATTGCTTGTACATTCATCTATTTTCCTGTCTTTGCTGTTCCCCACTCCCATGATGTAAGAAACAACAGCTCACAGAAAGATTCAGGTAACCCTTCTTTCAGAATTTTGTCATTTTTCAGAAATAATATCGTTTCATCAAAACACTACATAATTTGGATGAATTTTTACTATTCTTTCGATTTTTTCTGTTAATCTTTTGTAATTTTTGTTGTGCTAAGTTCTGGTGACATTTTTGTCAAACATGACTTTGTCATATTGGAATGACAGCGTCCAAGTAAAGTAAAAAGAGAATTTACTGCTTGTAAGTCATAAAGTCGAGCTTAGAGAAGTTAAAAATTATATCATGAAGTCTAAACTAGATTCACAGAGTTATCCAGTGGGTAAATAGGGGTGGGTGATAAATAAATAAATAAAATAACGCTGGCTAATACAGACAGCTTCATCTAGCCCCAAGCTAAGCAGAGCTAATGCTATGGGCACAATATGACCTTTAACTATATTTAATACAATAATGTTACATACATAGATGTTTGTAATGTTTCTTTATTTGTGTGGTATCATACATAGAAAACGACCAGAACTCCTTGAACAAAATATCTGTAGATGGCACAAATATTTCGAGGCGGAAATCGAACCTGCAACCTCCTGTCGTTGACAAAGATAATTAACGGATCCCTTGGAGTCGAGACCCTAGGATGAAGATAGGCCTATGATCAAATTCTAAGGCTCCGCTAATTATCTTTATCAACGAAAGAAGGTTGCAGGTTCGTGTTATTTAAAAAAAAAAGTTAGGGTTTCGTATAACTTTCATCGTGTTTTCCAACGTGTATATTATGTTTTGGTGTGTGTTATTTTTGATAAAAGCCTATCCGAAGCCGGCGCTGACCTATTAAATAAAAAGCGATCACTCCACTCAAACCTTGGCATTGAAAGAGGAATAGGAGTGCCAGTTTAGTATTGGTATATCGTCATCCCTGCTCCCAGGTGGGATGACGATCTGCGAAAGACTGCGGGCAGATTCTGGATGCGACAAGCTGAAAACAGGGCGCTATGGCGCTCATTAGGGGAGCTCTATGTCTAGCAGTGGACTAGCATAGGCTGATGATGATTATGATCATGATACTGTGGTATCTGTCAGATAGAGTTCCACACCAAACTTCACACCACCAACGCGTTACCACAGATTAACAATATAGTACGCATTACCATGCAATAAGACACTATAAATTACAATAGCAGGTTTTTATACATCTTTTGATCTCAAAGAAACAAGTCTCCAAAGACCACCCTTAACATTAAGTTCACCACAATTCTACTACAAAGAGGCACCAAAGAACGTTTCACGCAATATTTGGTTAGGACGGCCTTACAATGTGGGCGCTACTTATCTTTAGAGAATAAGTAGCTAGCTTAGAATAAAAACAGTGTTAGGTAGATATACCTAAATTATAAAAAATATACCTAAATTAAGAATACATAATGTACCGACTTGTACACTCAGGAGGCTAGTTCCATCCATCGTTTGTATGTGTCTGTCTGGATCAGTCGATCCGCCAGACTAGATATAATACTATTTTTACACCTGTCAACCCTGGATAGGAATTTCGCGATACGGGATCTTTGGATGGCCTCAAAGGAGCTTACTCTTGCCTCAAGGAACATCCCGGAGGCACTGCAGCACCAAGCTAGTCCAAAAAACTGTCTGAAGATGTTATTGTAAGCAACCCTGATGCCACCAAGCGCTTTTTTGGTATAGTGTGCCCAGAGTTGACAAGTGTAAAAGGACTGACAGAACGACCTGAAAAGCGTCAGCTTGACATCGTTTGCCGACCTATAAAATTTTCTAATTATCATATTTCCGACTGTACAGAGCGATCTACGCTGTCGCTCAATATCCTCGTCGTCTTTAAGACTCGTCGTCACAATATGACCAAGGTACTTGAAGGTCTCTACGATCTGAATCGGCTGCCCATTGAGATAGACACTTGGAATGCATTCAGGTCCCTTCCCCGACCTAAACACTACCATCTGTGTCTTTTTAGTGTTATACACTAAACAATGGTCTTTCGCATAGCGTTCACAGATGCTTATTAGCTTTGCTAGACCCTTAATAGAGGGGCTGAGCAACACCATATCATCTGCATAGCTCAGATTATTGACATATCTGTCGTCTAATCTAAGCCCGACCGGGGTGCTGCTCAGCTCCACCAAAAGATCGTTAACATAAGCATTGAAAAGGTCAGGTGAAGTGACCCCGCCGCCCTGCCTCACACCACAGGGTAACTTAAAGCTGTCAGATAGTTCGCGGTCCCATCTGACGTTGTTAGTCTGGTTTTGATACCAGAACCGGAGCAGTCTAGTAACATCTTTCGGTACACACGTCCTATTGAGCTTCTCCCACAGTATCTCGTGACTAAGAGTATCAAATGCCCGGCTCAGGTCCAGAAAGCATGCGTAAACGCTGGTGTTACCTGCTCTATAGAAATTCACTACCTGTTTCAAGGAAAAGATAGCCATATCCGTTGAAACATGCGATCTGAATCCAAACTGAAATATGAAACACATGGGAAATTAAAATGATTTTATTTTTCTTTTTCACTTCTTCCACTAGTGGACAAAAAATTGAAGTGAAGAGAAATCAATAACGAATTATTTCTTTTTTATGATAATTATCTGTATGAAATTTGACTTGTCTAAGTGCTTATTTTGTAAGCCTAAAGAAATAAAGTAATTGAATCTGAATCTGATTTTTTTTACGCGAGCCTGGGTAACCCATATCACTGTGAATTAGGAGATTGGAAATTTATTTCAAGTAAACAGAATTATTGATAAACTCTTCACTATTTCACTCTTGTAGTATTTTAGTTGTTAAAAAAATCCTCGTGACCGTTTGATTTTTAACCTCAAAGCGGAGTAGATTATAGGCTTCCTATTTTACGAAAAACAAGATTAAATATTGAAGACCGAGTGTCTTTAAGACCTTCGTGATACGTTGTTGGCCACATTATCAATGACCATAAGGAGTAAGCGCGTACAAACGATACGAGCGAAGTCCCTCGTTAAGGGAAGAAACGTTGGTGTTCTTACAACACAAAATAGGTTCATACTTAACCGACTAACATTTATAATGGAGATCATAAGGAGAAAGTGGTCAAATAGGTCAATAGGCTCTTCACAATAAAAAAAAATTGTTCGCACAGCCTTCAACGTAACGCCTTACAACAAGTGCGATATTGTAGCGTTACTGCATTATGCACTTCATTATATGCTGATTACAGCGTCAGGCATTCAGGACAACGATACGGGTATTGAGAACAATCTTTTGACTTTTGTTTAGAAAAGATAAAATCTTTGGAGTATCGCTTCTATACAAAACAGTCTCGTTTTAGTCCAAGGATTAAGCAAAGCAAAGACTAAGTATAACTGCTGACGAAATCCTTTACAGAGATACTTGCCTGTTTGAGATACGGGTTAAAACTTATCAGTTGTTTCGATACTGGAAACTCAGCGACCGATAAGTTACCCATAAGATACTTATATACCAAATATGCTGATGTAATCTGTTATTTTATGTATGTTTGGGAGTTAGTTGAAAGAGGTTGGGGGGAGTGTATTTTATCAGCCATTTCAAATATATCATAAAAGTTACATTCCAAGATTTGATAATTTGGAGTGTACAAAAAATTTTGGTATTGTTAAAATCGAGATTTCAGTTTTCATCAACTTTATTTCTTTAGGCTTACAAAACAAGGATTTAACAAAACAATACTTTTTGAGTGAGGGCTACTCAAAAAGTTTTTAAATAATACAGAATATAAAAAAATAACATCATCTAGTCCAAAGCACAGCAGAGCTCGTTATGGGAACTCCATAGATAAGTGATATGTCTATATAAATATTTGTGCGTTATCAAAATCAACGTGTTCGCTCAATAAAAATTAACGACAACCATCTATACTATACACCTACTGCATCAAAACGTTTGAAGAAACCGGAATCGAGAAGTAAAAATAAAATAGGCAACACTGACAATTTGTTGATGCGGGTAGGTATACCTTTTTGTCAGCCGTTGATAGATGTTCTTTCACGAGCCACCTGGGATTCAACAGGCGTTTTTACGAAGATGAACCGAATTTTCTTGTGTTAAAGCTCAGTTTTTTGTGGCTGAAGCCTATCGATAGCGGTTAGCGATTAGTTCTTGGTCGTTATTGACCTAGTTTGAAGGCGATGTTTTTGTTGGAAAATCGTCACTTATCTTCTATATTTACAATTGACAATAACAAAGAGTACTCCAGCCATTCTCAGGTAATAATGTTAGTAAATAAATTCAAGAAAAGAATCCAAAATGCTCGTGTTGACTTTGAGTTGAAATTCGATTAGTCAGCAATAAAATTCTTACAGAAAATCTTCTAAGTTCAATTTGGAAGCAATTCTTTCAAAATTAGTATCCTACATGATAATGAAGCGATAGCTAATGAACATAGGTTAAACTATAAATTATTTTCAAAAAAGTTAGGGATCCGTATGATAACTCTATTAATGTAATACTACATCTAGGTATGTAATAATTTATAATTTTTGAAATTTTTGTTCAATACCCATACGAAGAATGGGCGGACCGCCAGTATTACATAAATCTAAATCTACTGCTTTGTTTTTCCTATCGTTAATTAAAGTAATTTGCTAAATTTTTGGAAGACATGTGTCATGACCGAGTTCTACCTGTAGGTAATTTGCCTGTAAGTTTTTGGCATTATTATTAAATTTATTTAAACCGAATGGAAACTCACGGTTTCCACCAAAATGCTTACTAACTCGGATTAAAAACAATCTAAGTGACATGAAAAGAATATAGGATGTCGTCTGCTGGCAGACGTTGCATGCGACGCTCAATAGGGGAGGCCAATGTCCAGCAGTGGACTGATATGGCTGATGATGATGTCATCAAACGTCTACATGTTGGACTAGAAATAAAAAAAACAAGTACCTACATGACGACGTAAATTTTATTTTACCACTGCTATATGAAGGTGCACGTTAAAATCTCAATGTAGGTAAGTAAAGTTTTTGAGAAACATTTTCATAGAATTGATCAGAACTAATTAAATGATACCAAACACAATACGTATTCAACTATCGGAACACTTTTTCATCGGTCGTTCCAATTTGGATCAGTGACGCGTTCGCTGAAGCTAGATTACCAGGAGCTTAGAAATTCAGAATATGGCATTTTATCTAGACTTATAAATACTAATACAAAAGGAGGAAATAATTCATTATTTGCGTGTTTGTTTGGCTCCGATACAAGTAAACTGATTTGAAAAATTCTTTCACCATTAGAATCCTACATTATCCCTGATAAACAGGCTCCAGAATATTAATATAAGAAAAAACTTAAGAACAAATTAGATATTGTTGACAACATGGTATCATGTTTTTGAATAAGTAATACTAATATCCTATGACTAATACTAAATATATGCAATTTGGAGAGGTTTCGGGTCACAGGGTAGGTCAGAGGTGCATTTGTAAGTTATAGGGAATAGAATTAAAAATATTAGTTCTATTATTAACTTCGTAACAATAAAAAACTAAAAAAATTATAAACTAACATGTATTTGAAGATACTAATAATATCCTAGAAGTAATATTAAAGTGGATATAAAATATATGCACTTTGGAGGAGCTGAGGGAATGCGCCCTAACTAAGTTTTCACTTGTATATAGATGCAATATACAAGTGAAATCTTAGTTAGAGCAAGGAGTCAATCTATTAGACCCCTAAAGGTTTTTAGTTCAAAGTACGTACCTACTATTTAATACTTAATAGCATTTAAGTTTAAAATGTACTGTACTTTATAAGCCTTTTTCTGGATAATAAACTTTAATTTACTTTACTTTATTTTCGAGAGTTTTGGGGTCAGGTAGTGGAATTTTCCACCCTCCATTTTTCCTACATCCCCACCATCAGCTCGCCACAATGCTTCGTCAGTTCCACTGACGGTGCTCTGACTCTCGCATTTTAACTTTTTCATTTCAACACTGCTGTACTCGCATGTACCTGTTGACGGAGGCTTTTTATTAGAGCTCTATTGAACATTTCATTGATGGAAACAATTTCCCGAATGTTGATTTTGCTCAACCTTGCAGTAGGTGGTTGGTTAGCATATTGTGCATGTCGCAAAATGTACAAGCTTTAAAAAAATTTGAAATCCAGTAGGTGTTGGTTAGCATCTTGAGCATGTCGCAAAATGTACAAGCTTTAAAAAATGTAGAAATCGCAGAACTGTACTCGGTGAATTTCGGGAGGTGCTATTTTTATCAATAACTTAATACATATTTAAATAGTTAAGTTTTTTTTTAAATGGGCAAGAACCCAATTACCAAAGAAAATTAATAATATCTAGTATTTACAACTAATTGAGCTAACTGTTGCGAACAAACTACAGGTAGCTAATAAGTTAGTACTCCAAGTACATAAAAGATGAAGCTGTTAATCTGCAACGCACAGGAGACAGTTCTGATGTGAATATTATACTTTTTTTTACGCATTTAAGCTATGCTTTGCTTTTGGTACTAGGTGATGCTGTGTGGATTGTTGGATTATTAGGATAGATTATATTATTTATTCATTTATTATTTCTAGCAATAGTGCTACAAATGCGAAAGTTTGGAAGATCAGATGTTTAATAAAGATTAGTATTTTATCATAAAAAATATCGACCTATAGAATACATCTCCACTGCGATCGACAAAAATTAATCTATGTTTTTAATTACAACAATACCTAATAGCATATTATTATTACGTCAACATCAACATCATCAACATCACCAGCCTATAATAGTCCACTGCTGGACATAGGCCTCCCCTAAGGAGCGCCATAGATGGCATAATTATTTGGGGGTTATTGCCCATAATCCCCACGCTGAGCATGCCGGTTGGGGATCATAATAGCATATTACGTAAATAATTTAATTTGTCCAAAGCCAACAATCAAGTGTATTGTTGAATAATAAACTCATTAAATTCATACCGGCTAATAATAAAACACCATTTGAAGAGAACGTAGCCCTTAATATTCCAATGATAATATAAATTACCACCCTTTACCCCGCCATCTTATTTTCTCTATAGGGCGTTTCTAAAATAGCTCAGAAACAAGAAATTGGATGTCCGGCATTATTGCGAAATTAGCAATATCATCGCCTCTAATAAACGCTAAGCGAAAATGCTTTTGTTATTTTAGCCAAGGTAGCCATTTTGGCAATCAAATATTTTCAATACAAAACATTATTTATGTATCTCTCTATTGTCTACCATTTTTTAGGGTTTCTGTGGCACAGTAGGTTTGTAAAATAGTACGCCTATGAGGTCTCCTTGACCTCCTTGCCCAAGTGCTTATTTTGTAAGTCTAAAGAAACAAAAGTTAATGGATGCGACAAGGTAAAGACAAGGCGCTTGGTGCTCATAAAGAGGCCTATGTCAAGCAGTGGACCAATATACGAGTATATGATGTGAATATGATTGTGAAAGATTTAAAGATATCAAAATCTGAAGGAGGAGAACTGCCACATTCAGCCTTGGGCTAGTATTGGCTGATGATGATAACACAAAGGTTGCCGATGGATTCTATTACTACGAACGCTAAACCAGCTTGACTATCCGTGCGGTATGGGTTCACAGGAAAGTTGACTGGTTTCTTATCACGGCATCATGAAGAAAGAAGATGTCTTGAAGATATCTTTTTTCTTCAAATATATTATCTTCCGGTCCTGATCCAGGTACTTTGCTAGGTGGGGTCGGCACAAAATGTATTTTTCTTCCACTCTCCTCTTTCAGCCCTTATCATTGTACTAATCCTTTCTTATCCATGTCCTCTTTCACAAATCATCTGAAAAATTTGGATATAATATGAATTGAATAATTAAACAAACGAAATTGGAAAACTCAAAGTTGATCTTCAAAGAATTTGTCATCACGACTTAGGTGAATCCGTGATCATTTTCACTTTGTAAACGATTGTGTCTTAATCTGTCACTGCAATCAGACCAAAACTGGACAAAGGCCTCCCCAAAAGTACGTTATCGGCTTCTTTAGAGGTTATTTTATATACTCACTGGTATTAATTGCGCTTACATACTAATTTTTTCTGACGTTTCAACAGTTTAACCCACTGTCATGGTCACGCACGGGATGACTGGAGTATTGGATCTACTGCCTCTGCGAAGCGGGAGCAGCATTATATGCAACTACCCTTACTTGGTCTTCAAAACTAGGCCATCTGCACACTCGGACGAAACAAATACACTTAGCTATTACTGGACTGCACGAGGCAGAAAGTGAAACCGTATTTACGGTTGAATTTGGATATTTTTTTATTTGAATCGTTTCCTAAACCTTTCTGTTGTAGTAATGCATAACAGATAATTTGCTTGCTAATTCAATCCAGTGATTGAGTCCCGAGTCTACTATGTGCTTGGCTATAGCAGACTTGTATGTGTGCCTTTCTGCTATGTGTCTATAATAAGTGTCAATTCGTATTTTATAAGGGGTGTCATAATCCCCTCTTTGCGCAAGTAACGGAACAGTCACGGAAAGTGTCACAGCTCTTTTGACTGGGTGTTTTCTGTCAACATATTTTTATAAAAAAACATGTTTTACGCAGTATTCAACCCAATATGCTGTCCTACCATAACCCTGATAGGGTCAAAGGAAGAAGGACACATTACAAAAATGTTTCAACAAAAATAAAGTCTGTTTTCGGTTAAAATATTGCGTGACAAAGTGAAACTTTGTAATATTGAGTTCCCACTTATTCTGTTTTTGTATGGGATTTCATTATAACTTTCAATGGGTCTTTTGTTTTATGTTTGAT